>OX183130.1:10421836-10893952 GCA_945261195.1 Cryptosula pallasiana | reverse complement strand
ACACATCCGACATCGGCTGACAAGTGATAGCAAGTGTATGCATTATGGCATATGGTAGTGTCAAGTGTGTACCTCACATTAGGAAAGAGGTGAAGTTAAAACACTAGTTTTTTATCTGACAGTTTTGTATGAGCCGGAATGGCCGAGTTGTCTAAGGTGCCAGATAAATGTCTACATAGAAGAGGTTCAAGTCCCCGCAATTGCCATTATTTTTCTCTTTCAGCTCAAAAATAATTTAATACTTGTTTTTTAAAATCTTTATACCAAAGCCAAGTGCATGGAACCAAACTTGATATAAATCTAACCTGTTGCACAAGTTTTATCTGTTGGGGTGTGCAGTTTTACATAGACCTGTGAGTGTATTCACACACCTCATTAGACCAAACAGTTCTATGGCTATAATACTGTATTGGGTGAGAAGTTTGAGTCCAGCATGTGTAGCCATATCTGCTAGTTGAATGAGTACTTCATCCTTACAGCTGTAGTGTGTTGTCACTTTATCTAGTACACTTAGTATCTATATTATATAATATATATGTTACAGCTGTAGTGTGTTGTCACTTTATCTAGTACACTTAGTATCTATATTATATAATATATATTGTGGGAGATTTATGTGATAGGTAGTGTTAACCCCCCCCCCCCCTTACACCCCTGGTGACCTTAGTCATAAGTCATTATAGCTATCCCGAACTGACCCCGAAACCTACCCCGACCCCGACCCGGGATCCAACCATGTTGATTCAGATAGCCTGAGGTCTCCTGAACGCGATGCAACAATCAGAATCCAAATCGGAGCGTTCCTTCTCCCAGGATCACAGGATAGGATACGGTCCTACCCTTATAAGGACTGGAAGGTTACCAGCTACCAAAAAGAGCGGCAATAAGTGCCCAGGGCAAAACACCATGTGCTTGCTACATGATTGGACTATTTATTGTTATGATTATGTATTATATGTTTACCATTGGCAATTGCTTTTGTACTCTGTATTGTGATTTGTTGCGCCTAATAAGGTACGCAGTTGTACCTTTTTCTCTATAAATAGAGCTGCTGTGCCTTGGGCAGGCAGTTGTTGTAGAGTGATTATTGTATAAGTACCCTTTTGCTTGTGAACATAATAAAGTCTCTATTCTGATAAAGACATTTCTACTACGTTTGAGTCGAGGACTCGTGAGTTGCTAACGTCGTTGGAGATAGAGAGAAAGGAGTGGAAGAGAGAGAGGTAGAGAATCCGTTGTGTAGCTAATAGAAGAGGCAAATCTATTACAATATCTTACAGCTGTAGTGTGTTGTCACTTTATCTAATACACTTAGTATCTATATTATATAATATATATCTTACAGCTGTAGTGTGTCACTTTATCTAGTACACTTAGTATCTATATTATATAATATATATCTTACAGCTGTAGTGTGTTGTCACTTTATCTAGTACACTTAGTATCTATAGTTATATAATATATATCTTACAGCTGTAGTGTGTCACTTTATCTAGTACACTTAGTATCTATATTATATAATATATATCTTACAGCTGTAGTGTGTCACTTTATCTAATACACTTAGTATCTATATTATATAATATATATCTTACAGCTGTAGTGTGTTGTCACTTTATCTAGTACACTTAGTATCTATATTATATAATATATATCTTACAGCTGTAGTGTGTTGTCACTTTATCTAGTACACTTAGTATCTATATTATATAATATATATCTTACAGCTGTAGTGTGTTGTCACTTTATCTAGTACACTTAGTATCTATATTATATAATATATATCTTACAGCTGTAGTGTGTTGTCACTTTATCTAGTACACTTAGTATCTATATTATATAATATATATCTTACAGCTGTAGTGTGTTGTCACTTTATCTAGTACACTTAGTATCTATATTATATAATATATATCTTACAGCTGTAGTGTGTTGTCACTTTATCTAATACACTTAGTATCTATATTATATAATATATATCTTACAGCTGTAGTGTGTTGTCACTTTATCTAGTACACTTAGTATCTATATTATATAATATATATCTTACAGCTGTAGTGTGTTGTCACTTTATCTAGTACACTTAGTATCTATATTATATAATATATATCTTACAGCTGTAGTGTGTTGTCACTTTATCTAGTACACTTAGTATCTATATTATATAATATATATCTTACAGCTGTAGTGTGTTGTCACTTTATCTAGTACACTTAGTATCTATATTATATAATATATATCTTACAGCTGTAGTGTGTTGTCACTTTATCTAGTACACTTAGTATCTATATTATATAATATATATCTTACAGCTGTAGTGTGTTGTCACTTTATCTAGTACACTTAGTATCTATATTATATAATATATATCTTACAGCTGTAGTGTGTTGTCACTTTATCTAGTACACTTAGTATCTATATTATATAATATATATCTTACAGCTGTAGTGTGTTGTCACTTTATCTAGTACACTTAGTATCTATATTATATAATATATATCTTACAGCTGTAGTGTGTCACTTTATCTAGTACACTTAGTATCTATATTATATAATATATATCTTACAGCTGTAGTGTGTTGTCACTTTATCTAGTACACTTAGTATCTATATTATATAATATATATCTTACAGCTGTAGTGTGTTGTCACTTTATCTAGTACACTTAGTATCTATATTATATAATATATATCTTACAGCTGTAGTGTGTTGTCACTTTATCTAGTACACTTAGTATCTATATTATATAATATATATCTTACAGCTGTAGTGTGTTGTCACTTTATCTAGTACACTTAGTATCTATATTATATAATATATATCTTACAGCTGTAGTGTGTCACTTTATCTAATACACTTAGTATCTATATTATATAATATATATGTTACAGCTGTAGTGTGTTGTCACTTTATCTAATACACTTAGTATCTATATTATATAATATATATCTTACAGCTGTAGTGTGTTGTCACTTTATCTAATACACTTAGTATCTATATTATATAATATATATCTTACAGCTGTAGTGTGTTGTCACTTTATCTAATACACTTAGTATCTATATTATATAATATATATGTTACAGCTGTAGTGTGTTGTCACTTTATCTAATACACTTAGTATCTATATTATATAATATATATGTTACAGCTGTAGTGTGTCACTTTATCTAGTACACTTAGTATCTATATTATATAATATATATCTTACAGCTGTAGTGTGTTGTCACTTTATCTAATACACTTAGTATCTATATTATATAATATATATGTTACAGCTGTAGTGTGTCACTTTATCTAGTACACTTAGTATCTATATTATATAATATATATCTTACAGCTGTAGTGTGTTGTCACTTTATCTAGTACACTTAGTATCTATATTATATAATATATATCTTACAGCTGTAGTGTGTTGTCACTTTATCTAGTACACTTAGTATCTATATTATATAATATATATCTTACAGCTGTAGTGTGTCACTTTATCTAATACACTTAGTATCTATATTATATAATATATATGTTACAGCTGTAGTGTGTTGTCACTTTATCTAATACACTTAGTATCTATATTATATAATATATATCTTACAGCTGTAGTGTGTTGTCACTTTATCTAATACACTTAGTATCTATATTATATAATATATATCTTACAGCTGTAGTGTGTTGTCACTTTATCTAATACACTTAGTATCTGTATTATATAATATATATCTTACAGCTGTAGTGTGTTGTCACTTTATCTAGTACACTTAGTATCTATATTATATAATATATATCTTACAGCTGTAGTGTGTTGTCACTTTATCTAATACACTTAGTATCTATATTATATAATATATATCTTACAGCTGTAATATGATAATACGTGATACCCCGAGAGAGAAGCCCATACCTGTTTTTCATTCACGCTGTCTTTCACCACCAACTGTGTGAGAGAAGACAACATCTCAGGGTATTGCTCCACCAGAGTGTATATAACAGAGTAATGCTCTCCCTCAACGGCCATCTCTACAGGAAACTGCCCCTTAATGTTGGCTCTGTAAACGGCATGTTTGGAGAGCAACAAACTAACACCTGGCAGCTGCCCATTGGTGCAGGCAAAGTGCAGAGGGGTGTCACCAGAATTGGCAGCGAGGTCAATCTTGGCTCCGTGTTCTAGCAAGAGTTCCATAGCCTGAGTTACAACAACATTTTATTGTTTTGAGGCGTTCAAGTCACCTCTCAAACTGCCACCTCAACATTAAAACACTCGGTTAACATTTAGAATAATAAATACCAATACGTACAAAAGTGAATTAAGAATTATCACTTTTGAGCATTTTAACGATTATAATTATAGAATAATTTATTATCAAGCACTGACTACCTTGAGATGTCCATTCTTGGTTGCAACATGTAAAGGGGTCTGGCCTTGTTCATCGAGGATATCCACATCACGAATGAGAGAGATGGAGTCTACGAGGCAATCAACTCGCCCACTGGCAGCCATCCAATGAACCTTCAGCGAAGGAGTACTAACTACACAAGTACTAACTACACGAGTACTAACTACACGAGTACTAACTACACTAGTACTAACTACACGAGTACTAACTACACAAGTACTAACTACACGAGTACTAACTACACAAGTACTAACTACACTAGTACTAACTACATGAGTACTAACTACACAAGTACTAACTACACGAGTACTAACTACACGAGTACTAACTACACGAGTACTAACTACACGAGTACTAACTACACGAGTACTAACTACACAAGTACTAACTACACAAGTACTAACTACACAAGTACTAACTACACAAGTACTAACTACACGAGTACTAACTACACAAGTACTAACTACACGAGTACTAACTACACAAGTACAAACTACATGAGTACTAACTACACGAGTACTAACTACACGAGTACTAACTACACAAGTACTAACTACACAAGTACTAACTACACGAGTACTAACTACACGAGTACTAACTACACGAGTACTAACTACACGAGTACTAACTACACTAGTACTAACTACACAAGTACTAACCACACGAGTACTAACTACACGAGTACTAACTACACAAGTACTAACTACACGAGTACTAACTACACTAGTACTAACTACACGAGTACTAACTACACTAGTACTAGCTACACAAGTACTAACTACACAAGTACTAACTACACAAGTACTAACTACACAAGTACTAACTACACAAGTACTAACTACACAAGTACTCACCCCGGTGAGGCCAGACATATCTTTACAATAAATATCAACCTCCTTGTTGGTGATCAACTTCTTGACAATTTTCCTGTGGCCATTCCTGCATGCTGCCAGGAATGGGGTGGTGCCAGAGATGTCCCCCTTGTTTACATCCGCCCCTTTCTTGATGAGTAGGCACAGACAGTCATATGCATTTGCCCTGCCGCAGCAAACATTCTATGTATAACCCTATACAGGCATGTAGAAAGCAACATCGCACACGCCTAAAACTTTCGTTTCAGACTCTTTAGATAAATTCTGCTGGATGTAATGGTCTGTGCTGTTCTCTACAGACGTGTAGTAAAATGTTTAGTTGTGCAATCTCGATTTAGCGAAAAAAATATATCTCAGCCGATAGAGGAGTTGAACCCAGAACATTCCCATTCAAATGACACCCTTCCAACTGCCGCATCTCACTGACCAAACCATTAATGGCGATCATAGGCAAATACATACGTACTGAGCACAGGCTAAGAGCAATGTTCTCTTCGTACGATGAAATGTTGCGTTGACATCAAAGCCTGAAGAGGACAGCAGATCATCCAGGGTACTACAGATTATAAAATAAACACTCAACAAAGAGGTATGGAAGATTGGGATTATGTAGTTAAAAATTGCATTGGCTGATATCAAATTATAGTGTCATCGAAAACTGTCACTAATCAGGTAAAATATTACGCGGAGAGGGGAAGGAAGATGACATTTGGTGTGCATAGAGAGATATGGATATCGGGATGAATGAGAGAGGAAATATAGGGTGGGGGGAAGAGGGTGGGAGGGGATGAGGGTGTGGAGGGGATGAAGGTGTGGGGACGCAGGTGGGGAGGGGAGGTGGGTGGATAGGATGGGGAGGTAAAAGAAGCAGAGTGTTTGATGTAATGCTTACTTGACATCGTTGGCAAATATTATTCCAACCAATAAATGAGTTGCCGCTTTTCGATCTGAAAGAATAGAAAATGTTCAATGATTGCAAGCAGAGACCATAGATATTGCAAACGCAGATATGAATGTGTATGTATGTGCGCATGTATGTACATATGTATGTACATATGTATGCACGCATGTATGTACATATGTATGTACGTATGTATGTACATATGTATGTATGTATGTATGTACGCATGTATGTACGTATGCATGCATACAATATGTATATACTCGGTCCAAGTTCAAAGGTTGAATGTCATATAATTATTGAAATTAAAGAGAATATGGTCAGAAATCTAGCCGATATCTAATTAGGAAATGTTTACCTGGAGGCAATGTAACTCCACGCCCTTTTTGTAAAGAAGTCCTCAGTCTATGCAGAAAGCCTTCCATGTATTTTCTCTGAAATTGCACCATATAAATAAGGTGCTACGGACACCGATTGTATTTGAACAGCATGAATATTCATGAGTTGCAAAAGTTTGAAGTGGTCAAAATAACGACAGCAATAAAAAATAGCACCTGATGGAGGTAAATAATGTAAGTAAAAGAGAGGACAACAGTTTGATCGCTTTGTTTGATAAGTTACCCACAGTGCTAGTAGTGTAAGTAGGATCAACAGGTTTTGGCAATGAGAGGTTTCGTTGACTTTAGTCGTCAACCTTGACAGATGAAATAAACAATATGTATACTAACAGAAACCAAGTCACATGACAGCTACACAACAAGAAAAAATGCATGCAATGAGCAAACTGACAAAAACCTCAATCAGTTTAAAACTACGTATGCTCCACAGCGACCAAACATATAAATAATAAAAAATGGTCGAAGAGTTATGCCAAGGATTGAAATATTTATGATACTATTTCGCATTTCATTTTTGAGGGAAAATTATCGTTGGCGAAATATCTATGAGCAAAGAATGTTTTATCACCTAAAAGACTGATAGTTCATTCACCAGAGGGATAGCAACAGCACATATCACTTCCTTATACTTGATAATGGTTGAAATGTTGAACCAAAACAGGAATACTACTTGGTAATAATCCATCCATACAGAGGCTAAGATGTTACAAACCTCACAATATAGGCAGGACTTTTTTTGGGAATTAATCATGGTAAGAGACCGCCGATTTCTACTAAAAACCTGCAGCTTTGGCTAAGGCCTCAGACACAGGAAAGTCTCTAACAATAAATCATTTACCAATTATGATACTTTTGGTAGAAAACCAACAATGGGATGTGGGGTAATTCAGAAGTAAAAGGCATTACATCCATTTTGAGTTGGAAACTTTTTCGGTGATGATTGCCGGGTCCTTGCAACATGAGATGAGCTGTTAGGAGCAGAAAAAGCTAACTTTAAGGCACCTTCGTCAAAGACACATTCGTCAAAGACACATTCGTCAAAGACACCCTCCTTAAAGACACTCTCAAGATCCTTGCCTCATCTAAGCCAAATCTCTGTGATTGACAGCACTAACAACATTTATTCTCTAGTGCATGTGAAAGACCATAAGCATACACCACTGACAATGGCTTTTTATTAAATCCATCTATTAATCTTCAATATAAAAACTAGTTTTTGCAAAGCGTCTGGATTGTTTCAAAAGCATTCAGGTGCCTTTGAAAGCACCTACATTATGAGCCACCATAGGATGATTTGCAAAGCAACTAAACAGTTTCAAAATTTCTATGATTATTATGTACATGATATAAAACTTTATTGCATGAAGCTTTGTAAGTAAGTAGATGTACCAACAATAGTTCATTTATCAAGCTACCTACTACTGCGTTCTCCTAACTACTTTCAAAGTAAACAAACACTTTGCAAAATGTATAGACTTCAAAAACTTTCAAAAGCTTTTGATGGTGGTATTTATTACTGTAATAATGTGCCAGACATGACTCTTACAACTCAAATGCATTTCTGTAATTACTTCTCATTAATAACCCACTTGCTTGAATCTATCTGAAAAATATATACATTTGTTATCATATGTATATACTGGGGTGGTTAACCCACAATATATTTATGCATTCATACCTTTCTCTAAAATCAGTCAACCTTTTGTAGCATCATCTAGGCTACCTATCGTATCACAAAGAAACAGTTATGTAACATCTTTGCATAAAAGCTGGCTGAGCTTGCAGCTCGCCCCTTCTTCAGAGTAGTACAAACAGCTCGGCTTCAAGTACAACCACTAAGCTACTCTCAAACATCTTTGATTCTACCGACTACCGCCTTGAAGACTAGCAGATAGAAGCACGCATACATACATAATACAGGTGCTGGAGGACAAATGGCTACCAATTTGTATGTGCAGCAGTAGCCATGCTGCCAAACCAGCACTGCTTAACAACAGTAGTCAAACTTGGGGTTAGACACGTGTCTGACTGGTGTTTGTTTTGGTGTCTGACTTGTGTCTGACTTGGTGTCCATGGGAATTTTACACATTCGAGTCAGTCAATGACCTAATATCATGTTACTATTAATAAATATGATGATAATAATAATAATAATACTCAAAAGATGATAATAATGAAATCATTATAAAAAGTAGAAAGCTTTTATTATTAATTTTATTATTATAATTATTATTATTTTCAAAAAAAACGACTTACTATTGTACAGGAAATGGCTCGAAGCCAACCAAGGCGCTGCATAACTCTATCAAGAAGACAACTCCCAGATACGGGCCTACGGGAGGAATATCAAAAGCAACAAACACTGCTCTGTGTAGCTAGCCATACAAAACTTGTGTACATGACATTTGTATCTTATCCTTTCTTCCACTAGCCACTTGTTATGTCACTAAGGCTATTGTGCTACCCGTTTAAAATACCCAATGCTAGCCCACCTACCTTTTGTTATATTATTGGGCTACCTGTAAACAAAGAATATTATGTAACCTTTTTACATAAATACTGGCTGCTGCTGCCTCACAACTCAGAGTAGTTGGAGGAGCACAGACAGAAGAATACAAGAAGCTATACCACTCTCACACACACTCTCTCTCTCTCTCTCTCTTATTGCTTACATGAAGATAGCAATACTTGTTGCAATAACAGAAGCCTTGCAATAAATTACAAGCTTACAGAAGCAAGCGATCCAGCGCTTAGGCCAGCACGCAGTCCAGCACCTAGGCCAGCACACAGTCCAGCACCTAGGACAGCACTCAGGCAAGCACGCAGTCCAGCACGCAGTCCAGCGATGCCGGCCAGCGCTACTAACTAGTGGTGCCTGCCTAGGCTACTGAACTGAGGCCTGCAGTCTAGTCGAGTACTGAGGGAGGTGCAGGTGCCTGCTACCTGGTGAATCGCACACACCACTACAAAATCCTGCACACTATTACTACTAGTGGATTAATAGAAAACAATAATAATGAAATAATAATATTAATGAATAAAATGAAAAATGAATGACAAAAAATTACTTACTTCGTACTTCTAGGATGATCGCCAACTTCAATGCTGAAGGTCCCGTCAATGTGGCAAGCCGTCTGTCGGTAGTCGGTCTAGTGTAGTCAACGGGAAATCAGGGGATTGCCAGTCTTGGGACCTAGCCAGCCACCGGGGGACCATGTAGCAGTGAGCTACTGGGGGGCAAGGAATTCCAGACTTTGGCTGTAGCAACGAAGAAGCTCTTTTGATGTGATTTTGAGTTGCAGTGGGGGATGGTGTACTGCTGGTCATGGCGTCTTGATCTTGAGTAGCCCAAAGTTGGGATGCGCCTGGCGAGGAAGTCCTCAACACTGGTTGCGACCTCCCTGAAGTGCATCGCCAGAAAGAAACCCAATCTTCTTCTCTCTCTTCTCTCCTGGAGATGCTCCCACCCTAGTTCTGATATAAGGGCAGTGGAACTGGTGGTATGGTCTGTTCTTGGTATGTTGTGCACCATTCGAGCAGCTTTACGCTGCACCGACTCTAGTTGTTTGGCTTGGGTGGCTGTCAGCGACGAGTCCCACACCGTGGACGAGTATTCCATGATTGGTCTAACCAGGGAACAGTAGGCTTTGTCTCTGAGTCTGTTTAGAGATGATGGTATGGTTCTGTGTATGAAACCTACCTTACCAGAAGCCTTCCCTGTTATGTAGCTGGTGTTTGTGTTCCATCGGAGGGCACTCTCTATCTTCACTCTGAGATATTTGATTGCGTCGGTTTTCGGGATTGTTGTGTCATGAAGGGAGTATGCGTTGTTTGATTTGTTGCTCCTGTTCCTGCTAAAAGTGATGAGTTCGCATTTACTGGGGTTGAACTGCATATGCCAGAGGGACTCCAAGTCTTCGAGCGCTCTCAGATCGTCTTGTAGTTGGTCTCTTTTGTTGGTGGTTGCGTACACAACGGTATCATTAGCAAATAGTCTGACTTCTGATTTAGGCAGGTCATTTATATATATATCAAGAAAAGTGAGGGTCCTACGACTGAGCCCCGGGGTACACCAGAGGTGACGCTGCAGGGGGCAGAGTGGTAGCCATCAACTGCCACTCCTGGGTGCGACCCGTCAGGAAGTTCCTGACCCACTTTGTAACCTGTAGGTTGACCCCAATCGAGTTGATCTTCTGAATGGGTTTTTTATGACTGACCTTATCGAAGGCTTTACTGAAGTCGAGCATTATAGCATCGACTTCCTTTCCTTGGTCTAGTGAGGCTGAGATTTGTGATGTTAATTCCACCAGTTGGCTCTCACAACTTCTTCTGCTTCTGAACCCATGTTGTCTGTTGTGCAACATGTTATTTCCCTCCAGGTATGACATCATGTGACTGGTTATTATTATGTGCTCCATGATTTTACTACATAGGCATGTGATACTAATGGGTCTGTAGCTACCTGGATCGTATTTGTCACCTTTTTAGAAAGTAATTATAGTAATTATTATTAATATTAAATTAATAATTTCAATTAATTATAAAATAATAATTAATAATAAATTAATAAATAATAATAATAATAAATCAAATTATTATTATTATTTATTAATACAAAAAGTAATAATAATAAAACGTTAATAATATTGCTAAGATTTACATATCAATATGAAAAAAACATCAATGGACACTTTCTATTATGGTAACCCATTATTAGTTTGGAATTTTTTTTATAAAGTTGTTCACTTCACATAAATCTATAATTATCATCACTTTCCCCTTTCCCATTGCAGTTTCTATTTTTGTAGCTAACAAATTTGTTTAGCTTTAGATTCTGTTTATGTTTCTAAACAGTAAAGGGTGTCTCTTTAACCTGCCTTCATAGTCAATTAATCTTGACGAGTCATTTTTTCTGTCTTTTCCGATTCTCTTCCGTTGTTTGATAAGAAGCGGAATGTGAGATTATTATGATGATGATAATAACTCTTCTAACTGTTTTAGTATTTTTCTGCCATTCCTTTATTCTTTCATAACCAACTAAAAGCCATTAATTTTATTGCCAGAAAATGGCAAGTTGATGTAGGTTTTGTTTTATTAAAAATAATAATTATTATTTATTTTTATAATAATAATAATTAATTAATTATAATTAATAAATAAATTATTAAATAATAATACCAAGTTATTATTATTATTTCTGTGTGTTTTGATTATCGTTATTACTATCCCACAATATTGCTCCAACAACATTATTCTTATTCATTGGACTGGTGGTTGATGAAATCAAATTCAACGAGTGGTAGTAATGATGAATGACGCTGCTGTTGAGATTTATTCAAATTTAATTGACCTGTTTTTTGTTGTCTTTCTTCCTTACTTTTTTTGTATGCCAGCCCAACCCTCCTCTCCTCCGGTGCCTTGGATTCATCCTTCGTTGTTTTTACTTGGCACTACTTCGTTCTGATCAGTGAGTAATGAGATGATGATGATTGTACGATTGGTGGTTGATTTCTACTGCTGTTATTTTTATCTATTACTACTACAGCTATTACTAGTACTGCTGCTATTCTAACTGCTACTAGTAAGTAAATAGCAGTAATAATAATAATAATTGCAGTAGTAGTAGCTGCTAGCTGGCTAAAAAGGAATAAATGAAGGCTATTATAATAATGAGTTATAATTATATATATATCTAAAATAACATAAAGTTTTTATTATAAATTTTGGTGTTTACTTGCTACAAAAACTGTGTGGGTGAGGAAGCAGCAGGAGTACTGTGCAGGACT
Organism: Cryptosula pallasiana; assembly: GCA_945261195.1. Taxonomy (NCBI): domain Eukaryota; kingdom Metazoa; phylum Bryozoa; class Gymnolaemata; order Cheilostomatida; family Cryptosulidae; genus Cryptosula; species Cryptosula pallasiana. Next base: position 10,881,601 of record OX183130.1, on the reverse strand, counting down.
TTGCTGTGGGCCTCTTGGCTCACAGCAAAGAGGTAGCTTGTGGTAGCTTGGTTTCTGCACACCTCTCCATTTATTTATCAGGAAGTTGGCCACCGAAGTTTGCTGCTGACATCTTTCAAATTCTTGGCAGTCAGGCCTAGTTGACTGACATGCTCAGGCTAGCGAGGGAGCCAATGAGTCAAGCTGTCAGACCTGGCTGCTGACTCGCTGGTCAGTCTCTATGGTTGACTCACCCGTCAGACCTCGCAGCTGACATTATGATCGACTCACCAGTCAGATTCTATGACTGACTCACCAATCAGACTCTATGACTGGCTCACCAGTCAGACTCTATGGCTGACTACCAGTCAGACTGTAGTGCGCTTTAGTGTGTGTCAGTCAACGTGTGGAATGTGAGACTGCAATTTTTGGTCGAATGGAGAGAGAGTAAATATGGTTGGTTTGCGTAGTTTATTCTAGTTATAACTTTCCCACAACACTGACTTACATTAGCTGAGTGGCAGCTTTTATGCAGTTGAAAGTTAACTCCACCCCCAAGTGTTACATAATATCAAGTAAATAGGAAAGCATGGGGCAGAGTGGCATAGATACACAAAGGGAGTAAGTTGGGTATTTAATCAGTAACTTACAATCAGTAACAACAAAGTAACATCACCTTATAAATGTTAACTTCATTAATTATTGAAACCCATGAATATTAAGTGTTTTTATATTTACTGGAATAAAATTACAAAGCAAATTTACCACAGCGTTAGTACTATGTCTACCATCATTAACTTATTTAAACAGTCAAGTGGCGATGTTTTTATTACTAGACGACTATCTGATTATGCATTTATGATTGTTGGATATGTGAATAAATGTAGGCAGGAAGCAACCTCAATAAAAATCAACCCAGACAAACCTTGTATGAGCAGAGGCGCATTCTTGAATGTTCTCTTGTCACACTCAAAAGGATTATGTTTCAATGTATTTTCCAGGAAGCATTATTGACATTCATTTCTAGCGACGTTCAAAAAATCACTTTTACGTTTATTCCAAGATTTGTTTGCGTTCATGGTTGACACTGTGCGACGAACCTCAAAGGGCTCCTCTCCACGGCCCAATAGGCTTTCAATCAATGGTTTTTTTGGCTGTTTTTCACATGTATTCCTGTCTACTTTTGTTCTAATCCCCTGATAAATGGTTTTTATTGTGTACCATTTTTGTGCTACATAATTAAGACTGTTGCAAGTGTGTATTTCTTGGAACTGCTTGTTACAGTTGTTCCTGTCCTACATACAGTTGATGATTGATGAGACTCTCAATACAGAGAATTTTGCCGTTTTTATGACAAAAATTTCCGCTCAGCTGGATTCATCTCATGGCAGAGGTTATTGAAATGAGAAAAAGTAGGTCAAAAACTAAGTTTTTGCTTAGCAGTAAAAATTCTGATTAGTTGTGTCGGTTATAATCGACTGAACTGTTAATTATTTAGTAGGATCAGAAGATACATTAGACGCCGAGCAATCAGAGATGGAAGATCAGGCTCAAGGACCTGGTGGAGACAATAATGTGGCAGATAATCCTAGCGTTAGACGTAGAAGAAGGCAGAAGTAATTTTCATATTTTATTCAGTTGACGCGCATCTTTATTGTAGACATCAACATAGACAACATAAGTTTGTAGTCATGATGATAACATATAAAGTATGGATTGTGACTTATTTTTTATGTTTATATACTAGTGACCAAAGAGAGGAAGACGATAGCGAGGAAGAAATGATGTACGGAGCAACGCACGTTATTAAGCTCTTTGTGCCGGTGTCTTTGTGCATGTTTGTCGTTGTTCTAACCGTTGCTAGCGTGGCCTACTACACAGACCAATCAGCAGGAGTTTATTTGTAAGCATTCCAAAATATTTAGACTACACAACAGACAGTATTTTATATATTTATTTATTCTTTGTTATTTTTTATATTTCAGAGTTTACACTCCGCTTGTTACCCAACCTGACGACTCGGTATGGAAGAAGATTGGTAGCAGCGTAGGCAATGCATTGATTGTACTTGCAGTAGTTGTGGTAATGACTATACTGCTGGTACTACTGTATAAATACAAATGCTATAAGGTGTGTGACGTGTTATCAACCTCTCAAGTAAATAATCTAATTTTTCTCCGTCAATAAACACATCCTAAACTTTTTATTATTTTGACAGATCTTACATGGATGGCTTATTTTATCTTCACTTCTTCTCATGTTTGTTTTCTCTTTCATCTATTTGGAGTAAGTATAAATTTTGCAATGATTTATTGAAATTACTTCCTCGTGCTCAAGTCTTTTCTCAGGCTAACAATGTTTTTGTATTACAGGGCTTTGTTTAAAGCGTACAACATCGCGTTCGACATGATATCGCTATCTATATTTATATGGAACTTTGGTTGTGTGGGTATGATAGCCATGCATTGGAAGGCTCCATTGCGGGTGTTACAGGCCTACCATATTGTTATTAGTGCTCTTCTTGCCCTGGTATTCATCAAATATCTACAAGAGTGGACACTGTGGACGATATTAGGAGTTATTGCCCTCTGGGGTAGGTATAAATCAAACGAATATATGTGTCTAACCTAGCTATGGCAGGCGAACAGCGACACAAGAAACTCGTCTAGATAATCTTGCACTGGTGACTGTGGCGTTGTCCATCTAGTTGTTGTAGAAGGGCTTCTTCACTGAAAGTTTAGTGAAACAAGAGCAAACAACTCCAATAATTATAGCCTTTATTTTTCAATTTTTTTCTGGCGGTATGTTGGTATTAAATTAGAGCAAAAATGTTTTAATTTTGGTAATTAATATTTTTTCCGTATTTTTACAATTTTCAGGCTTGTTCGTTATCGGTCCAGTAGCGGTTTATATGGTTACATTAAAAAGACTTGTTACACAAATAGCAAAATAAAATAAAATTTTCGTTGAGAAAACATAATTTTATAAAAAAAAACAAAACACTTTTTTTAATCTAAAGCTTGAAACAAAAGTTGGCAACTTTTTTTTACAAGTATATTCTTAGAGATAAGGATGGAAACTCAGTTGTTTTAGAAGTCTAATCATCAATTCTTCTAATTCTAACCTTTCTGCCAAAAATTAGCTATTATTTACAAAACAATATAAAGTGATTGTTAGAGGGCTAAATGTATTGGAATTGCCTTCTCGTTTTTTGGCACTATTGGCTGTAGACGAGCTGCGCCACTCAAGTTTCAACTTATGATGTGGTTCATCTACAGCAACTAAACGAACTGCGCCACAATGTAGGAAAACATGGGTGAGTTTTGTGTGGCGCTGCTCGTCTGCCAAAGCTGGCTTTAGTAGATTCCATGTGGAGAAAATAAACAGTCTTGGAAAATTTTGGACTTTAAAACATTATTTCATTATCCATTTTTACTTGTAAGAACTGTTGATAGTAATAGATAGGAATGATAATTATTTTTAACATCTATTTGTAGTAATGTATATTAGTAGAAATAATTATATTGTAGTAATAATTTTTGGTAACAAAAGGTGAAAACGCGAGACAACAGAGAAAAACGCACAGTCTGAGAAATTTTTCAAACAGTGGGGAATACCCAATTAATTACGAGGATTTTCGGATTTCGTTTTAGGTAAGTCCGCAATCATTATTTTTTGGGTTTCCCCAGAAATAAAAAGATTGCTCAGGTTGCATGTTTTTCCCTAATGATAATTATATTGTAGCAATAATGATTGATATTAATAATTATCAGCAGTAATAATTAATGATAATAATAATCATTACTAAACTTAATGATGGATAATATTAGTAATAGTTATTTAGATGAATAATAGTTATTACTATTTCTATTAATGTTGTATTGACTGTTTCATACTCTCTTGATCGTCACTTCTTAGATCTGGTAGCTGTACTCTGTCCTCATGGACCTCTACGGATGCTGGTCAACATTGCTCAAGAAAGAAATGAAAACATTTTTCCATCACTGATATACACATGTAAGTAGAGGCACATTACTTGAGCTGAGTTCTCTACGCATTATACCCCATTATAACTTGTTTTACCGTTTGTAGCAACTGTGATCTATTCTATCGTCGCTGCCGCTGACAATGGATCCACAGATGACGATTCAATGGAAGGTACTGGTAGGACGGCGCCTAGCTCAGTTAACGCTGCTAACTCTTCTGATCCACTCTCTGGTGATTAGAGTTATGGCTTTCGTAGTAGATAGTGTGGCTATGCAATGCTCTATCTATTTCTGTGGCATATGCCCTGATGGGATATGCACTGCTAGATGGTCAATGTTCAACCATTTTGTTTTTTGTTATCAACTTTTAATACAAAGCCAAAAAACTCAATTTAACAACGGAATTTTGGGTGCTTGCCAACCGAGCCTGTCTCTCCTACCCAGAGCCAGAGTCTGGCGACGGATAGCGTGTCACACGACTGACGTAGTGTTCGATTGAGCAAATAAGAGCAGGATTAATATTTTCTGCGGTCCTATTTCTGATTATTTTTATTAAAACGTTTTTGAATGTTATTTTATCCTTATTGGTCAAGTTAATAAATTATTATTATTAGGTAGATGATTAATTGTCATTTATAACTTTTATGCCTTCTAATTATTTATTTATAATTTTTTTCCACCATAAACGATTATTTTAAAAATTATATACCCGCGTTAGTCTCAGATAGACACCAATGGTCATATAATTATTATAATATTTACTACCATATTACCAATTTATATGATTGTTGTAAACATGCAGAAAGTCAAAATAATGTTGTGAAATGGAATCGCTGTCGACCGATCACAGCACGATGGACAGGATAAAAAATTGATAGTAGGATTGTTCGGCTTCATCCTGCGTTGGATGTACCATCCGACAGGACGAAACTACGGATACAGGGGATATTCTGGCTCGTGTGGCAGGCCCATTAAGGAAATATGGTTTTGCTAGCTAATGCTCTACACTTTGTGAGAAATTTATTTTAAAAATCATCTTTATATATTTTGTTGAACAAAGAAGCTTGTACGTTAATGTTTTTTAACTAGGGAGTATAGTTTCATTATGTTAGCATCAGCAACTTGAAATCAATGCCTTATCTATGGTGGCTCATTTCGTTAGACGCTTTCGATTTCAATGCTTATGAACGGTTTTAAAATAGTCTAGACCTTCTACGTAGAAAATAATTGGGTAATTTTAGTAAAATAGCCCAATAAACTATGATTAAAAACGGGCTTGTTGATTATGATAAATAAACGTTTATGCACTTTACCAACATAGACATAGATCAATAGACATGAGCGAATTAATTAACTGTATACACGATTGTTGAATATTATATCTAAAATTAGTTTTTCACGAGCATAATTAGGTTGTGTATATTATTGAAAATAATATAAAACAAATGATATTTAATAAATGAAAACAACTTTTTATTTATTCAATGGTGTTTAGTAAAAACATTATCAATCCTAAATAGACTGGAGATCTATGATCAATAGAGCGAACCAGCAAATCGGCTCGGATTTTCAAAGCTTATGAACGATTTCACGAAGCGTTCAGAATATTTGCAAAACTTCAGACGATTTCAAAAGTTCATACGGTTTAGAAATCGTTCAGACGTTTTAAAACACAAAACTTTCTGAGCCACCATACTTTTGCTCGTTGCTTACAGTGGGTATATTTCATTTTATTTATCTTATGAAGTTATTTTTAAAACTGAACCTTAGTTTCATAATACTTTTAGCGACTTAGATTTAAAGCGAAGTTGTTGGTTTTGGGAGTGCTTGATTCTTAGCGATTAAATTATGTTATTTTTTTTGTTATTCTCCAGAGGTAATACAAAATTTCGCAATGCTACGTGTATGTTTTGAGACTGTGACCTGAGTATTTGTTGCATGTACGCTGTGTGCTTGTCGTGTTTGCTGGATTCTGTCCAACTTTCTTACCGCTAGATCTAAGTGTTTACTCTGCACGATTCATTTTGTTATCTAACTAAACTGGCTATGGCTTGGGTTCTTTTACGCATATACTTGATTGTCTCTGCAATAGTTTGCCCACCTTTCTTTTAGACAACACGCCTGATCGACCACTAAATCAGAGCTCAGCTTGGCTGCAGAGAGGCAGCAGTTATGGCAGCGAGCAGGAGGTGACAGATACTACTGCCCGACTCGAGGATGTGGAGATAGAAACTGCTCGACCAGCGGCCTCAAATACAACCACTCAGAGACCAGCGGCCTCAAATATAACCACTCGGAGACCAGCAAATAATGACGATGAGGAAGATGAGCCAGAGAGTAAGTTGGCTACTGTTGCATTTGTTTAGCCTCAGCTCTTTGTTATTGAACAGCCTCCTATTTAAACTCCAATTCCTAACATTTATTCTAGATCCCTTGTCCATGAGTCTACACTGATGATAATATATACACTAATTGCGGTTCATACGTCGAGGACCAAATGTGTAAAACGAAGTAGTTTCCCCGAAAGAAAACAACTCCAATCTTTTATCAGAGTTATTTCTATTGATAAAATAACACTAATAGAATCGGTTGTAACCACCTAGTTATAATGCATTACCGTTTTCAGTAAACAAAAAAAATAACAAGAGCCTGGATCGTAAAAGTACAATTTTCTCCACATAATACCAAACCTGGTTAAAAAAACAAATTATATTTATTGTAATGAAATAAAGTTAAGGTTTTATATATATTAAATAGCGCGTTTGTCTTTCACGAGCTGTTTACAGGACCAATCATATTTTGAGAAGACTGTCACAGTCCAATTGGTTATCAATCAGCGTGAGAATCTGTCTGATTGCATTCATAAAAATTAAATAATAAATTTATGTCACATGATAGTAGTTCAACTGTTGGCGCTTGTCTCGTCTGTAGAAGGAGTAAAGCTAGGGCTGGGAGATTTTATATTCTACAGTATTCTAGTGGGAAAGGCATCGTCTAGCGGTGACTGGGCCACAACTATCGCTGCCTACATCGCTATACTCATGGTGAGTTGGCAATCTTGTCATTTCCTTTTTAATTATGATTCGCCTGTTGTACTGCTGTTGTACCATTGACTGTCTCCACTGTTGTACCGTTGACTGTCTCCACTGTTGTACCGTTGGCTGTCTCTTACAGGGACTTTTCTTCACTCTCGTACTTTTGGCTATCTACAAGAAAGCTTTACCAGCTCTGCCCATATCTATAGCTTTTGGTTTGGCCTTCAACTTTGGCACTCAGTACCTTATCTCTCCGTTCATCAACGCTCTGGCAGCCAATCAAATCTTTATTTGACACTCTCAGGGGTGGATAGAAAATTGTGCTAGATTTGATATTGGACTAAGGAGATGTTTCATTTGAAAACTTTATTATTTTGTTATATTCTGTGATTTATTCAAGGCCATCTCGAGCAAAGAAATGCAATTGATGGTAACTGGCAACTGTTGTCAGTTGAATCGAGTTTTCGCTCTGCTCATTCCAGAGTTTAGTTAATTCTTTCTATTTCACAACGATGTTTATTCCAGTGTTTATGGGCGGACCATTCACATCATTTATTTGGAAAATATTTTGTACTTGTCTTTATTATTTCATTATTATGTTTCATATAATTCCATTTAATTATTTCATATAATTCAACTACAGCAAAAAGCTCTTTTTCTTCAGTTTGTTTCATAAACTCTTCTTATGTGTTTTTTGTGTTTCATATGCTGTGTTTTTGATAGGGTTTTCATTTTTGCAGCTATATCGTTTATTTATATGTATACATCTAGCTTCAATAAGACGTTATGAATGTGCCTCTATCGTACCGTATTTGAAAACAGCTGATTGGGATATATACGCGTTCTAGTCTTCAATACAACTTACTACAGACACTTGGATAAAGTTATTTGCTTATGACGGAAATGCATGCTATTCTTTGCTTCTCATACTCTTTGCATGTAATAAACTGCATGAATGAGTGTAAAAATGTTATTTTAAACAAAATATATCCACCATATGTCATTCTTCTTTGTGAAACACTCAGACAAACTCTATCAAGTTGAACGCAACAACATTATAGTCTTGGATCCCAAAATTTACAGAGTAGATCTTAGGGGTATAGGTCAACGAGCGATGTAAGCAGTTTCCTGGTTTCAGGCGAGTATATAAAACACATTTAGTAGGAGTTTACAAAAGATTTGATTTTAATGTTGTTATATACAGTGGAACCCTCTTGCAACAAACTGGAGAGGACCAAACGCTTTAGTACTTTATATAAAAAGTTCACTATAAACGAACTATGATTATGCGATACTATTTTGGGAATTTGAGGTCAAGTTTGTTATATGCCATAATTTGTTATAAGCAAGTTTCGCTGTACATTAATTAATATCCGTCCATCTATTTCCAATCAATTACAACAATGACAAATTGGGTCAGTAAAATATATTTTGATGTAACGAAAATTCGGATGATGAACCTAGATGGATTTAAAATATTTTAGTATTATATGAAAATGAGTTATTGAATTGTAGATGAAAAACATGCTAACAATGGATAGTTACTAAAATACAAATTATATCAACTGGTCTATTTTTGTTCAGCAGAGTCAAAGAGTTGAACAAGAAAGTTGTTTAATATTATTGCTAACTAAATAATTTTTACAATCATTTTTAAAACCAGTCGTTTTCTATAAAAAAAACACTTGTGAATGCTAACTGGAACACAAAAGAATTAAAAAATTATCACAGCACATAAAATATGCCAAACCTGGGCCTCTTTATGGAAAAGACAGTCGGAGGTGCCGATTATTTATGTCATTAGAATTAAGCTCGAATGACTGTTTATTTTATGAAATATATAATCAAGGGAAAATTCCAATGATAGTTCACATTTACCAAGTATTGGGCAAACGATTCCCATTCAAAGTTCAATTATCCTCAAAATGCTCACCAGTTATATACTATTGTTTATCTATAATTTCTGTAAGATAAATGATCACATAGACGATATCTTCTGTTGCATCATGCATCAGGTCCAACATCTCATACAAGTATTGGTGGGATCCGATACAGAAATAAAATAATTGGAAGATGCCAAAATATTAAACAGGAAAACTGATGAAAGTTCCGCGGTGCTTGCTGTCAACGGTAAAGCCGTTAACTTGCTGGCCTACTAATGACAAACATGAAAAGTTGATATATGGTGTAACTGGCAGTGAAAACTGAAATGCTGATATTTGATGTAGAAATGGTAAATCACATAAAGTGTGAATAGGATGAATACTATAGTTTGGATGAAAATTTTTTTATCTAGAAATTTAACATAACTAAAATAGCACCATCTAGAGAATAAGGAATTGCACCATCATGATAAGAGAGAATTGCTTGACCTGTCAATGAGAATATATATTTTATATTACATCAGTATCAGTCAGTAGTAATATATGAGCAGATCTCCCTACCAAGTGTTTTTTTGTGGGGTCATTATCTGGGGTTATGTAATGGGTTACGGCGTTGGATGAATTCGCCGAGTTTATATTGTATTTTATTTGAGGGGTACTTGAGTGGCATTTGAGTGGCATTTAAGTGGCATTCGAGTTTTGATTATTATTTTACTTACTTTGAACTTATATGGTATATACATTTTGAATGTATGGCATTTAAGTTTTGATAATTTCTTTTCATAACTCGAGCTCATATAGCATCTTGAGAGAGAGGAGAGAGGAGATGTATCTACCTTGAATAAATTCATTGTTTAAAAGCGAATCAATGTATGACTATATACATTTATTACATAATAAGTAGGGGCAAAATCTCCTCATATAATATAGCTAGATACATAATTCGAACTCATATATACATTGAATGCTATAAAATATATCGGATGATAAAGTTAAATATTCATCTATTCTTTATTGATATTTATAAGGATGATGAAAGATTTTTTGTATTTTATATACATATATACATAATTATAGTAACTGTGGTAAAAGAAGTCTATTATGAAGGTTTTTATTTAAGCCAAAGTAGGTTCGGTAGATACTCCATCAGAACACACTCGTCTTTTAGCATAAAAATATGTGAGACCTCGTTTTATTTGGTTGTATGTCAACATTTTTTGATCCTTTACTACAAATCCTCGATTTTTACCCATAAACGACTTTTTTGTGTTCAATACATTTAGATAACTGTCTTTGTTCAATTGATTAATTCGTTTGTTCAAACCTTTTGAGCTAAACTTGTTTCCTTTTTCTCCCCAGCAGTAGTAGGATTTAGAGTTAAGTGCAACAATTCCATCTCCGGTAAATTCCTCTTTAAACAGCCCAGGTGTTCTTTTTCCGTGTTTTAGTACTTTTTCACAACAGTCTTGTGTGCTCCATTCTAAACCCATTGTTTTGGTTCTTAAAAACTCATCCCTATGTTTGTCACAGTATGGGCGTGGAAACCAATCACCATATTCATTGTAAAACTCTTTTTTCATACTTGGTTTTACCAGTGTTTCTAATGTTCCGCTCAACGCCATGTATGCGCTATCTGTATCCATTTCAACATATTGGAAATCACTTCTGTCAATATATCTATAAATAAAAAGTTTGTTTCGATTTCAATTATTTGGAAGTTTTACTTACTTACACATAATAATGGTAGGGAATTAGGTTTACTTACTTATCCATAAAGTCGTAGTAAAACTGTAGCATTCTCAGTTTAGCATACTGTAGCACGGAGAAACCCAAGTGTACTGGAACATTCATAGTTAGCTGAAATGATGGTGATACTGATTAGCAAAGTAAACTTGTGGAATATAAATTTTGGATTGCAAAATAATTGTTTTAAACTTACTAGCTGTTTACAGGTTATGATTTCATAAAAATCATCTGCTATCTCTTCCATGGCGATAAATTTGTTTCCTCTGATACGAAATGAAGCTTTTCTGGCCCCTTCGATGAACTTGATGGTGGTATGTTTTTCTTTATCAGTGATTGTTTTTCCATAAGCAGCATTTCCTACCAACTTGCTAGTAGTAGCGAGTAATTCTTGACTAGGGTCTGCATCTCCCATTCTCCTAGCGTCTGAAACCGATGTTCCAAAAGCTTCAAAAGCTTTTCTAGGAATATATTCTATTAGCTGATAAACTTTGGTGACTTTCAATCCTTGTTTCAAGTACCATTTCAACAAAGGACTCATTAGCAATATCTTATCTCCGTACATACTTCCAACTAATGAGCGTTGAGGAGTCTTTAAAAACCCTTCGGCTTCAGCAAAGACTTTCATTTCATCGCTCAAGTGTTCTCTGGTTAACATCGTATTTTTAAAAATCGGGGGCATTTCGGAGAACTTTTCTTCCTCTTCCTCAGGAACTTCGATGTCACATTCAACAAATCCGAAGAATTCTTCTGATTGAACTCTCTCCAACACTTCTTCTTGATTCAGCTTTTTTTCAAGTATTTTAGGGTAGAAAGAATTGTAAAACGTGTTGACAAATTTTTGTAAATTTGTATGAGTTTTTACACGCTTCATCCAGTCACACTCCCAAATCGAGATTATAGTGTAACCTAATGCTCGAAGATATTCTTCATTTTCCATCGTAGTTTTAAACAGATTTGCTTTTGATTTTCTTCCACTAGCTTGAAGCTCTTGCTCTTTAGCGTTGTTATAAGAGCAGTCGTGTCCATGCCAATAACATCCGTGGAATTGAAAGACATGACGATTTTCAACACAGAAACCATCAACCGGTAATCCTCGCTGTCCGAGAGTAACTTCTCCTCCATTGAGCTGATGTCTGATATTGATTTTTTTTGAGAACATTTGGAACTGTAACCAGCTATGAGCTATCTTGCTAAATTTTACTGGTTCAGCGACAAAGGAGTTTTCGATTTTTCTTCTTCGAGGATAGCCAGTAGGCATTGATTGCATCATACACCATAAATAGAGCGCATTTGCATCAACTCCATAGATTCTATCACAAAACTTTGCTTCTTTTCCCAACCAATGTTCTCTAATTTTAGTTATACCTTTTTCGTGATATCTATGCATCACTAGACTTGGCCCACCAACTATGTTTTTCTTTATTAGAGGATAAAGTTCTGCATTGCAGTTGTCAAGCAGACAAATTGGGAGAGTCTGACGAAATGAGTTACCAAGTTCATCAAAATTCAAGTATGTAGAGAGGTATGGAGGGGGTGGTTGAGGTGCTTTGTTAAACATCCATCGAATCGCTAATCCTGGTAAAGATATACCATCTTTTAACATATCAATCCCATGCTCTCTGTAGATCGATCTTTGTCTTTCCAACGCTTGAACAAATGGTTTTACATCCAAGTTGTTGTACCATTTTAAAAAATCCCTCATTGTCTTCATGTCGTTATTTTTCCATGCTTCTTGACAAATTATGTACTCTTCTTCACTGATATTCTTTTGTTTTAAAGAACTGTAAAAAGCTTCTCTTGGAGGTAGATGTTCTTGATTAAGTTGTTCCAAGTCTTTCATCCATTCATAAGGAAAAAATCCTTTTCCGGCTTCACATTTGTATGCTTTGAGATACATTTCATAGCTATATCCAGGAGCGATGAAGTTTGTACAATCTAAAAACAAAAAAGATCCTATTCCGATAACAGGCATCTTGGTTCCTTTTTTTATAACAAAATCAAAATCTGTGTCGGAGACATCTTTCAATTTTTGAAGCAGTTTTCCTTTCATCACATTGACATCATAAGTCTGTGAATTGAAACCTAGAATAGGGAGTTTTTTCATATAGCTGTACAAATCATCCAGAACTTTTTCAGCTCCTGTTCTACGTCTGAAACGATTTTTTTCAAAATCACTACGAAACTTTTCTTCAGCTTCTTCCAGTCGTTGTAATTCACCTTCTATCTGTTTTATGATTCGCGAAAATTGTTTTTCCAATCGGCTATATGATTCTTCACTAATATCATCCAAGTATTCAATGAACTTTCCAACGCATTCATCATCATCCCCATTATTGACAATACAACGCGGGTTGTTGAAGCCTGGTACATTTGAACAAATTGAAATGCTTAAAAGTTTATGCTCATTCGTGTAAATGGTTGTGTCTGTATCTCGATCTTTTTCGCAATTAGGTAACAAACACTCTATGTCAAATGTTGCAAAAAATGGATAGTATCTCAAGGAATCATCTGACCCGATATCTATCCCGAATTGAACCTTCAGTTTGTCGAATATTGTAGCAGTAGGACTGTATTGCCCTCCAGAAAACTGCATAGTTGTTGCCTCTGAGATTGAACATCTGTGTCTTTTCAGATTCCCCAATCTATCATAACAAGTAGAACAGGTTGGACATCTGTAGGCTTTGACATATCCTTCCAAGTTTGTAATAAGACTGAAGTGATTGATATAAAGATCCAAATATAGATTCTCCTTATAACTGGAGTTTGAATTCCAAATAACTGTTGAAGTCATATCATCATTTAAAGAAAACACTGTTATCTTCAGTTGAAATGCTCGCTCCAAAAGCAATAAATCAGCTTCTGTCACTCCTTTCCCATCACACCTTTTACGACTATCACCATAGATGAAACTATGATATTGTTGTTGGTACTCCTTCACCTCCTTAATTATCGGATCTTTTGCAATTCCACCGTTTTTTTGTAGTTCTTTGTGTAATGCTAGACATCTAAAAAAACAAAGATTGTCGGTAATTCGTTTTCCTTTTGTGTTTTTTAACATGGTTCGTATGTGTCTGTTGTTAAGGAGGTGAGAGGGCAAATGCTCTGGTGGTGATCCAACTTTTCCCATTCCGAGTAGTTTGTAGAAATAAAACGAAATGTTTGTGATTAACATCAATCTCCAAGTCGTATTTGGTCTCCGTCTCAAGCTATTTGTACGATGATCAGTCTCCATAACATCAACAAAGAAGTCATCAAGATCTCCTTCAGTTTCAATCAGTTTAGCTTTTGGATATACAGTAGCATTGTTTGATGATGAGTGAAAGTATCGGAGTTCACCATCATTTTTATTTTCTAGTATACAACCCACGCTACAGTTGACTTTTGCTCTTGAGCTCAATTGTCTCCAAACTTTTTTTAGCAATTCTAACACTCTTGAATCATGATAGTCATTTTGGTAGGTATCAGCTTGATCTCTTGGAATCCCATCCCAAAGTCTTACATTTAAAAGTTCTATGACTTTTCCAGCTCTATGTTTCGTTTTCATAGCTCCCCAATATCTAGCTATCAAATCATCCCATTCTTCATCTTGAAAAGTTGGAGCTGTGCTATCATCAACAATACCTAGGGTTGATGCTCGGGTAGGTCTTTCAAAATTTAAATCTTCCATTTCTTCTTCTTCTTGTTCTTCCTCTTGTGCTTCTTCCTCTTCTTCTTCTTCTTCTTCTTCTTCATTTTCTATCATTGGATCATTCTCATTTTCTTCAACTATCTCCTCCACAACCGGCTCTATATCTTGAGCTATTATGTTAGTCTTTGGTGGTGAAGGCTCAGCACCAAATCCTATTTGATTGATTGTTTCATCGGGTAAACGAAAACAAATGAGATTTTCTTCTAACCATTTCCAATTAGGGGAAATTTCAGGGTTTTTTTCTTCTACATTCTCCTCCCGATAATTTAAACTTTGTCTACAATAGAAATGTTAAGACATAATAGTTGTTCTATAAAACATTCACATACATTTTATATAAAATGTAACAGAAGAAAAAAATGACTTAAACACCATTATCAATTAATTTTTAAAAATGGAATTAGGAAAAAAGACTCAAACATTATTATTAGTTAAGTTTTAAAAACTTACTGTGTACTATGACATGAATTCCCAACTCCCTCTTTTACATTAATTCTCTGATATTCTGAGTCCTGTCTACAATAAAGAGATAACGCATTATTTTTGCTGATTCATGAGATGAGTATAAAAAAAACAGCAAAAAAATTACTCTACTAATGTTATTAATTTATGATTTTAAAAACTTACTGCTTATCAAAGGCTATTGTATTTTCAGTAGTTGCTGAAACTTGAAAAGCCGAAGGTTTGTCTTGAAAAGCATTTTCAAGTTCCATCTCCATTTCATTTTCATATTCAGCATCGCATTCATCATTCATGTATTCATTATCAGCGTTTGAAAAACTGATATCATTTTGATTTTTCATGAGCCATTCCCATTCCTTATGTATGTCTACATCAGTATCATCCTCTTCTGTTTCCATAGCACTATAATAACAATAAAATCATTACTTTTTAATAGAAGTGACAATAGCACATAAAAAGGTAAGTTAAATGTCTCAGCTAATAAATTTTACCTTGTGAATAAAACTCCTAGTAGTCAGTTGGTATATTATATAGTAGATGTTGAGGCTTCAGTTACTGTTGTTAGAACGAGTGATTTATTATGTGAAAGCATTACTTTTAAGTAGACAAAAACTTAAGTGAGATAATTAAGACAGATAATTAAGTCTTAGCTTCAATGAAAATTTTCAAATTCACACAGAAAAACTTTTAATAGTCAGTGGATGTAGTAGTAGATGTTGCTCCTCCGATCACTGTTGTAGAACTGGATGCTTTCTGTGTGAAAACAGTGGCTCTTAAATAGGTAAAGCTGCACTGGTTGAACTCTATGAATACCAACCTTCTTTATAATATAACTATGAATCAAAATTTTGTCCACGCGAAAACCAATGCTTTCGCGGGAATAAATAAATTATTTTCACACGAATAGAAACTGTTGCTTTCGCGGGAATACAAATTTTATTTTCACGCGGATACAAACCAATGCTTTCGCGGGAATAAAGACTTTATTTTCACGCGAATGGAAACAGTTGTTTTCGCGGGAATAAATAATTTATTTTCACGCGAATAGAAACTGTTGCTTTCGCGGGAATACAAATTTTATTTTCACGCGGATACAAACCAATGTTTTCGCGGGAATAAAGACTTTACTTTCACGCGAATGGAAACAGTTGTTTTCGCAGGAATAAATAATTTATTTTCACACGAATAGAAACTGTTGCTTTCGCGGGAATACAAATTTTATTTTCACGCGGATACAAACCAATGCTTTCGCGGGAATAAATACTTTATTTCCACGCGAATGGAAACCGTTGTTTTCGCGGGAATAAATACTTTATTTTCACGCGAATGGAAACAGTTGTTTTCGCGGGAATAAATAATTTATTTTCACGCGAATAGAAACTGTTGCTTTCGCGGGAATACAAATTTTATTTTCACGCGGATACAAACCAATGTTTTCGCGGGAATAAAGACTTTATTTTCACGTGAATGGAAACAGTTGTTTTCGCGGGAATAAATTATTTATTTTCACGCGAATAGAAACTGTTGCTTTCGCGGGAATACAAATTTTATTTTCACGCGGATACAAACCAATGCTTTCGCGGGAATAAATACTTTATTTTCACGCGAATGGAAACCGTTGTTTTCGCGGGAATAAATACTTTATTTTCACGCGAATGGAAACAGTTGTTTTCGCGGGAATAAATAATTTATTTTCACGCGAATAGAAACTGTTGCTTTCGCGGGAATACAAATTTTATTTTCACGCGGATACAAACCAATGCTTTCGCGGGAATAAAGACTTTATTTTCACGTGAATGGAAACAGTTGTTTTCGCGGGAATAAATTATTTATTTTCACGCGAATAGAAACTGTTGCTTTCGCGGGAATACAAATTTTATTTTCACGCGGATACAAACCAATGCTTTCGCGGGAATAAATACTTTATTTTCACGCAAATGGAAACCGTTGTTTTCGCGGGAATAAATACTTTATTTTCACGCGAATGGAAACAGTTGTTTTCGCGGGAATAAATAATTTATTTTCACGCGAATAGAAACTGTTGCTTTCGCGGGAATGCAAATTTTATTTTCACGCGGATACAAACCAATGCTTTCGCGGGAATAAATACTTTATTTTCACGCGAATGGAAACCGTTGTTTTCGCGGGAATAAATATTTGCACGTAAAAGCATTGGTTTGTATCCGCGTGAAAATAAAATTTGTATTCCCGCGAAAGCAACAGTTTCTATTCGCGTGAAAATAAATTATTTATTCCCGCGAAAACAACTGTTTCCATTCGCGTGAAAATAAAGTCTTTATTCCCGCGAAAGCATTGGATTGTATCCGCGTGGAAATAAAATTTGTATTCCCGCGAAAGCAACAGTTTCTATTCGCGTGAAAATAAATTATTTATTCCCGCGAAAACAACTGTTTCCATTCGCGTGAAAATAAAGTCTTTATTCCCGCGAAAGCATTGGTTTGTATCAGCATGAAAATAAAATTTGTATTCCCGCGAAAGCAACAGTTTCTATTCGCGTGAAAATAAATTATTTATTCCCGCGAAAACATTGGTTTTCGCGTGGACAAAATTTTGATTCATAGTTATATTATAAAGAAGGTTGGTATTCATAGAGTTCAACCAGTGCAACTTTAGCTATTTAAGAGCCACTGTTTTCACACAGAAAGCATCCAGTTCTACAACAGTGATCAGAGGAGCAACATCTACTACACTTTCCATTGCAACTACTAGAAACTTTCTCTTTATAAAAGGTAAAATTTAAAAAACCTATTATTCCCTACCTAACAAAGATCAAAATTAGTTTAGCTATAATGTAAAGTATGAAATAAATAATCTTTTAGTTCCACATGAAAAGCTGAATTATATGTTATTTCTTTCTTTTTTAGAATACTATGGAGGATTTTTCTGCTTCTTACACGGATTTAAAGCCAATCGAAAACAAACAAAAAACGTTCAAAACACCCAAAAGAAAAAACTCTAACTCTGTCACAAAAGAAGTAGCGATAAAGAGACGAGCTCTTCCAAAACTGGTTTTACCCACAACATCAAACAATATGGAACAAAAAGAAATGCTCACTGATGCTGACAGAGCTCTCAAGATGGCCAAATCTCTCCAAAAATGGAAGACATGTGATTTGAAAAAGATTGGAGGGTTTCTTACACTAGCATCACTTCCTGTTCCATCAGTTTTGCAAATCGTTTCTATTGAACAGAGTACTGGTGCATACGGAAACTACTACATTCTCACTTATCTTGATAATTCAACTGGAGCGAATTTTCAGAAAGTTGTTTGTCCAAGTAGAGTAGTTGAAAGCTTCAATGTTGATAACTACCCATTACCTTTCAACATTTTGTACTTGGGTGAGATGGAAAACTCAAAAAAACCAGATACTACTTACTACAATGTCAAACGTATCAGTACAAAACGGTTAACCACAATGGAAGCTACTGCTGAAGCTGAAAAACTGAGAAAAATGAGTGAAGAAGAACTCAAACTCACTTACGACATCGAGTATCTCAGTAATTTCAAAGATTGTTCCATTTTTGCTTACATCGAAGTTGTAGAAAGATTCATTCCTTTCCGATTCAATGGAGAAGAATCCATTGTAAACTGCATTCGCTATGTCACTGAAAAGAATGGAAAAAGAGAGACGAGAACGCTTTTACTACCAATCAGATATAACGAGGAAGCTAAAAGATGTGCACCTGGTGTGATGATTTACAAAGGAAAAAAACAGAGTAAGAATGGAAATCCTATTCCATACCACAATGTTGTCTTCATTTCTTCAACCAACGCTAGTGATTGGGAGCAATATTGCACACAAACAAGTTCCAATGAGGTGCTAACAAAAACGAATAATGAGGATGAAGTTCTTAAGGAATTCCTAGAAAACGAATTACAAGATTTTGATGAACCACTTGGTGTTGATGGTATGTAAACTCAATATCAAATGCTGACAACAGGTAGTCTCAAGCGGATAATGAATGAATAAAAAAAAGCCTGTGTATTCATTGACATTACAAGTTGTACTGTTTTGTATTACTTACTATTTACCGACTCTAACTATATTATATGGAAAGATTTTCCCTACTTATTATACAATAAGTCTATATAATCATATAATAATTCATAGAAAAGTCTAAAGGTTCTCAGGTGATTAACTCACCAAAAGTTCCGGTTTTGCAAAACATTTGAAGATCTTCCTATCCTAAGCATTATACGAGTGACTGTACTTTTTTATCCAGTTGAAATATCTAAAACTTCAGTAACTTAGTATTTACTGACTCTAGCTATATTATATGAGATTTTCCCTACTTATTACACAATAAATGTATATATTCACATATTCTTTCATTTTTAATCACTGTATTTATTCAATGTAGATATATTTCCTCTCTCTCCTCTCTCTCAAGATATCGTATGACTCGGAATTACAAAAAA
This sequence comes from Cryptosula pallasiana, assembly GCA_945261195.1. NCBI lineage: Eukaryota > Metazoa > Bryozoa > Gymnolaemata > Cheilostomatida > Cryptosulidae > Cryptosula > Cryptosula pallasiana. The sequence goes on along the minus strand of OX183130.1, from coordinate 10,862,381 downwards.
TTATCAAACCTTAAATACCTTACATTCAAAATCTAGACACCCTATGAGTTATAATTATGTATATAATTATGTAAAAAATTATCATAACTTAGATGCCATACATTCAAAATCTATATACCATATAAGTTCAAATTAAGTAAAAAATAATCGAAACTCGAATGCCACTTAAATCCCACTCAAATGCCACTCAAGTACCCCTCAAATAAAATACAATATAAACTCGGCGAATTCATCCAACGCCGTAACCCATTGCATCACCCCAGATTATGACCCCACAAAAAAACACTTGGTAGGGAGATCTGCTCATATATTACTACTTCAGTCAGCGGTACATTATTGTATGCTAGGAAATGTGTTAGTGATAAACAGATTTCTGAGAATATTCATATCCTGCTAGAGCAGGTTTCAACGCTATCATCTTCTATTAGATATTTCTAAGCAGTGGAGAGAGATTTTCAATAGCTGTATAACTATTTAGTTGATTAGTAATGATTGTTGTCAGTTTACATTGAAACTATTCAACAAAAAGATAAATATTTCACATAAGTAGTATAATTGGAGCAGATCCGCTTCTATTATACTACTCACATATATGTACAAATTATGTATAATATATCCTAAATTTTAGTTGACCATCATTTAAGGACTAGTTACCAATAAGATTAAGCGAACAACAACTAAAAAAATCGCATCACTGTAATTCAAGAAACTTATCACAGACATAACAGCGCGTTGGCCTATCTAACCACAATAATCAGTACAAGTGGACAGTTGCTTAGTCTAAAAAAATTATACTGATTTTAGAAATAAACAATTTTTGTATAGAGATTTCCCATGTTTGTTGACAACTAGAGACAGGCTCTTCAAGGTGCTACCAAGTTATATCTAATATTGTCAAAAGTATTTTATATCATTTTAAATTTTTGATGAATATAAAAAAATGGAGTGTAGTTGCCGACACACATGGTCAATACTTTAATCTTGCTATTTTTTTAAAGGTATTTATTTTATCCAAGCTACCTGTGACAAGGTGACAAAGCCAGTTTACCATGCCTGAAGTTGATGGTAGCAAAACCGTGACTCGTGATTTGAAAAAATTACTGATAAAATTTTACGAGCCGAACTCTATCAAAATGGTTGCACTAGTTATAACAGATCCAAGGGTAAAGTCTACACGTGGATTTGATATTAGGAAATGTAGTTTGTTATCAAGATGGCAGCCACAGCAAATTTAATAACTTTTCTGCACTTACGAATGTGTATTTCTTGCAGTTTTTCATGTAAAACTATTTTTTACACAAGACGTGACTTGTTTTGACATTTATGCTATGATGTATTTTATTTCGTTTACATGAATTGCACTGATTGCCCTTGTACCAAATCTGGTAGTTTAGATACTGCCCTCTTTGTTTTTAATGCGCTCCAGAAATCGCTTAATTGTTGGTATAGCTTTATAAAGGTGAAAAAAGACAGTCAGTGATGAATGAACAAGATAAATAGATGATTTGCCAGAGTTTATTGAGAGGAGTGTAATGAAAGAATACACAGTATTTTGATCACAAGTAATGTACAGATGGTACAGAATGCAACCTCAGAGCCTGTCCAGTATTGCAGTCAATAAAACAGTAACGATGATATTAGCAATAATAATATGAAGAAAATTGGCGCATAATAAAATATAGCTATAAGATGGGGCTATACATAGACACAACATGATAAAGGCTGGTTTCAACAAATTCATCTATTTAATTCAGAAGTCACTTGACATAAACAGTATTGCAAAGGGGAGCAAGTTGGGGAGAAGAGTGTGACCATTTTGTTATATAATTATGTATATATGTATATATATTACGTTTTGGTTTGTATATCCAGCACCAATAGAGCCATAGCATCGAGTCACTAGACATGGGAATTAGTACAATGTAATATTCACTTGTGCTACAATATCGGAGTAGAATAGTATCCGCAAATGGAAACTAATTGTAATATGCAGACGAAAAGGGGGAAGAAAAGAAGAATACAAAAATAGTTAATATTTCATTCTATGGCATAAAGTTACGATGGTCTATCTATCTGGCACCTAAATGTTATATATTATGACATCACTAGTGCCAAATTGTGACATCACCACTGTCTTACTATGACATCACCAGTGTCTTACTATGACATCACCAGTGTCGGAGAGTGATATCCCTAAGTTTAGAGTCTATGGGTCAATGATGGCTACTGTGAACAGAGTTTTTCTCCATCGTCATGTTCGACAGAATCTATAGAAAGAAAAGTAGAGTATATAAAGCACAAAAATGGGCAGTTACGGTGAAAAAAAAGTAGTTGTGTAGCTGTTATGCAAAAATTACCTATACGTGTATCGTAATGATGGCAAGTGGCTACACAGGCCGATGTAGCGTGCCGATGTACTAGAGGACTGATATTGAACTAGCCAATCATACGGAACAAAGTGCAGGTCTTTGCTTGTTTCAATTTTGACAACGAATTATTGTTTCCCTGACATAATAAAAATTGAAAAACGCATTCACTGTAATCTATGTTTATTGTTTTCACAATAAAAAACGTGACTTTTAATAATTAATTTGGTTTATTTATTATTAAATCATCAGAATATTGTTATTCATCATTTATTTTTTGTTACACTTGATAATAAATATTAATTATTATACTTGGAAATGTTAAAACTATGAATCACTAAATTTCCATGGGTCAAAAATTTGACGGATTTTTGGATTTTTCAAATTGTCGAAGGATGGAAGTGCATGAAAAGTTCAAAGTTTTTACTGCGCCAATCTTGAGGGTAGAATTGTTTAACTCTTCGAAGACTCAAAACTACGAACTTTTGACGGTAGGATCGTGGAAGTTGAAAACTTTGTAGTTTTCGTGATAAAAAATTATTAACATTATACGAATCACCAGAAATGCATTATTATTTAGGTTTAACTTGAATTTCCTTCCTTCAAGAAAAATTGAGCAAGTATAAGGTCCTCAGCATCATGTTGATAAATAATAAAAAAATAAAGATCAATGGCGCTGTAATAATAAATAAATAACCATAATAATTATTATTATTATCGGAAATGTGTTGTAAATGGTTAAACTTGATGAGCTTGTGATATTATTTTGAGGGCGCCGATGTGCCTTTGGCAACGGGCATAGACCAACATGTTGGTTATGCTCATGAACGGGCCCCACGATGTGCAGCTGTATCGGCCACGCCCATCGTAAGGCCTTCCGATGCCAAACATTGGCCTGTGTAGCTACCTGTTGGCAGTAAAGTGAAAAAATACTGTAGCGCATATGCAGAGAGCTACAGTACATTGAGAGCACAACCAAGTCTATGTTAGAGCAACTACAGTACATTGAGAGTACAACCAAGCCTATATTTGAGCAACTACAGTACATTGAGAGCACAGCCAAGCCTATATTAGAGCAAATACAGTACATTGAGAGCACAGCCAAGCCTATATTTGAGCAACTACAGTACATGGAGAGTACAACAAAGCCTATATTTGAGCAACTACAGTACATTGAGAGTACAACCAAGCCTATATTAGAGCTGTTACAGTACCTTGGGATGATAGAGCTGCCTCTGTCATACTTCTAGCTAGAGAGTCTAATCTCTCGTTGATTTCCGGCTCTGTAGCTGCCACGCTGTTCCTGCTCGAGCGTACTATCGGCTGGTGAGCTCTGATTGGTGCAGATTGAGTGCGATGAATAGTAGATTTTACAGTCTATCAACCACAAACAATACAAGATTTACATGATGTGAAAGGCATTGTTTAGTACTTTTATTAAAAAGCAAAAATTGAAAGTGCACGCACCTGCGATTTATTTAAATGAGAATGAACTGGAACTGAGAGTTGGTCGGGTCCGCTGTAAGTCTGTGCCAGACATTTCTTCTCATAACCCCCGTTGTGCCACTGATTCTGACCTTGTATAGCCCTCTGGGCGTATACCGCTGCCCCCTTGTTACCCAGTCCCTGTCTCACCTGGTTCCAGCTGTTGGCACGACTACAATCGTACAATAGTCAAACTATTAACAGTGGCAATGCCAAATATCTTATCATTACTCATGGCCCACAATACGAATACAATGTTGACACTAGATGAAATAGTGAAACGCGTTGTATGATAAAGATGAATCTGTGAAGTTTATCGGCCAAAAATATGACATTTAAACCTGATGAGAAACCACAAACGAAACATTAATATCAAAATATTCGATCATCTTGCTCGCAAAACCTGCCAACTCAAAAGAAATCCTGTAGAGCAGAATGTTCAAGTAGACATGGAGGTAGAGCTAGAGCCTACATCTTGTGTCCATCCAATCATTACACATTCACAGGGGGCTGCTGTACACCCCTTACTCAAACAACTCACTGATCAAACACAGGAATTCAACTAATTGAAACCAAAAACTGAACCCCTTACCACATGACAACCAGCTTGTTGCATCTGCCAATTAGCGTACATTTAATGTAACACAACAGTACCACACATGTAATACAACAGTACCACACATGTAATACAACAGTATCACACATGTAATACAACAGTACTACACACCTGGTAGGTCTGTGAGCACTCGGACGCAGCTCCTGCCGACCGGTGATCATACGGCCGCTGTTCCTCTGTACAACTTGAGATCTCCACTCCTGCAACAACTTTCTCTGCTTGACTGTGAAGGCTTCGTGGTGCAGACATTTGTCTATCAGCTGTATGTATAGGGGGTAACACTCGTCTTCTACCCTACTGTTTACCAACAGCTGGGTGCACACTATAAATAGTGCATAACTATTATTGGGTGTATACTGTACTGAGCATTTAATTGGGTATATACTTTACTAAGCATTTAATTGGGTATATACTGTACTAAGCATTTATTTGGGTATATACTGTACTAAGCATTTAATTGGGTATATACTGTACTAAGCATTTAATTGGGTATATACTGTACTAAGCATGTAATTGGGTATATATGGTAATTGACCAGTAACAGGGACCTGGTAGTCTCTCTATCTGATGCTACACACAACTTATTATAAAGCAGTTTCATAAGACATCGGAAGAATACTGCTACCAGATCTCTATTGGATATTTGAGGTACATAATGAAGTATGTACACTCTATAATATACAATACATATATAGCATATAACAACTCATACACAATACACAAAGCAAGCAGTCAAGAATACCAACTCACGTCTGCCAGTAAGCTTATTAATCAAGCCAGGCAAGTCTCCGTCAGCCATTTCAGAAGTAGGCGGAGTTACACCCGGACGAGTGCCAGCGCTTGTATCTGGCGGTAGATGTGGCTTTATTGGGGTGTGCACAATAGCCTTCAGATCTATGAGTACTTGCTTCAGATTAGCACCTGTAGGAGACAAGCTAACATTTACATAGTCTGTGTACATGGGAATCCTTGACAGGAGGTAGGGGGGTGTGAGAGCCAACCTTGTATAACATTTGCTTCCATGGCTTTCAGTTCGCTCATTCGATCTCTCAACTTAGCAATAGACTGAGCTAGCTTATTTCTGGCACCTTTTGTCACATCCTACAACAAAAGCCACACTGTGAACAATGGAATAGCAGTACAATATGCAGCACATGGAAAAACCAATATGTAGCGCATGAAAAAGCCAATATGCAGCACATGGAAAACCCAATATGCAACACATGGGAAGTACAGTATACAATACAAGAAAAATACACAGAACAATACATGAGAAAGGAAAACCAATATTGATCAGGGTAACTTCTTGGAAGCCATAAATCTAGCTGATACCACAAAGTAAGCTGTTAAATTTCACAAAGATGGGCTTTCATTAATATATATATCTGAATACATTGTTCAGCACGATAAAATTTAATTTTCTTTTGAAATTAAAATGCAACTTCCTGGGCCTCACTAAAAAAGTAGACAACTCTTGATGACTACTACGCATGTAGCAATTGTGCTCTCTTTTGCCCAGCTGAGAAATGGGAACAAAACTCCGACTAACTGGGATTGTGGAGCATATTGCCTCTGGTAATGATGTGTGAAAAAACCCATAACATTTTTGGCGTAAACCGTTGAACAAAGAGATATTTTTTGTCACTGCCAACATTTACAGGAAACGCGAGGATAAATATCAAAGTGCTTACCCTTTCCTCGAGCCATTTGGAATCAACCATTAGCATCTCCTCATAAGAAACATTCTCAAACAGCGGGCTGTACTTGTGCAGCCTCAAACTTTTGAGCCAAGATTGAAACTCTGGCAACACAAAAATTGTAATATGTGGTAGGCAGCTATGTGTCAGGTAACACCATATACATGATAGATAGCTAGCTATGTGTCAGGTAACACTATATACATGATAGATAGCTATGTGTCAGGTAACACTATATACATGGTAGGTAGCTATGTGTCAGGTAACACTATATACATGGTAGGTAGCTATGTGTCAGGTAACACTATATACATGGAAAGTAGCTATGTGTCAGGTAACACTATATACATGATAGATAGCTATGTGTCAGGTAACACTATATACATGATATGTAGCCATGTGTCAGGTAACACCATATACATAGTAGGTAGCCATGTGTCAGGTAACACCATATACATGGTAGGTAGCTATGTGTCAGGTAACACCATGTAAATGGACTAACCTTTCATCCCGCTGTTCTCCTGCCAGAACAAACCACTCTTTGCACCGTCATGGTCGCTGTCTGTGGAGGAGAGAGAGCTCTGGGGGGAGAGAGGGCCGTGGTCTGAATGCGCTGGTGATGCAGTCTCTACAATAGATTAAACACTGCTTATAGCCGGTGTAACCGGTGGAGGACAGTTTAGGAGTTGCCTTATCATTGCAGCTGTACTGACCACTATTAACAGGCAAGTTTGCACTCAACTAATGTGTTCAGAATTTTGGCAGGCAATGCAGCACTTGAAGCTTTTTGAACTTGTGCCAAGAAAGCTCTCGACAAGCCTGTTTGCAGTTTTTTCCAAATGATAAATACAATCATAGAAAAAAGTAGAACTTTGTTTTGCCGTTACCACGAAAAATAACAGAATGGCAACAAACGAACTGCAAACCCGAGATAGGTGATGCTCGGGGGGAAAGAAGCAATCAATATTAACACCAACCATGGGCACTTAACATCCATTTTGAGTTATCAACGGTAGGTTGGGGGGTTCTCCAGTGTCCCGCACTGCAACTCCCAAACTCTGTGCCGCTACCTTTTCTTGACAACGATTGGTTGGCATACGACCTAGTTCTAGACAACTTCCTGTGGTTGTTGTTGAACAAATGACCAGAGTTGGTGCCCTCTGCAAGAGAGACCCACAAAGGATCAACAAATCGGACGTGCAGGCATCAGGATGTACATTATGCGCACATACGCAGTGATAAATGAAAATAATGGCAACAAACAACGATTATTTCTAGGTCATCTCTTTTTGATAAGAGATTATTTACTGCACACACTTCCTAACTTTTTAATATTACTTTCCAGTTTTTGGCTAATCTGCAGGAAAAGCCGAATGCCCAAAAACAATAGCTATCTATCATACTGGCTTTGAGCTAAGCCTTCCACTTGGGCTATTTCTGTAACATTAAAATCGCCTCCAGTCTAATTACACTAGACACGTATCCTGTATGATACACAAGTTACTATATATTACAAACTGGAGATGAAACCTCGTGAAATGAACAATTACTAACAAGTACGAATCTAGAGACCAAATTAGTAAAGATAAAAGGATGTTAAAGAGCAAATCAAATGACTCACGAGGTGGCGCTGACGAGGTGGCATGTAATGGCAGATGCTGACTAGATACTTCAACATCAGTAAACATACAATCTGTGACAGTGATGCCTAGAACAACAGTAGTGTATGCAACAAGTATAACAGCATGTAATACACATGTATGCAGTAGAATGTCACACTGCAAGAACTAGGATGTGGGTGACAATAGAGACACCCCTATTTACCAGTGTCATAGTTAATCCTTTAATACTGAATTATTGTAAACGGAGGCGAGGATAAGCCAACTCATAGACAATCAGTTAACAAAGCGTGCGAGTGGCAGTAGCCAATGACAGAGCCACTTACTTGGGTCTTTAGATGGATAGCTGACATCTGTGTTGCGGGAAGGAGTTGCAGCAGAATTGACTCTGATATGCTCTGCATAGCTGGAGAGACTCTGTATGTTAGAATGCGTCTGCTGCGTCTGCGATATCTTCCTTGAGTAGAGTTGCTCCAGCTCTTCCAGCCATTCCGTGAACCTTGACCTGTGAAACAGCGCCAGTAGTAGTATTTAGTACCAGTAGTTAGTACATAGTACTGGTACCAACAGACAGTATACAGAACCAACAGTCTGTATACAGTACCGACAGTCAGTATACTGTACCAACAGTCAGTATACAGTACCAGCAGTCAGTATACAGTACCAACAGTCAATATACAGTACCAACAGTCAGTATACAGTATCAACAGTCAGTATACAGTACCAACAGTCAGTATACAGTACCAACAGTCAGTATACAGTACCAACAGACAGTATACAGTACCAACAGTCAGTATACAGTACCAACAGTCAGTATACAGTACCAACAGTCAGCATACAGTACCAACAGTCAGTATACAGTACCAACAGTCAGTATACAGTACCAACAGTCAGTATACAGTACCAACAGTCAGTATACAGTACCTCTCCTCAGTAGACACAGCTGGGTGAACTAATGTGTAAGTTAAAAGCTTTCTGCAGTCTTCCACTTTCGTCCCATTTGCAACTGAATTTGAGAATGCCTACAAAAGAAAATAACGCACTGACAGGTTACTCAAATGAATGTGAATATTGCAGACAACAAGGATGGGTAAGCAATAAAATGTAACAACTGTTTCAATATATTTTGGCAAGTGAAGAGACATTCACATCTCAACCTACCCACAAACTACACATATGATATCATAAACAGCTGCTAGGAGACGTAATGTTACTCCAAGTGAAGGAAACATCTGCCAACCAACAGTTCATGGAATTATCCAGCTATTCATCAAAGCAAATACTATTATTTACATTCAAACAATACTGAATCATCATCCCACACCAAACCGTTGTATTGTTAGCGCTATCTCATGCATTAATGAATAGAGAAATCCACCAAAAGTATAAAATATAAAAAAGATAAGCTCTCAATTCAAACCAATTAATACCCAAGGATTAATGCTGGTCATAATAGCCATCCTTGAGATGTCCTCACTGGAGAAGGGGGAGAGAGAGAAAGGTTAGTAGCAAATAGAGAGAGGATCGATGGGATGGGAAGTAATGAACACTGAACAGGTAGATGGGATGGAAAAAATAAGGAGAGAAATTCATAGCAAATTGATGAGAGAAGACTGCGAGGAAGGAGAGAAACAGAAATGGGAGAGTAAAAAATTAATATTGAAGAAACAGGAGAGAAAGTGATGAAATGAGAAAAATGAAGAAAAGCATTTCTATAGAAAACTTTACGATCAAAGGAAGAAACAGAGACGAGGGAGACAAACTGGAAAAGGTAGAGAGAAAGCAAAAGACAGAAAGAGAGGGAGACAACGATTACCTTAGGGATGACTTTCAAGTAGACATCTTTGACGCTGCTGTTACCGGGATGGAGAAGAGGAAAATGTTTCAGCAACTGTTGAATGAGCTCTTCCTGTGTAAACTTGCCGCTGTCTAGTGAATGTACGAAATCTACAACCATAAGAATATTGGCTGTCAAACATTTTTCTTTGCTTAAACAAAAATCGACCATACAGTTTCAATTTTTTTAGCAAACCAGAATTTCAGTAGAGAGCACGGGCTATAACACATGCAATTTCAGTAGAGAACACGGGCTATAACAAATACAATTTCAGTAGAGAACACGGGCTATAACAAATACAATTTCAGTAGAGAGCACGGGCTATAACACATACAATTTCAGTAGAGAACACGAGCTATAACACATGCAATTTCAGTAGAGAGCACAGGCTATAACAGATGCAATTTATAAAAAAAATAAACATTTGTTGATAACATCTTGAAATGGAATCTTGAGATAATCCACAGGAATGACATATAAAAGTCAATCCACGCAGTTGATGCTTGGAAACATGAAATATCTGCAGATTATCTCTAGCTGAAAATCAATAGTGGAGCTGATCATTTCTATTCTAGTACAGCTTTCTATTTTCATCGAAAAGCAACAAGGATATTGCTTAGTTCAATGATACAGCAAGGAACTTTGATACGAAACTTTGAGCCATGGCAACGCTACAGAACACTTCTGACAGTGTAGGTACAAGTATATGAGGTGAAGGATATTTATGGCCACGAGCAAATCAGTGGCCTTGCATCGCATGCTGAACAAGTACTGTGTGCGTGTGGCAGATATTAGCAAAGCTAATGCTTATAAATTGTGTTATTATTACTCATTGACTGTTTGATGCGTGTCCCCACATCTTTGATTACCGTGTATTCCGCCTGCCACGCACCACTACACCCCCAGTACTAACTAACTACACTAAATCTTACCAATGTTGTTGGCCTGTTGCTCTATGTCTGCAAGATTAGGGTCGGTAGAGGAGAGATCTTGTAGCAGCTGCTCTATAAACCTGGCCTGACGAGAGTTGAGACGCTTTAAGAGTGTATAAAGGCCGATTGTCTGCTCGCAATCGCTCCAGTCTTGGAACCACTGAGTGACTGTAGCTAGTTGTTCCTTAAACTGAACTGTTTCACTCTTGAACATGCTCTGAAGCCTGAAACAATCAAAACTAACATAGAAGCATCTAGAATTGATACAAATACAGAGGATTGGTTCAGGGATGAGAGAGTTAAGTGAATTAAGCCGATGAACGGATGAAAGAAGTGATTGGTGAAAAGAGTGATATGTTACCCAATGTTGACATTGTTTTCTAGAGGGACGAGACATTTGGTGGGAGAGGTTGAGGAATGCTCATGATTAGGATGAGAGGAAGCTGTATCGCCATGGTCAGCATCGGCTACTCTCACCATCTCCATGTTTACAGCACACAAAGCGCAACTAAACAGTGACAACGTGACAGAGGTAAATGAGTGAGACAGCGACAGGTGAATGAGTGAGACAGCGAGATGACGTACAGTTAAAGCTCTACATCTATACTTGCTTGAGGACTTGCTAGACAAAAAAACGCACCATATCTTACTAGTATGGAGCTGTCTAATTGTAGATATCATGGGATAGAAGAAAACACAAAGTACAAGCAAATCTTCTAATAACGTTTCGTATTAAAATGAGAGAAGGATAATAAATAATATATTAAATATTTTCCAAATAAAAAAATATTGCAAGAAAACTTGATAACTATTTTCATTTCAAACTATGCGTACATGGCAAATCTTATGGTTTTTAACAACTTCTCGACAATTTTTTTTCGTGACGGCCTACAACCAACTTGAACTTTTAATATATATTATCAATCATCTTGGCAACATTGTGACCGATGTAAGACTTCTACAATGCCGACGATCTCTGTACATGCATAGAGACCGAACATCAATTTTTTTGCTAGATTTATTGTATTCCGCTGACAGTTCCTCTGAATATTAAGAAATACTCTAAAGTGAATGTTGACCAACAAGCACGCATACTTCTTGTAGCATCGGATAGTTTAACCAGAAGAGAAAAGTAACAAACACTCACATGGTCAACGCACTATTTTGGCTCGGCTCATCTTCAGTACACTCCAATATGGAAGAATCGATGATGTTGCTATTAGTGCTAGCGCGGCGTATTAACATTCGCATTTTGTCAAAAACTGAGAATCGTATGACCAGCCAATATTACATGTGAAAGGTAAAATAGTGTGTGATCGAGTGAGCTGAGCCAAACACCAACTAGCTAATACACCAGTTGGTAGAACGGCCAGTATAGAAGTGATATCATCATGTTTAGCTAGGTTATTAATCACCGATGTACGGTTACCATAGTGAAGTTGGTGCGCATCAATTATATCACACAACATACACTCTAACATACTTCCTCTTCCAAACATGAGATAAGCTCTTTCGGGTTTGCACACAATCCAATCAAACGACTTGCGTCAAAAATTAATGTTTGTTTGAATGAAGTGTCGAGTCATGAAGGCTGACTTCAAACCCAGTGGGGGAGGGGTTTCATCGCGCTGCCGATATCAAATCGCTAGCAAAAAATCTGCTAAACGTATAGTAAAAGATTTTATCGAAATATTTAAAAGTGTTGAAGTTCTGTTATCACAGACTAATGTATGAATGAAAAACAAAAACAAAATGATGATCAACATCTAAATAATCTACTAGTGCTGACAAGTTAACAAATAATATTGTTATATAGAACAAATCTTACGACATGAGTATAAAAAAATCAAGTTTTAGGGCGCAGAGATAATGAGTTTAAATGAAACCTAGACACTTTCTGTTCCACTCTTTTTTTGTCAAGTCGTCTAACGTGTACCCATAAAAAACTTCAATTGTATCAATGCAATTGACTAAACCAATGATAATTGACGGATAAGGCGTTAATGTTTGATTGTAGAGAGAGATGTCACTTTGCATCATTTCACAAGAATTAGCGAACTCGGCATCTGGAATGCACTTTTTGCCAAGGCATGTACAGCCACTGGCACAATCTAAACGCTCAAACTGGTCTACACCAAGCTTCAAAGGGCGCTCTTTCTTTCCACAAAAAGACATCACCGTAGATAACGCCTGGTATTTCCATTGTATACATATCGCTAGCACATTGTCGCCAGGCAATTCTGTGTTGCGTGCCACGTTTACATCACATTATTCACCAGCTTAGTACAACAAATAGAACACTCTTGCGTGTCTGATCTTGTATAATAGCCGTTAATCTAGCTTTATTGCCTTGAAACCAATCCATTTTCTAAATTGAAATATTTGATTTTCTAGCAAACCTTCTAATTCATTTAACTACTAAAACCAAATCTAATTACTGTCACTGTAACATCCGTGGGTCTACCAGATAGCCTGTGGATCTACCAGATAGCCTGTGGATCTACCAGATAGCAGAGACCTGGAAAGCCTTGCATAACAAACACGAAGAGTGAAACCGTGAACTGAGAAAAAATAATACTAGCAACTTAATCAGGAAATATTGAAACAACAACAAAAAAAGATACACAAGGAAGAATGAGAAAACCTTGTGACTCAGTAATAGATCAAAAACTAAATGTTATTATTATTGCGCAACAGACCAAATCTCTAGAGATGCATAGATGGCACACAGCAAGAGAATAAGCAATCCATAATGAGTCAAAATTAATAAATTATATGCATGAACAATTTTGCCATGTCGTTCAGTTGATGTAGCAGAATCTGATGATTCGATTAAATGGTGTTCGCAGAATGCATAAGTTAACTTGTACAATTTGGCATATTACATCACATACAGTGGGCACACAACCCCCATTTATACCAACGGAAAGAGGTAAAAGGCAAGAGTTGTTCTCTCTAAAGGGATAACTCCGAGTTGTAGTAGAATTGTGTAGCTTGAAATGACAACTCCTCAATAAAGTACGCATGTTCATCTAAAGCAGCAGAAGCTTCAAAACTAACTTTAAAGCATTTATTTTCTATTGAGTCAGATTATTTACGTTTTGAAGGCAAAATGCTTTTTGTTTCAAATGTCCATTCAGGGAGGTGAAACAATCAACTACATATATTACTATTTCAGATCAAACCAAATAAGGTAAAACGTGTGCAATAACAAAGGTGTGACAACTCTTCAGAGCCAGACATTAATAAATTGTTTTTACGAGGAGATTTCAAAACCCCAACAAAACCAAGTTGAACTATCATTTTATTTTTACTGAGAAGTCTGTATCAATGGAGCCCGCTTTCAACTTGGTAACCAATACGTAATGTCTCTTTGCTCAAAAGAAAACTTCCAAATTTAGCAATAATAAGGTCTGTGATTAATTATGTTTCTGAAAAAAATGTCGTTTTATCGAAAAATCAAAATGATGACAGAAAATAAATGATAAAACAAATGAAGTTTACATTCATATTTCATTTCAACTTTTGAAAACAAAACTACCGGCCGTATTTTTGAGATAAAAACAGTCTCACAGCTTTCATGAATAAAAAAGAAGAGAATTACATTTTCTATTTCACTCATTTTAGTAGGACCAAAGATGATTATTAATAAATAGTAATATCAATAATTGTAGGGATAGACTGAAAATTGTTAAAAAATAATCAAATACAACTAATATTAAATATATTAATAAATAATAATCATAAATAATGATGATAATCAACAAGAATATAAAATAGAATTGGTAGTACAAACTCACTTGAGTTATCCCCTCGCTCCACTAATCACAGCACAAATGATTGTCTACCAGCACACACAGTGTGCTACTACAACTGTTCTCCAGCCAAGTCTTCAATCTGTGCTCTCCTGAAAGGCAAACACGGAAATGAACAGAGCCAAAAGTAGATTGCAGCTATTGACTGACACAACAATGCATGAATGGAATGCAACAATGCAACGCTATCTGGGTGATACTAAGCTAGCTACACAATGATTTTGTACTGTTACAACTTGTCCTTCATTCGTTAATCAACAAGAATAATATTTTGTGACTACAAAAATCAAAATGAGTGAAAGCAAATGTTTTGTCACAAAAATTTACAACAAAATAAAATAAAGATTGTATTGAATACTCATTATCATTTATGAAGCTACGGATCTAATAAAAGTTGTGTGAGAGACAGCAATGGAAAAACATCTCTTCCTAATTGCTGCTCAAGCGTTCAATCAAAACGATGAATTTCTTTGTGGCAATCCTAGTTGTAGCACACATTTACGATTCAAATCTGCACACCTGCACCCAAATAAATTCAAGAATAAATAGTTGCAAAAAAATTGAATAATATAATTATTTTATCAGTATTTATTTCGCAAGGTCAATCAGGCATGAGAGTTTTCACAAACTGCTAAAAAACTCGATATGCCTGACTTGGGTTCGAACCTGAGACCCTACGGTAAAACCGCCTAGCCCAGACTAGACACGCGAACCATTTCACCAACCAAGTGTACCAAAAACAGAGCTTTGGCATACCATTCATTTGATTGCTTACTGTAATTTACTTCTTTAGCATGGTAGTATAGATAGGTTTCTATAAATAAAAAATAACATATAATTGTTGTGACATCTAAACCATGAAGAAAACAAAAAATTTGATTGTAGCAAAAAATTCACCAAAGTGGTTTAAGGTTTCCATTGCATATGCATCAACAAGAGAAAGAAAATAAATATTTTTTTTTTACAAAATAAACATTTTTTTCAAGAAGAAAAAACTTTTTTGCAATATCCACGTTTTTTTTTACAACAAAAAAAATGTAATAAAAGATTTGACTTCAAACGACAACATAAAATTACAACTATCTAAACCTACAATGTAAAGATGACATACATGAATTGGGCACAACGCGTTATTACCCCCCACCTCCAACACCCAAACGCCAAATGAGTGGATCCAACACAGTGCATGTGGCTATCACTATGACGATTTCCTCAGAGTAAAACCATTTGATGAGCATAAAAAGGCTACAGCCACAAAAAACTGAGGAATGAGTATAAAAATCTACTTAGTCGTGAGAGGTAACCAATAAAAAATAGCAAAAAACGCCAAGGAGCCAGTTACTTCTACATTTGTTATATTGGTGCTTCAACTTCTGCTAGTCAAAGCTTTTTTGCACTCAGCAAGTGTTATTGTTCCTGAGAAAAATAAAAGGTAACAGTTGTCTACAATGTATTGAGAGCGCTGAACTAAAATATGCCATATTTTCCACTGTTGGTCGTCAACAACATGTTAATCGTTCACACGTCATTTTGAAAAATTGGATGGCCATCGTTTGGTAATGCTTACTTTTGAAAGACAAACCGTTGCATTTTTTTTTCTATGTGGTTACACACCAAGTGTGTTAAGGACACGATATACATATATAACTTGGAGCTGCACCTATTTGGCTAAAACAGCATGCCGAGCAAAAATCCCCCACCTTTATTTACATGATCATCCTCCAATGGATAAATATTCATAGCAGACACGCATACATAATATCGAATGACCTAATAATATCTACACAACTTTCTCAATAACTAACACTACTACCACCATAATAAAGTAACACATAATCCACAATAGTTAAGGGGTAGCAAGGAGTTCTATTAGTTCTAATCAAACTCCTTGGTGGCAGCATTAATTAGTACTGGGAGTTTAGTAGAAATAAAAATGTAATTATAAAGTAGAAAAAACTGGACAAAAAAAGATTTGATAATAAATAATATATACATGAAATGTATGGTGGCTCAGAATTTTTCGTGTTTTGCGCTTCAAAAGGTCCAAACGGTTTCCAAACCCCCTAGACGCTTTTGAAATAGTCTAAAGTTTTGCAAATCTTCTGAATGTTTTGTGAAATCGTTCAAAAGCTTTGAAAATCTGAGGAATTTGCTTGTTTCGCTCTATTGATTATAGATCTATAGTTCATTTAGGATTGATAATGTTTTTACTAAACACCGAACAGTTAAATTTCCATAAAATAAATAACAAATTACTTTTATCGATCAAATATTACTTTTTCATATATATACAACCTAATTGTGAGATTATATTCAACAATCGTTTATACAGTTAATTAATTTGCTCCATTTCTATTGATCTAAGTCTTTGTTGGAAAAGTTGCATAGAAACTATAAAGGAAATGATATCAATCACTTTTGGTTTGAAAGCCATGTGCTTTGCAAATATTTCAGACCATTTCAAAATAGTGTAGATTATTTTAAAACAGACTATTTCACAACAATTCATACAGTTTGCAAATAGTACATATTTCTAAACTGTCTGAATTATTTGCAAAACAACTACATGCTTTGCAAAATTTACGATTGTTAGACAGGAAATACAGTTTTAGTGCATGAAATCCCGCAACAGCCAAGGCTGCAAACTATTTATTATAATTGAGGCTGTGATTTAATCGAGTTATTTCTATGATTAACACGAACAATTTCCACAAAAGATTAACTAGATTAAAAACTATCTTTTAATTAATGCCCATTAGTAATGACTTCCTTGTTTTATTTTTTAAACGTGGCAATTGCAATTGTGTTTGAATAAATGGCATTTTTTTATTCTTATTGTTGTCGTTTGTAATGTTTCATGTTTACCATTTCCATGACTGAGAATGAAATCGAACTCACCATGATGTCATCCCATGCTAATAATTTCCAATCAGAGCAGGTAAATCTAAATTATATATTGGAGAGTTGGAGGTAATTATAGGTATCACAGGAGATTAATTTGCGATTAATAAAGATCAATAACTAAAAAATAAGATTAATCTTGACTAACTTTCTTAATCATGCCAGAGCCTTAATTATAATCAACAAGCCCATTTTCAAGTATAGTCTCTTAGGTTATTTCACTACAATTAGCTGATTATTTTCCATGTACAAGACATTTTGCAAACCGTCCAGACTATTTCAAGATCGTTCATAAGCATTAATTAAAAGCGAAAGCATCTAACATTATGAGCTACTACATAAATGAGAATACAACAATAAAAAGGTGAATCAAATAATAATCAACAAAAAAGTAATAATAATAATAAAAATAGTTATAATAATTATAATAACCAACCATCGCCGAACTGTGGTATTATTAATAAATAATAACTATTAATATACTATATAATACCTTCATTATATATTAAACATATATAATTATAATGTATAATAATATACAAATATTATTATATAATTATTACTTTATTAATAAATACCAATTATCTCTTGTTGATGATGCTTACCAAATTTATTTATAGAACAATAATCTAATGATAATGATAATATTATTTACTTAATTTTCATTTCAAACACTCACTATCATTATTTGTTGTTTTCTTAGTCATTATTATTATTAGTATTATTTATTATTATTCTATCATTTATTACAATAATTATAGTTACATAATTAATAATAATACATGGATGATGACATGATTATAATAATCATGTCATCCAGGCACTATTATTAATAATATAATAATAATCATTATTATTATATTATTAATAATAAATAAATAATAATAATTACCATGATGAGCAGCCAACACCAAAATCATAATTTTATTAGGAAGATTGATGATGATGATGCTTGACAAAAACATTCAATGATTCATTATTATTGTTGATTAATCTCTCATCTCTCTCTGGCTCATCTCTGATGATGATGATGATTGAAAGTAGTTAAAGTAAACTACTAGTAGTAGTAGTAGTAGTAGTACTAGTGTTATATACGTGCATAGTGTAGCTGTTGGATTAGTGTAAGGTTAAGGGTAGCTAAAGGATTGTGTATAGCTCGAAGGGATTATGAAGCTAGGGAACTTTTGGAGAGACCACACTGGGAGGTGGTTGTGTTCTGCTGGAGCTATAATATATACCAAGTGAGTGATACAACAACTAGGATTAGTAGTAGTAGTTGTTGTTTAGTAGTAGTCTAGCAGCAGCCTATGTAATAGTTGTTATTAGTGGTAGTAGTAGTACAAGTAGCTTGGTAGTAATATTAGGTTGGCAATGGCAGCAGCAGTAGTAGTAGTGGCAGCTATATTATTTTATTATTATTATAATTAATAATATATTATTAGAGTTAGTACGTAGCAGCAGTAGTAATAGTTGTTGTATTTTCTTGCACAGTGAGCCACGTGTGATTGGTAACAAACAGGAGTTGCATTAGAAGAAATGATTAAAAAAAATTTATTATGATAAATATAATGTATTATTATTATTATTATTTATTGAATAATCACTTCAGTATTATTATTATTATTATTATTATTATAATAATAATAATAATATAATATTATATATATTTTTATGTTAAAAAAAAATTTCAATTAATTTTTTTAACACAAACCAATCATCATCATCATAGGATCATACATACATGCTACTACTACTACTACTACTACTACTACATGGCGGCTCACTTCACTACTGTGTTTTCTTGCATGCCAGAAGAAGAGGAGTTGAGGTGGTCGCTAATAATTGGTTAGTGTATAAAAAATGAAAATACTTTTATGACACTGCTGCGAAAAATTATACATGAACTAGAAGACTCTCTCTCTTACTACCAGAATTTCCCTATTATTAACTAATTATTATGCCACGGTCGTTACAGTAAAACTTTTAGTAGCACAACTCATTGTTGTTCAGCTGTTGGTAATGTTGTTCAAGATTTGCCGACAAGCAATAAAAACACCTCGCCAATTTCATCTAAAAGTTGTGCTGCTTGCTCTATATACCACATGTCACGTGGCTATATAATTTGACTATCGGCGTAACATTAAAGCTTAGGGCCAAACAGTTTAGCAACAATGTTTACCTCGTTGTAAGAAAAGACAACTCTTCTTACATCGGTTTATTTTTCTTGGTATAAAATTGTTCATATAATTTTTCATATAGCTACTTGGACCCGCGTCTGTGACCAGGACCTTCGGTTCTTGGTGAAAAGGAGGTAAAGTAGTAGCGCGCTATGATAGTAATATGCTTTTTTGTCCAAGAAGTTAAAATAACGTAATTTTGATCAAAGCTTCGTGTGCATAGTAGGTTGTTTCTTCGTTGGTATGTCATGTTTCAGAAACAAATATAGAATCATAGGGTGAAGTACAAATAAGCATGCTCAGCACTGATACAGTAGATATACATACATACATCATTGCATGCATACATAATAATAATAATAACAACAACAAACAACAACAATAATATAATAATTAATTAATAATAATAAATAATTATTATTTATTATAATTATTATAATAAATACTAATAATTAATTATAATACAAAAATAAAAATAAAACATATACCTAATAATACATACATACATATACAGATCTTTTTTTCACTAATTAATAATAAATAAATAATTTTATAAATAATAAATAATAATGATTGTTGTATGTTGTTGATAAGTATTATTAATAATAATATAATTAATAATTATTATTATATTATGATAAATAATAATAATATAATTAATAATTATTATTATATAATAAATAATAATATATATATTATATATCTATTCCTATTATTATTGTTGTAACCACCTGACCATATATATTATTAATAATAAATAAATAATAATTGTTGTTATCATCATCATTAATATTATTATTACTGTGTATGATATCGGTGCTGAGCACGCTTATTTTTTGTACTCAACGACCATAAATTATAATAATAGATTTATTTATATGATTATTATTTGATACATTTGTTTCATTATTTATTTTAATTATTATTATTATATATATATTATTTTGTTATTATTATTTAATAATAATAATTAATTATAAATAAATAAACTTCATAATTCATTAAGTTTATTTTTTAACCACTAATAATAAATAACTACTAACAACAATAATAATTTACTTATTATATCTTGAAAAAAATTATTAATTATTTTTTATGGTCATGATGGTTCTCATCATCATCCAGCTTATAATAATATATAATCGAGGCACTGGAGATGGTGAAAAACCAAGGTGCTAGAATAATCAGTGGTTTGAAGGGGAGGAGAGGTGTCACAGAGGCTAAAGAGAAACTACAACTCCAACCGCTGGACATCCGATAAAAGAACTCTCGGGTAAATCTCCTGTTGAAAATACTTTCAAAGGAGGAAGCCCATCCTGCTCTCTGCGCATCCTGTGATGTGATCATGAACAAACCAGAGGCGACAGTGCAAACTAGGTCACAGTCTAGAAATGAATCGCGATCTATCGCAACAAACAGTAACTGTTTTTATAACAGACTTCTACCCCGTACGATACGGGACCTAAAGAAGAGTGACTAGCAACAGAGGACAAACAAAGCTGATGCTGACCTACTGGATGGGTCCATGTACCCGCCGTGTCTCCAAATGCCCTACCCATGGGATTGTATTCTGTAACAATGACCTTATTTTATAAGCTGTCCAAAAATTGAGGTACGCCCCCCTGGGCGGTCTTCCGTGATGTCATCCTTGATGGAAGTTGATGTAATAGTAATTATTAAGTATGACCGTGTCAGAATTGTATTTTTTGATTGTACTGCTTGTCACTGTGTGTGTACTACTACTACTACTGTAGCTAGTGCAAAAAAGAATATTCAAATTGGTCTGAAATTTGTTAAAATAGTTTGAGTGGGTGGACCTATATCATCTTGTGGATTCACTGAGACCAAGTTTGCTAATGTCGCACCAATAATTAACTGTTAAAGCAAGTTTTCAAAAATGTACTATTATTCAGAAAAGTACTTTGTCCACTCTCAGTTCCAGGCAATTCTAGGCTATATTCACTCACGCATGAAGCTACACTTATATATTATGCTTATGTCTTAATACATATATGTAACAGTTATAAATGCTTTGCATTAGTCGCTCAAATGTGTCACATTTTTTTGTAATAGTACACTAAAGTACCAGCAACTGGACTGCATAGGAAGCAGCAAGCACTGTGTTTCGATTGTTATAGACTGGTGTCATCATCGGAAATCTTGTAATTGATAATAATAATACTTCAATAATTAATAAATGGTTATTAAAATCAATCATTGATGGCATTGCATGCTGCTATATATTTATTGCCACTGGCATTTATTCAATGATGCTATGGTAGACTAAAAGATATAATAATAATAAAAAAATTAATCATGGACCAGAGTCAATTTGTATAAATTGAAATAAGCACTAATGATGGTAAATAAATGGTCTTAAATATTATTCGTGATACTAATGACTACTCATCATCATCATTCACCCTCGCCTTTGCGATAATCCCATTATTTACCCAGAATACTCGGCGCATATGATAAGCCCGCACTGCTTTTGCATTGGTTGCACCAAGGCTAACTTACAAATGTCTGGGATGAAAAATAATTTCAGTCAGGGGCGTCTCTGAAAAACCTTTCTAGATTAAAATAAATTAAACACACTACAATAAATTATACACCATTCAACTCCTTACATCGCAGTCTATTTTATTGTCCTATAACAATATGTCGATTGATGCCCTTCAGGGACGTGGTGGATTTTGGATAAAAGTCTTTGAGTAAAGTGAATAAGAGCTTCATAGTCACATTTATGCGCAGTAGATTGTGCTATATAATTCAATTTGATTTGTAGCTCTATGAGCTTTAGTTTAAAAGATATGAGAAGTACTGTAACTTTTTAGACAACGAACGAATCGCAGTCTTTTGGGAACATACTCTAATATGAATGCTTTTGCTCTACTACTGTTACTGCTACTGCTACTACTAATACTACTACCGCTACTACTAATACTTCTACCGCTGTTGTTGTTGGGCCTGATTTATTGTTGTCATATGCCATGATGATGATGGTGATAACGATGATGATGTCGCTAGTGCAGAAAAAATTTTCTAATCAGGCTTGGGACATCAAAAATCACATCTTCATGATCACAGTGGTGTAGAGTGATGTCTTGCAGCCACTAAAATGATGGTGTTTAATTTGTTTGCCTCACACTGATAGTTGATCAGAAAATCTGTTTTGAAAATTACACATGTTCACCAAAATTGCGTTATTTAAGTTCTCACAGCAGATGATTTTGTGTTTTACTGTTGCGATATTAAAGCCAGATCAGTGATGCATGACCACCCGTGCGTCGTAATGCAGCGGTAGCTAGATTTATTATATGATATAAGAAATTTTACGTTTTCGTTTGGAAATAGCTATTACTATTATTAAATTTATTTTTGTACCTTCATATGTGAATGATCTGTAATAAATAGTATAACCCACCAAAAAGGTCGGCAAGATTATAAAGCAGTAAGATATCATGAATTAATATCGTAAGGGCCCACGGTGCACTGGCAGATTGTCAGTTCACAATGCAATCTCAAAATATTTGTTTTTGAAGTCAGCTGTGTAAGCAGTGCAATAATAGGCTAAACCTGTCCAGAGTAGTGTTTTCTTTTCATCGCTTTTTAAATTTATTGTGTTCTCAAGTTGTTGAAGAATTAGTAGCCCAAGAATATTTGAAAAAAAAATTGTGTGGGACAAATTTTTATATATCGATACTTTGTCCTAATAAATGCCATGCTCACATGAGATTTGTAGGTGCTAGATAATGTAGTGTATGTTATGCAATAACATTTATTTGTTCAAATACTTGGTTTGCTCTACTTTTTCTTACCGTTTTTCTTAATCAACTCCAGCTGCAAGCTTTTCACTAAGTTATTAATACATCAAACACTTGATATCTTACTGTGATCTTTACATTAAGACAAGCTTCAGTAGTGCAAAGTACTCCACTTTCAGGTTTGCTTTAGGTGTCAGTCATAAGTGCCAACGAGACAAACCACAGGTCATGTTTTGATTGTCACTAGGTTTTTATAGCTGGAGGTTTATTTATTTAGAAAAATATGACAGAAAATACACTCAATAATCAAGCATTAACATTTGAAATACTGACGCAATTATATTCACTTACCTTATGACTGGCAAAGGTGTAGTAATATTTGTTGCAAGAACTACAGTGAGCCATTGATGATTAGTAAAAAACTGGTGTTGTAATAGAAAAATGAAAAAAAAAATATTATGATATATTATACAATACTAAAATTTTGGACACTACATTCGCAAATCGATCCAACACTGTCTCAATAAATGCCAAAAATATATAAAAGAACATTGTGAATCATCCAGTTTGAGCTAGTTTTTTCTCTAAAAAATAAACTCAAACTTTAGTTTCACTTTTGGTGCATAAAATGATCGATGTTCATTGGTTACTTTTGATAAAATTTCAAATTTTATGCCGAGTTTTTGACTTACAGCTATTTTGTGTTAAAGGAAGGAACGTAACCCTCAAATATTCAACCGCTCTTGACCAAACTAAACTTTTCTTGAAATCGACATCGTTTACTCTCAGGGATGCGTTGTCCTTGTAAATTTTCGGATTCGCTGCGTTGCCCTACAGCTTTATTTTTGTGGCAAATGTTAGTGTTGAGTTCAATGTACAGAAGTTTTGAGAACAAGTCAGATCTTTTTCTTGACCTGGTCTAGGTAAAAACAAAAAAATGAAACCTTATTGCCTAATGTCTGCCAAATTTTCTGGTTAGTAACAACAATGATTCGTTATTGGCACACGGGGTACTCTCTGCCTTCAAGTTGGCAATGAACTTCAACGGGGTGCAAAAGTAACAATTACTTGTCGGTAGATGACTGCTACTCCTATTTTCCCCAAAATGAAATTGGTGATGATGCAATACTAGCTGTCTTGACCTGAGTCATAGTCTATGATGCCGATCTTCTGAGCGTCCTCAAAAACGGATAAAAAGCCTCTGCAAGATAACCAAACTCAGTATTTTTCATACCAGAAGCCCAAATTACATTTTGCGTGAAGCCTGAGTAAAAGGATGGACAATAAAGATGTTGGCAAGTTCACAAACTCTGGTCCTTTCTTCTTGAAATTGAACTATGCTCAGTCATGTTGGGTTGGGAGTTTTAACCATATGATGAAATACTGAATATCACACCTTCTCAAAATGCTACCAAGAAAAACTCAAGAAAATCTTTACTAATGAGCAAGGGCTTTAAAATTGAGCCTAATCACTAATCAGACAAATGAAACCCATGGCATTAATATCAATTTATTGAAACTCAAAGCACAACTCCAGGAATTTCTAGTTGTTTTTTCTTCATTAGATAAAATTTTATAAATAAGCTATTCATAGGACTTCATGACAGCCATGACCCAATAAAAATTTAAAAAAAAACGTAATAGAAGTTTTTGAAATACAATCAAGGAAAGCATTTAAAAAGGAACCCCAGAACCATAATTTTATTGGTTATTTTTGCATCCCATCTATTGACATATTTTGGCATCTATTGACGCGTATACATTGTTAGTTAATGGGAGCGAGTATCGCTTGGTTTATGTTCCATAAAGTTTAAAAATGTCACTGTTATTGTCGTTGTCTCATAGAATGAACACTAGTCACCCTTGTTTGTTGGGCAAGGTTGCTAAGCTGATTTTCTGATCTTAAAATGAATATTTAAAAAAAATTATTTTTTAAAAAAAAAAAATTTTATCCATTATTTCTCAACTCTCCTTTTCTCGTATTGTGTTCCTAAATTGTTTTCCATTTTCGAATTTCAGTAATTTCACTCAAACCCGACATGGTTGACCCAAAAAACTATTTAATTGTCTCATTTTATTCCATTCATTTATATTTTGGTTTTTTAGTTATTCCGCTTAATTAAGCATGCCTCAAGCTACATCAGAGCCGACCAAGTAAGTCACAGAGATTTCTATCCCCATACTTACTAAACAAAAAAAACTAACTTTTCTGCCTGGATCAATTATGAAATTGGTGGCATATTTTCGCTTTTTCCCCCTGGAATTGCATGTGTCTTCCTTTTCAGCTTTTTCTTTGACCCTAGTTTACCAGAAATAACAAAATCATTTGATATCAAAGTTGAATGAGATAGACGGGCGAACTGTTTTGATGCCTGTATTTTGTTGTGTACCAGGTATCCCGGTCTCACCCCGCCGCTGTCCACAACTCCCCCAACTGCGGAAGAGATATCCCTTAGTAAATCATTAGAGCAATGTATGCGCAGCAAGTTTGATGTCTTTGAAACGGAAGCAGAAATAAACCACAGGTACAAGAGCTCAGTTTGTATTGTAATTGTCTGATTTAAAATATAATTCGACCTGTAATAGAAATTAAATGTGATTGACTTTGCGTAATTGTCTGGGTTATGCTGTAAATTTTATTTTTCACCCTAAAGGATCAATGTATTAGCCAAAGTGAATAAAATGGCCAAAGATTGGATCAAAGAAGTGAGTGTGTTAAAGGTAAGCTGTTATGTAACGTTATACTACAGTAGTGCTACTAGTTAAGTTGAGGGCTGGGTTTTGCCATTTGTTGTTAAACCAAGATTTTTCTTTCCATGATGCAGAGGGAGACTAATTCTAAAAGAAACACGTTTTACCCATAGCAGATGATTAAGTATTAAAAAACGATTTCCGTGTTGGTTTGTGACTAATATTATTTTCTTCCAGTGTGCATAGAACGCCTCATTCTTTCATAGCTTTTTTGTTTTTATCAGCTAGTTGTGTCCGCAATAGACTGCAGCAGGTAATATAATACTATAAGTTAGCAAGTTTGAACATGGAGGTCAATGAAACGTGTGTTAGCTCAGTGTCTTTCCGGGTCTATCATTCAGAGTGGGCAGAAATGGAGTAGGATGGGAACTAGAGCGAGGTAGGAAAAAGCCGGGATTAAGGTAAACTGGCCCCTGGGGTGGGTGGTAGAGCTTGGCTGGGGGGGGGGGGTAGAGCTTGGCTGGGGGGGGGGGGTAGAGCTTGGCTGGGGGGGGGGTAAAGCTTGGCTGGGAGGGGGGGGGTAGAGCTTGGCTGAGGGGGGTAGAGCTTGGCTGGGGGGGGGGGGGGGGTAGAGCTTGGCTGGGAGGGGGGGGGGGGTAGAGCTTGGGGGGGGGTAGAGCTTGGCCGGGGGGGGGGGTAGAGCTTGGCTGGGGGGGGGGGGTAGAGCTTGGCGGGGGGGGGGGGGGGGGGTAGAGCAGGGCTCTGGGTAGAGCTGGTGCAACAGGAATTTTTGGGTCCCGTATGTCTACGCACCGTAAAAGTTGGCACAGGACAGTACCTCCGAATGCAATTGGAACGATTGGCGATGCCAATCGTTCAAATTGCATCTGCAGGTGCTGTCCTGTGCCAACTTTTACTTTTTTTGGCGTAGAGCTTCATGTTCTGAAAATTCCTTCTGTTTTATGCTGCTAGTATTGTACTAACCTCACTAGTTATATTGCCTTTGTAGAATATTCCAGCTGCTGCTGCTGAAAAAGTTGGTGGAAAGGTTTACACTTTTGGGTCCTACAGATTGGGAGTTCAAACTAAAGGTTTGTGGATACGACTGTAGGTACTGTTACTGCATGGTACTGTTACTGCAGGTACTGTTACTGCATGCTACTGTTACTGTAGGTACTGTTACTGTAGGTACTGTTACTGCATGGTACTGTTACTGTATGTACTGTTACTGTAGGTACTGTTACTGTATATACTGTTACTCTAGGTACTGTTACTGTATGTACTGTTACTGTATGTACTGTTACTGTATATACTGTTACTGTAGGTACTGTTACTGTAGGTACTGTTACTGTAGGTACTGTTACTGTAGGTACTGTTACTGCATGGTACTGTTACTGCATGGTACTGTTACTGTATGTACTGTTACTGTAGGTACTGTTACTGTATGGTACTGTTACTGTATGTACTGTTACTGTAGGTACTGTTACTGTAGGTACTGTTACTGTATGATACTGTTACTGTAGGTACTGTTACTGTATGTACTGTTACTGTAGGTACTGTTACTGTATGTACTGTTACTGTAGGTACTGTTACTGTATATACTGTTACTGTAGGTACTGTTACTGTATGTACTGTTACTGTAGGTACTGTTACTGTATATACTGTTACTGTAGGTACTGTTACTGTATATACTGTTACTGTATGTACTGATGTCTCAGGTATTGATACTGTTGCAGGTGCTGATATCGATACTCTATGTGTGGCCCCTCGGCATGTCGAATATCAAGACTTCTTCGATACATTTTATAAAAAATTGAGCTCTTGCACTGATGTCAAGAATTTACACGTGAGACTTTATATATACTCGTGGTTGTTGTATGTTATGTGTGTGATATATAACTAGACGTTGTTGTATGTTATGTGATATATAGTTACAGTTGGCTGTATGTTATAATGCACTTGTAGCCAGTTGAGGGGGCCTTTGTACCTGTTATAAAGATGACATTCGATGGAATAGAGGTAAGATCACTGAATTTCCTCTTTGTTAAAAGAATTACTTCCTGCGTAAAGCTTCAGTTTTAATTTTCACTCTTTGTTTGACGTTTAGCACTTTTAGTAAGCTTGTTTGTTCAGCCCGTGTCTAAACAAATTACATCATTTTGTTGGTCACATGGATGAACATAAAATATCCTAACAGTGATATGGACAGTCATTACATGCGTGTGTTAGTTGTCTGCTCTTGCTAAATGTCTTGTTTTCAATAAAAATGAAATGACAACTCCAGTTTTTGTTACTAGCCGGTAACTGTTGCATCTCATTCAACTATTTGAGTCTTTCCATCCATCTTGGCTGCTGTAGATTGTTATCATCTTTGTTTTTGACAGCTTGACATGCTCTTCGCCCGACTCGCCCACTCTTCAATACCAGATGATTTGACCCTAAAAGACAGTCGTTTACTTAAAAACTTGGAGCCCAAATGTGTGAGGAGTCTCAATGGTTGCAGGGTTACGGATGAGATACTGGCTCTCGTTCCTTGCCAGGCCAGCTTTCGTATGACTCTGCGGGCTGTGAAACTTTGGGCAAAACGTACGTCTGCTCAATATACACACACTTTTTAAAGGTGCTATGTCACGGATTTTGGGCTGGATTAAACATAATTTATTACTTCGAGTAATTTTTGCCAAAAAAGCTTTTGCTGGAGTTGTGCTCTCGTTAATTTCGCATAGTATAAGCGCAATAGATGCTGACTTGTACGCAGCTTATTTTTGATACGCAACAACTTATATAAGGCTATAAACTATAGTAGCAACGGAATTTGGCTCTTTTGCATAGAATGAAGGCATCCCAGTAGTAATCATTGTGCCGAGACGTTTAAGAGCGTAAAAATTAGGTTTGTAATCATTTTCAGATTTTTTGAGGTTTTTTAGTGGAGTACACATTTTAATTTATTGTTGATAGGTTTGCTATTATGTACACACTGACATTTCCAGAATGAGTTACACAGCCAATATCTCAAAAACTAAAGCAATATTAGTTCAAATAAATTGTTTTTAGATCCAATAATATCCAAGGATTTCCATCATCATTAGTTAGATTTTATTTGTGAAAAAAAGCCACATTTTCGTTTTTGGTATCGCCGTTTTGATCAACAATAACAGTAGTTTTCAAATTTGAATTACACGTTATTTGACCGCAAAAAACTCAGAAAATATAGATTGTAAATAAATAGTCATTCTGAGTGCTATAAAAAAATTAAAAGAAACTAATCTGATTATTTTTAGTATTTTGGTTAGAGACTATTTAGCACTCCTTGACACTAAAGAAAAGACGACTCCGACCAGTGAATTGCATATGGAATACGTGACAGTGCACCTTACACCAATTAAAACAAAGATAAATATGGATCTAACTGTTTCTAGTAATAATGAAGTTCTGAAAACGCTGTTTTTTGTTCGACCAAATAAATTGAAATGTTACGTCAATGCAAATACTAATACTTGTCTATATTATATTCAGGAAAAGGCGTGTACTCCAACGTTCTTGGATTCCTTGGAGGCGTGTCCTGGGCCATGTTGGTGGCCAGAGTGTGTCAGCTCTACCCCCACGCAGAGCCCTCCGTACTCATGCTCAAGTTCTTCTTCATCTGGTCAACATGGTACATAATATACTTAGTCCTCTCCTCGTAGCATCTCCCTCAAACTGTACGGTTGGTGTCACTGCTTTTTTGTAAGAAACTTCGGTATTGAAATTTACCGCAAGTCAGATTTTTATTTATTATATTGTTAGTTTTATTAAAAATTGTTATTATTGGTCCAACCCGATGTTACATTGTACATTTATTGTTGCTTTGTCTGTCATTTAATCAAGTAATAATCAATTTTCCTATATAAAATGAATAGTTATTTATATATACTGTCAGTTTTTTCTGGTACTTGAAATTAGGATTTATCTGCTCTACTCAGAGAAAAATATGTAACAAGTGCTAATCCAATATTTGTATTACTAGTTAGAAGTTATATAAGATGTTGCATGATGCAGGGAATGGCCTAAACCAGTTTTACTGAAGACACCGGAAGAACTACAGCTTGGGTTTGCTGTCTGGGACCCAAGAATAAATCCATCGGACAGATTTCATCTCATGCCTATCATCACTCCTGCATATCCACAACAGAACTCGACCTTCAATGTGACCAGATCTACTCTGGAGGTGATGGTGTCTGAGTTTAAAGAAGGTAATTGCACTATATTATATATATATATTATATAGTGTATAAGTATAATACACTATCTACTAGTATATAAGTATAGTACACTATCTACTAATATATAAGTATAATGCATTATCTACTAGTATATAAGTATAGTACACTATCTACTAGTATATAAGTATAACACACTATCTACTAGTATATAAGTATAATACACTATCTACTAGTATATAAGTATAATACACTGTCTACTAGTATATAAGTATAATACACTATCTACTAGTATATAAGTATAGTACACTATCTACTAGTATATAAGTATAGTACACTATCTACTAGTATATAAGTATAATACACTATCTACTAGTATATAAGTATAATACACTATCTACTAGTATATAAGTATAATACACTATCTACTAGTATATAAGTATAATACACTATCTACTAGTATATAAGTATAGTACACTATCTACTAGTATATAAGTATAATACACTCTCTACTAGTATATAAGTATAATACACTGTCTACTAGTATATAAGTATAATACACTATCTACTAGTATATAAGTATAACACACTATCTACTAGTATATAAGTATAATACACTATCTACTAGTATATAAGTATAATACACTATCTACTAGTATATAAGTATAGTACACTCTCTACTAGTATATAAGTATAGTACACTCTCTACTAGTATATAAGTATAATACACTATCTGCTAGTATATAAGTATAATACACTGTCTACTAGTATATAAGTATAATACACTCTCTACTAGTATATAAGTATAATACACTCTCTACTAGTATATAAGTATAGTACACTATCTACTAGTATATAAGTATAATACACTATCTACTAGTATATAAGTATAATACACTCTCTACTAGTATATAAGTATAATACACTCTCTACTAGTATATAAGTATAATACACTATCTACTAGTATATAAGTATAATACACTATCTACTAGTATATAAGTATAATACACTGTCTACTAGTATATGAGTATAGTACACTATCTACTAGTATATAAGTATAGTACACTATCTACTAGTATATAAGTATAATACACTATCTACTAGTATATAAGTATAATACACTATCTACTAGTATATAAGTATAATACACTCTCTACTAGTATATAAGTATAGTACACTATCTACTAGTATATAAGTATAGTACACTATCTACTAGTATATAAGTATAATACACTATCTACTAGTATATAAGTATAATACACTGTCTACTAGTATATAAGTATAATACACTATCTACTAGTATATAAGTATAATACACTATCTACTAGTATATAAGTATAATACACTATCTACTAGTATATAAGTATAATACACTATCTACTAGTATATAAGTATAATACACTATCTACTAGTATATAAGTATAATACACTATCTACTAGTATATAAGTATAATACACTATCTACTAGTATATAAGTATAATACACTATCTACTAGTATATAAGTATAATACACTATCTACTAGTATGTAAGTATAATACACTATCTACTAGTATATAAGTATAATACACTATCTACTAGTATATAAGTATAATACACTATCTACTAGTATATAAGTATAATACACTGTCTACTAGTATATAAGTATAATACACTATCTACTAGTATATAAGTATAGTACACTATCTACTAGTATATGAGTATAACACACTATCTACTAGTATATAAGTATAATACACTATCTACTAGTATATAAGTATAATACACTATCTACTAGTATATAAGTATAATACACTATCTACTAGTATATGAGTATAGTACACTATCTACTAGTATATAAGTATAGTACACTATCTACTAGTATATAAGTATAATACACTATCTACTAGTATATAAGTATAATACACTATCTACTAGTATATAAGTATAGTACACTATCTACTAGTATATAAGTATAACACACTATCTACTAGTATATAAGTATAGTACACTATCTACTAGTATATAAGTATAATACACTATCTACTAGTATATAAGTATACACTATCTACTAGTATATAAGTATAGTACACTGTCTACTAGTATATAAGTATAGTACACTATCTACTAGTATATAAGTATAATACACTATCTACTAGTATATAAGTATAATACACTGTCTACTAGTATATAAGTATAGTACACTATCTACTAGTATATAAGTATAATACACTATCTACTAGTATATAAGTATAATACACTATCTACTAGTATATAAGTATAGTACACTATCTACTAGTATATAAGTATAATACACT
The DNA here is from genome assembly GCA_945261195.1 of Cryptosula pallasiana. Taxonomy (NCBI): domain Eukaryota; kingdom Metazoa; phylum Bryozoa; class Gymnolaemata; order Cheilostomatida; family Cryptosulidae; genus Cryptosula; species Cryptosula pallasiana. The sequence continues at coordinate 10,829,983 of OX183130.1, read as the reverse complement.
ATCTACTAGTATATAAGTATAATACACTATCTACTAGTATATAAGTATAATACACTCTCTACTAGTATATAAGTATAATACACTATCTACTAGTATATAAGTATAATACACTCTCTACTAGTATATAAGTATAATACACTGTCTACTAGTATATAAGTATAATACACTATCTACTAGTATATAAGTATAATACACTCTCTACTAGTATATAAGTATAATACACTATCTACTAGTATATAAGTATAATACACTATCTACTAGTATATAAGTATAGTACACTATCTACTAGTATATAAGTATAGTACACTATCTACTAGTATATAAGTATAGCACACTATCTACTAGTATATAAGTATAGTACACTATCTACTAGTATATAAGTATAATACACTATCTACTAGTATATAAGTATAGTACACTATCTACTAGTATATAAGTATAACACACTATCTACTAGTATATAAGTATAGTACACTATCTACTAGTATATAAGTATAATACACTATCTACTAGTATATAAGTATACACTATCTACTAGTATATAAGTATAGTACACTGTCTACTAGTATATAAGTATAGTACACTATCTACTAGTATATAAGTATAGTACACTATCTACTAGTATATAAGTATAATACACTATCTACTAGTATATAAGTATAATACACTATCTACTAGTATATAAGTATAGTACACTATCTACTAGTATATAAGTATAATACACTATCTACTAGTATATAAGTATAATACACTATCTACTAGTATATAAGTATAGTACACTATCTACTAGTATATAAGTATAATACACTATCTACTAGTATATAAGTATAATACACTATCTACTAGTATATAAGTATAGTACACTATCTACTAGTATATAGTGTAACTAGTTAGTCATGTTGTTGCAGGTGTTTCTACTATGGAAAAGATACTCTCAAACAAAAGTGACTGGATCACTCTATTTGAACCGTCTAAATTCTTTCTCAATTATAAGTAAGTCTATGGTGTAACGTTATATGTCTCTGGTGTAACGTTGTATGTATATGTCTATGGTGTAACGTTGTATGTATATGTCTATGGTGTAACGTTGTATGTATATGTCTATGCTGTAACGTTGTATGTATATGTCTATGCTGTAACGTTGTATGTATATGTTTATGCTGTAACGTTGTATGTATATGTCTATGCTGTAACGTTGTATGTATATGTCTATGCTGTAACGTTGTATGTATATGTCTATGGTGTAACGTTGTATGTATATGTCTATGCTGTAACGTTGTATGTATATGTCTATGCTGTAACGTTGTACGTATATGTCTATATTGTATGTCACAAGGTTCTATCTTTGTACAAACTCATCTCTCTTGTAGACATTATGTAATACTGATAGCAACTGCTGACACGGAAGACAGTCATATTAAATGGTATGTTCATCTGTTTGTTGTTGAAGCACCAGATCTAACATTGTATGACCACTCCGTACCTGTTGCGTATCTGCAGCAGAGAGTTAAAATGATTAGTTAACCTCTGGTGGATGTTTTACAGGCAGGGATTGGTTGAATCCAAGATAAGAATTCTCATACAAGCTCTGGAAATTAAGGCAGCGCGGGCTCATGTCAACCCTCGTTCGTTTGGTCCTCTCAATGCACAGTAAGTATACATATGACATGTACTACACATACTACGTGTACTACATGTAATACAGTGTATGCGTATATAATGTATGTATATAACGTATATATTCCACAGGGAAAGCAAGTACACTATAAAATGGTTTATTGGGCTCATGTTCAAGGAAAAGAATCAAAGTATAGATCTCACACAGGAAATACAAAACTTTAGTAATCAGGGTGAGTTATTGTAGTTATTTTGAACTGTGACTGAGAGACATTTATATCAATGATGTGATCTAATATAGACTAACATCACATAAAAATCCACAACAAAACATAATATTACTTTATGGTTGTAAAATGTCTGTTTTGTCTGGTTCCCAGTCTACTCTCAAGCACAACGGCACCAGATATATCGGCCAGACATGCAGTTAGAGGTGAAACATGTCAGGAGGAAGACATTACCTTCATATCTTCCAGATGATCTAGCAAATGAAGTTAAAATGTATAATAAAAGGGTAGGTATATTAATTATTACATAATATAATAGAAAACATGGTATAGTAAACATAAATGAGTAATCTATAGTTTCGGATCTATACCAATTGATTATGTTATATATTTGTCTTGCAGAGCTCAAGCAATTCAAATTTGGCTGGAATGAAGAGAACATCAACTGCTGATCTTAGTGATGCCAAGAGGGTGGCACCCAACGTTGAAGGTGAAAGCTTAAAACAAACTAGTCCAGAGGAGAGTTCCTTGTCAAGTATTGAGCAATTACAGACACAGGTGAGTGACTAACTGTATACCCCCCCCCCCCCCCCCCCACCGTGTACTACTTAGGCTGTGTATTAGTAGGTGTGTACTAGTAGGTGTGTACTAGTAGGTGTGTACTAGTAGGTGTGTACTAGTAGGTGTGTACTAGTAGGTGTGTACTAGTAGGTGTGTACTAGTAGGTGTGTACTGGTAGGTGTGTACTGGTAGGTGTGTACTGGTAGGTGTGTACTGGTAGGTGTGTACTGGTAGGAGTGTACTGGTAGGTGTGTACTGGTAGGAGTGTACTAGTAGGCGTGTACTAGTAGGCGTGTACTAGTAGGCGTGTACTAGTAGGTGTGTACTAGTAGGTGTGTACTAGTAGGTGTGTACTAGTAGGTGTGTACTAGTAGGTGTGTACTAGCAGGTGTGTACTAGCAGGTGTGTACTAGCAGGTGTGTACTAGCAGGTGTGTACTAGCAGGTGTGTACTAGCAGGTGTGTACTAGCAGGTGTGTACTAGCAGGTGTGTACTACCAGGTGTGTACTAGCAGGTGTGTACTAGTAGGTGTGTACTAGTAGGTGTGTACTAGTAGGTGTGTGCCGGCAGGCGTGTGCCAGAAGGCGTGTGCCGGCAGGCGTGTGCCGGTAGGCGTGTGCCGGTAGGCGTGTGCCGGTAGGCGTGTGCTAGTAGGTGTGAATGGAGTTGGCGATCCTCTTCCTCATTCGGCTTCTGACACCAGCAACAGTTCATCGACGAGTTGAGTCATGTACCAGAAGATGTTTCAGATTTTCTATTTAATTTGTTCTTATAGTTTTGTTTATTTGCTTTAAAGAAAGAAATTATATTAATTTCAAAGTGAAAATTCAAAAATATTTACCAAAGGGTTTAGATTAGTAGTCTAGACTGATTCAAAAGACAAAGTGGCAATGCTTTTTATATTTAAAAAAAAAATTGAATCGCTCATTTCTTTAGATACTTTGAGAAATAGTGTTTTAGTGCTGTGCCAACATTGCTACAGATGGTACTTTATATAAACTTCCCTCTTTGTCATCTTTGAAATCAACCTCATCAGTGGGAAATATAACCCTTAATAGGTCTTGTTGGGGGGGGGGGGGGCGTCTCACTCTACACCCGATAAAAGTTCTCAGTCTATTTATGTTTTTATCCAATAGAATCAGTTACCTGAATATCTCATGTCCGTACTCATATTGGTGCTATCACCCATTTACTAACAGCTTGTGTTTGTTGACAGTCTACCGATGCCAGTAGTGGAGACAGTCAAGATATACAGGTGGTCACCGCTGACAGCGAAAGTCCAGACAGCAGCAGCCTGCCTCCTGCAGAGGTGAATGTAATATATACACGTTATATAATGCTTTTGTTATGTAATATGTACATGTTATATAACACTTGTGTTGTGTAATATAGGCATGCTATATAACATTTGCATTGTGTAATATATCCCCGTTATATAAATATAACATTTCTGTTGTGTAGTATGTATATTATGTAACACATGTGTAATATGTATGTTGTGTAACACATGTGTAATATGTATGTTGTGTAACACATGTGTAATATGTATGTTGTGTAATACATGTGTAATATGTATGTTGTGTAATACATGTGTAATATGTATGTTGTGTAACACATGTGTAATATGTATGTTGTGTAACACATGTGTAATATGTATGTTATGTAACAAAAGTTGTTGTGTTTTATACAGGAAAGTTCTGTTGCAAATTTGTAGTTGTTTTGGTAAACTGTTTGACATGATCTTGGAAATCTACGTTACTCCTTGCAAATGGATTCGTATTGGTGAAGTTCCCACTTGCCTATGGTAGTGCTAGGAAATTTGTGTCAGCAATCAATCATGATGTTTGAATGGCCTATTTCAGGACAATAAATCAAACGGGATAGAGTTTACATTAGAGCCTTCTGCAGACAAGCATCGGAAACATTCCATCAAAGAAGCTGGAGATGCTGACAATTTTGTTAGCCCTGCAAAGGTAAATTTTTTGTTTATTGTTTGTATCACTCTTGTATTCTCTTCGTCAGGTATGACTCTCTGGTTTGTTTGTTGTTATTCATTTGGGCCCTTCATTTGGGCCTTTCATTGGTCACAAATATCTCTTAAAGTTTCAAATGAAAATATTTAAGCTGTTACCGCTATTTATAATGGTACATAACCCAACGATAAATGTTTCTTTACATCATTCCGCGGTTGATGAGAATAATTTGTTTAATGCAGGAATTGGAATTTAAAAATGAAATGACAGAATTGGATATGGAAAATACTTCTCATTCGACATCACTTCCTGTGGTTCAAAAGACTAAACCAATCAACATCAAGCTAGCAAATCGTTGAAACTCGTCAGTGAACTATGATGACACAACTTTTGTGAGATAGATAGGACTGAGCCAATTTTCAGCACACTTGATGTGTGATAGAGAGCTCCAATGTGAATGCTCTCTATCACACTTGATGTGTGATAGAGAGCTCCAATGTGAATGCTCTCTCATCGTCGATAGTTTTTATATTTATACACCATTTACATTTGTATATAGTTGGTGAGTGGACTTCTTCAGCTCCCTGTTTGTTTACTTTCCAACAAAATTGTAATTACCAAGAAATTTAACCAAAAAAAAACTAAGTACGCAAAACGAAACTAATTCTTTTTAGGAACTCGTGGCACGCATTGTATATATATTTATGTATCTGACCAGTTAGTAAGCCTTTTGTTACCATGCTGATATCTATCTCAATTAAAGCAGAAAAAGTCATGTATAAATCAGAGATAAATTGGGGATGGTGTTCTTACCCATTTAGGTTTTTCAAGTCATTACATTTGAGTCAGAGGTAATAATAAAAAGATAAACCAAGTTAGCTGTTATGGTTTGTTTGAATGGGTTGTTGCGCAAGTGATTACCAGCCGATTTGTATAACATGTATTTATGGCTTGTCCCACAATGCAGTGTTTTCAACTCAATCCCATATCTTAATTTTAATACTTTTCTTTCAATCGGAACAGTCCTGCTATCTTCTAAAGTTCCCTTTCTTTCTATGGTGATTGTTCATAAGATGTGCGCCTCACACAATTGCTATAGGCAAAGACCATTAACATTATGTTAGCTTAAAGCACTCCTGGAGCAGCTAACGTACGAAACATGTGATGCACTGAATGTATTCAAGTCGTCAGTTGAGCACATGATAATAAGACAGTACTCAAACCTTTGGACTAGCTACATCATATACATGTATTTACACCATTACATTGTACAATAAGTTAGTATGTTAGGCAGAGAAAGTCAATGTACAAAAATAAAAAACAATTTCAATGAAAAGAGTATTTGAATGGATCAGTTATGGCCCGGAGGTTTTGGCCCTGATGGAGTAGATATATTGGGTGGAGCAGCTGTACTCTGTACAGAACCTGATCTGGTCAATTTATTCTCTGTGTCAGTGATCAGATCATGAAGATCTTTAGCAGCTTGGATCTGCACTTTAACCACCTGAAAAGGAAAGAGCAGGTAGTGTTGATACGCTGCCGGCACCAGAGTTGATAGAGACATCAATGAAACTAATGCTCACTCTCTGGTAGTCCTGAAGAAGTATGCACTTGAGTTCAGGTACTTGTGCTTCATCTGTCTTCTTACTGGCTATCGGCAATCCAACATGTTTCCTTGAGTCTAATGATTGTGTGTGCCATTGGATCGCCATCTTCTGCAATACAACGAGACCACTCTAAGACATACATGTACTACTACATAAAAAGCTTAATGAACAGACTAACAAACATAGTAATACAGATTGGGAGCCAACAGGAAACAACTTACAATGTTTGTCTCTATTTGATCAAGGACAGCAAACACATCCTCTAGACCTTTCTCTAGTCTCAGCCTTTGTGCATCCTTTTGACTACCATTGAATAAAAAAATTGAGATACACAAAGCATTGATCTTAGGCTAAAATATTTACCCTACAGTACATGTATAAATTTATTTATGCACGTAAACTTTATGCCCTGTAAAAGCAACAAGATAATAAACCCAAAAGTTTTGCTATCCAGTTCCTATCTACAGTGGCATAGAATGTTTTGTATGTAAAGCTTCCATACTGACTGAACTTTTTGAAAACCTTTTCCAAATCATCTGCATTATCCGGCGACAGTTTACATGCTTTAAAAACTACACCTGGTGAGCTCATCTGTTTATGGAGGCTATGACAAATTATTGATTCACTTATTCAGTTCGTTATTCGACTTTTACCCAACAAGCCTCACTTCATTTAGATTATTTATTTTATGTCTATTGATCCTGATGTCCATGAAAAATATTTTTGCTTCAAAGATGTGCTTTGCTCAAACATTTTTAAAATAGTCCAGTTAATTGCAATACACTTCAAACTCTTTCAAAATAGCCCCTGCAGTGTCGATTAGTTGATGCTACAATTTTAAGTATTCATATGCTTTCAAATTTCTCAATTTTTTGAAGTTATTGCGTAAGCGCCTGTATAATATTCACAAATGAACTAGAACATTTTGAAACTTCACCCATCATTAGAGAGAAAATATAGTCTGGTGCATGACACTCATACCAAGCAAGGGTGATACTAACTCATTCAAACCATAAAAGGTGGCGTGTCAGAGATTGATACACAAGTCACTGGCTGGAATTGTCTTTTTTTCAGTGTCAAAGAGTGCTAAATAGTTTCAACCAAAACACTAAAAGTAATCATACATTAGTTTCTCTTTATTGTTTTATTGCATCTGAAAATAATTATATATTTACAATCTGCACTGTGTTAGTATTCTTCGGTCAATTAACCTGAAATTTGGATTTGAAAATCATTGTTGTTGCAGATAATAAAAATCCCAAAAACGAAAGTATGGCGATTTTTTCTTCACAAATAAAATCTCAATAATGATAATTTGAATATTTTGAAATTAGTTGATTAACATTTTTTTTAACTAATATTACTTTAGTTTTTGAGATATTGGCCGTGTAATTCTTCATGTGAATGCCAGTGTGTACATAATAGCAAACCCACCAATGATAAAGTAAAATGCTGACTCAACAAAAACACCTCCAAAAAATCTGAAAATAATTGCAAACCTAATTTTTTTATGCTTGTGAAAGTCTGTGTACAATGACTATTACTGGGATGTCCTCCTTCTACGCAAACAAGCCAAATATTTTAAACTCAAATTTTTAGCCCTTGAGCCCATTAAGCTCGTCTCATCATGCAGTTCGATGTTATTTACTGTATTTTTGCTGTAAAGTTAAGTGTTAGTAAAAGCCATCAAGAGTTTTTGAAAACGCCAGCATTTACCTTATAAGTCACCATAAACCAATAAACTACTGGACAGTTTTTTTGTTATTTGCAGAAAAAATACAACATACTTTCCAGGGTGCTTGGTGTTCTCCTGAAGCAAGATGGTCGCTTTTTTGAGCACCTCCTGCAAGAAAAATCATCATACCAATCAGTAAAAAGTACAGAAGTAGTACGTGCTTCAAGTAATTGTACTGAAGAACTAAACGCGCAAGAGCAACTAAAATTAATACTTTTCAATTAAATTCTCTCGCTTTGAATTTTTAAAAACTTGAACATAAAAACTTGTAATAAGAAATGATGATGAAAAATGCAGAAATTGGTAACGACATCATTTCTAGTTAAAACAATAACGTAGCAAAAGTAATAAATAACACTTTATACTACCTACTACCAGCTACTGTCAATAATAATACAAGTGATTAACACTGCACCAATAAGAATTGAATAAATCATAAAAAGATGGTGGTGATAACAAAAGCATTATTATTACAAAAAAGAGTACAGGTGCAAGAAGTCGCTAGTGTTTCCAGGACCAAATGACTTAAACAGCACTATCATCTTCCCAAAAGAAGACAACTCTGCTATAATAGTCGATTTCATCGTTATTATAACTTAATGTTTTCTGTAAAAAATTTGCAAATTATCAACAACTTCTAGACTAGTAAAATCATAATTTTTTCTTATATAACAGAGAATATACTGTCAGCATCTTGAGATGAGTATTTCAACTTTACTTTTAATAATTTGTTTAGCTGTTTCAGTGACATTATTGCTATTTATTATAACAAAACCTATACAAATTTTTATATATTTAATAGCGCTACCAGATTTTACATGCTGTTTCCAGGACCAGATGACATTGAGAAAGACCGCCGCAGTCCGTGTTGCGAGCATTGTTTAGGAACTTAAACATGCATCAAATAGTAATATTGTATAGTGTAATACTAGTTATTCCTAAATTCATTGCATGAAAAATAACTATCATCGCTTATCAATTGGTAACTTTTCATTATGACCGACTGACTATAGAGGTGTAACGCACGTACACAAGCAGGCACGCAGGTAGTTGCGACTATGCATAATATGCACGCCCTAGTCACATATTAATGGAAGTACGTTACTACTACAGCAGCTACCATACACAAATATAACAGTCTACACATCAATAAAATAAAATATGACGGTAGTCATTGTGATAAGGAAATACACACTTGGCTTGTTGTTGTTGATCATCAACTTAGTTTTTGTGCAGCCATGTCTTTGTTTGTATGGATGAGTGAAGAGCATACTTTTTCTTATCAGCACCTTAGCTGTACACGCATTGGCTGCCGGATATTTATCACATGACTATTTTATCGGGATTTATCTTTATCAGGGATGTTGATGCAATACTGTCGGTGCACATATATTTTTTTATGGTTACTCATTTTTGGAAATAAAATTAAGTATTTGCAGCCATAGGAGTGTCAAGGTGAACAAAAAGTATCCCACAGTTAACCACGTATAATTAGTAACATACTGGCAATGTAATAAGTACAAATTAGAGAAAAATTATAATATATATATAATAATACTAAAAGTGTAGACACTTCATTCGCATATCAGTCCAACGCGCTCTCAATAAATGTCAAAAATATCTAAAAGAGCATTTTGGATCACTCACCTCAAGCTAATTTTCTAAGAGAGGACACTGTAAGCTCATATTTGGTGCATAAGGCTTTGCACTCTGATTAAAAAATGTTGATAAAGTTTTGCATTTTATGTCCAATCTCTTGCTCATGGCAAATGGATGTTACTGGATGTAACGTTTCCTCAAATTTGTGGAATCGACTTGGATCGTTATCTTCTGAGCCGGAGTCGACAGAGCTTCATTTCGGCCAATAAATGTTGAGTATTTGAGGATAACATTGCATCCGGTTACAACCAGCTTACTACAGCTACTCGGCAAATTACTACAGCGCTCGGCAAATTTTTTGGTGGATAATTAATTAGGTTCTCACTTAACGTGAACCTAAAGGTGGCCTAAATGGAGAGTTGATTGTTGAGTTAGCAATAATTCAGAACTAGATAATGGTTTTAGGCTTTGACATTACTGGGGAAAGCTTGCAGTTGAAAGTGATCAAAAAGTAAGCAACTACAGCAAGCAGCATCTTATTACTAGTAAATCATCAAGTTGATTTATCACTATCAAGTAGTAGTAAATATACGCATATTATTGTTATTGTGAATGGTTATAATTAATAATTATCATTACTATCACAATCATCGATATCATCATTATAATTGCCATCATTATTATTATATAACAATAACATCATGCAAACAACAAACAACTCTTGTTGTTGTTTTTATTATAAATAAATACGAAGTTCAACTCTTAATAATAATAATAATATTATTCATCTATGTTATTATTTATTAACTCTTTTTTAACATCAATAAACAATAATAATAATAATAATAAAAACAAATTAATTGATTTTATTTAATGTTAAAAGCTTATTGTTATTACGAAATACACATTAAATTTAATTATTCTACCTATTATTATTATTATTATCATAATTTGTCATTATTAACTAACTTAGTTATATTATAATTTATTATTACTACAATAAATTATTATATCAACAATAAAACAATAATTAAGTTTCAAGAGCGATAATTCATAATAATCTATTTAATAATATATAATAATAATATTATTATTACTACTATCATTATTATAATTCATTATTATAATAACAATTGCAATAATGTAATAGAAATGACTTGTGTCTACTGAAACAAGGGAAGTTAACTATCAATGTTCAGTAACTCTATGCAATCACACGAGCGAAAAGGAAAACTCATGTGATGTAGCTGCAATATAGACAGCCTTTATTTATATCTATGCCCTTTTATATGATTATACAATCAAGCTACTCTTTTGCAGTAAACCCCAAGGCAGACAGATTATGTCAAGGACTATTATGCAATTCATTCTATATATAAGCTGGCTGAAGTTCCTTGTAAATCAGAGCAGGAGAAGAGCTCAGCCAGGTGTTATCTAGAATGAAGAACACTGAACCCTCTACTTCACTACTTCTTGATCACAAGCTTTGAAAGATACCTGCTCTGCAATTGCGTAGTACGACATAAGGAGTGCCGGCCTGTAAAGTCTAATACTCTAAATGGTCTACTACCCACTGCCCAGCTAGTCTGACTATGATGGGCAGGCATTGCTAGAACCAGTCAGTGGTCGTGCACAAGTCAACTTCCTGAGGGCTGGTACAGGTGAACGCTACCAGCAACTCACTACTACCCTACTCAGAAATCCTGTACAATAAATAATAATAATAAGAATTAATATTGAACTCAAGATTGATTTACCTCAATGGTAATAGACACTGCGTGTCTATTATCATTGAGGTAAATCCATCATCTTGAGTGACACACTACTAACTCTAGCAGCATAAAATTTAAAATAATTGAGTACTCCCTCCTTACATTGTAACTGTTTTTTTGGGGGGACCAGTGGTTAATAATAATTTCAATAATAATATATAAATAATAATAACTTTTATTATTAATTATTATTGCAATTATTATTATAATATTATTATAATAATAAATAAAAATTATTATTATAATTATAATAATTACAATGAATTATAGTAATAATTATAATAATAATATTATTATTTATCATCATAATAAATAATAATTATATATATATATATTATTTTTTAATATTCTTTCTTATTATTATTATTGTCTTGGTAGCAGCAGTAGTAGGAATTATTATTGAATAAGGGAAAATAATAGGTATTTTTTAATCGAGAACCTCCTCCATGCAAAAAAACCAACCAACCAATGGGCGAGAAGATTATTATTTATTTATTATTATTTTGATATGTAGTAGTAGTAGTAGTAGTAGTGTTGTATGTAGTACCGTTAAAATCTCGCGGGCTTTGGCCACATCTTTTTTAAAAGCTACTTGTATATAGCCTTCTTGTCGCTCTGGCATAGATGGTAACCTTGATGGTTCACCAGTTTGAGCATTCATGGTTGTTGAATTTCCTCTGAAGGAACCCAGTTGAATGGGAGCTGCCATCTTTTAAGATAATCTGTGATATTATTATTCAAGCGAGAGAATTTTCATGAAACTTTACAATAAGCATAAATGTACAGTTATATGCTGTATCATAAAAAGTATGTCTGTGAAAAACGCGTCTATTCAACTATAGAAAACTTCTGTGGGACTCGTAGTGACATATAAATAAATGTGTATGTGTATACCATGGATGTATACCGCGGATGTATTTCATCCATGGTGTATACTTAGATCAACGAATGACCCTTTTGCCTGCTCAGGAGTTGTCACACCTTGAACTATCAAAAGCCTGGGGCTTTTGATAGTTCAAGGTGTGACAACTCCTGAGCAGGCAAAAGGGTCATTCGTTGACCTAGTGTATACTAGTATAGTTCAGTAGTATAGTATAGTTCATCAGACTGAGGTAGGACCATAGAGTTATCTCCCCTTAGAATTATCTTATATGGGGGGAGATAATTCTATGGGTAGGACCAAAGCCTCAAGGCTTTGCGTAGGACCATAGACCAATAATATTATGGGTTAGAATGCAGACTCTTTTCTTATTGGTCACTACACCATTCGTCTATTGGTCCATCCATATTAATAATGATTTTGGCGGGAGCGGCAAATCGGTGTTTCTTGTCTGCTGCATTAGTCGTTTTTGTCGCTAAATATCACATCACACTGTTCCTGCGAGGAAAATGAGCATTGAGAATGAGATCAGGTCGCCAATGAAGACACTGGAGAATGCTTCCTCTCTTCGTGAATCTCCAAAGAAAAAGGCTAAGCTTTCTCCACAAAAAGCTGCTCATATTATTACTGGTAACCACCAGACGACAGAACAACTTGAAGATGTAGAGAATCAGAAGAATGCCATCACCAAAAAAATGAACATTATAACAGAAGGAAGTGTCACTCAATCTGCTGCTACCCAACAACTACGTTTTGCAAAACTCACAAAAAATGCCATAGCACCAACAAAAGGATCAAAGTTAGCTGCTGGTTATGATCTCTACAGGTAAACCAACCGCAGTGAGTAGTAGGTGATTCCGCCATGATTCGAAACTGACGTTTCGAAAATGAACTGTTCGAAACTCTTAAACCTGAACCCCCCAACCCCAAATCCCAAACCCCCATCCCCAAAGAGTTTCGGAGTGTCCATTTTCGAAACGTCAGTTTCGAATGGTCCGTAGTAGGTAGAGGTAGTAGTTTTTCTTTTTTTTATGTTATTATTAAATTTATTTATCATGATGATGATTGACTACTGTAACTTTAATGACTTAGTAGTTATAATTTATATTGTGAAAATAATAATTGTTATTATTATATACATATATATATAATAATTATTATTCGAACAATTGGCAATTTATTATTATAATGATAATGGATGATGATGATTGATATACATATGCTTTTGGTGTAATAATTACAATAATGATATATCTGCAGTGGTAAAATGTATAGAAAATTGTAGTAGTATCATCATCATCATTGTTACTATTGTTGTTACTATGATCATGGATGATGATTATTATTATAATAATGATACTACTATTTCATAGAGTTGTGCTCTCTCTGATCAGGGAATGAGTTTACAGAATCAACATGCTGCTCCACCATTGCATAGATTATACAGGTTATAATTGCTGTTGTTACTGGTCAATTATTGTAGTGCATACGATTGCGTTGTGCCTGCCAAAGGAAAGAGTCTTATAAAGACAGACATACAAATAGAGCTACCAACAGGATGTTATGGCCGAGTTGCTCCGCGCTCAGGCCTTGCCCACAAACACTTCCTTGACGTCGGAGCTGGTGTGATTGATGAAGACTATAGAGGAAATGTTGGAGTGATTCTTTTCAACTTTAATGACGAAGACTACAAGGTTGTTCTTTATACTCTTGCATTTTAGGATCCAATGTTTAGGCTGGTTTAAGAGTTATCAGAGACACATTGTAGTTTACTGTTGGCATGGGTTTGCAGGTGAGCCGAGGTGACAGGATAGCCCAGCTAATATGTGAGAGAATATATTATCCAGAGATAGAAGAGGTGGATAGCTTGTCAGAAACTGAGAGGGGTGCTGGAGGCTATGGATCTACAGGAAAAAATTGACTAATCTCTCATTTTAGACTCTTCTGTGACATATTATCACCAGACTTTTTTTTTTATATATGACACCAAACTTTTTTAGTAGAGGAATCAGATGTATTGTATGTGTAAATATATGTAATAGAACTGTATCATATCTTTCGAACAAGTCTACTGAAACATTTAGGGTATTAAAAAAAAGGGATTTGCATTTTATTTTATCTAAGAGTGAAAAGATGAGTAAACACGTTACCGCGACTGAGGAAGCAAAAGCAGTGGGCTGGTTGATTTTGCTTTTAATAATAACATAAATACATCGATGGCTCAAGATGGTCCAAACACTGCAGGTAGCAGCATTACTTTGTATACTGATGACTAGATTGGTTACTCTCCAATTGACAGTTAAATGGTCAATCCAAGGGAATTAAAACATTGAGGAAATATTGAAAGACCCTCTAAGAAATTGTAATCGATTGTTTGAAAAGGAAAGGTTCTAGGGTGATGAGGTCATCTGTCTTGAGTGAGTTATATCTGGCGAGAACGCAAATTGGAAGAGCATATGTAAACTGGTTTTGCTGATTTTACATGAAGTTGTCTTCAAATTGCCCCTTTTCTTCCTCTTCGTCATAGAGAGGGTTGGAGAACGTTTGGTCTTTGTTAGTTGGATCTACTGACTCTACAGCCTCGGTCTACAAGAGTTCACACGGCTTAGAATGACCTCTGGCTCAGACAAACTCAGCGATTCCACTCAAACAAACTTTTACCTTAGAGTCAAAGAACATGGGATTGTTGAACCCTTTGGAGATCTTCTTCTTCACAGCCTTCTTACCAGCTGCCGGCGGTTTCTTCTCAATGGTACCTGAAGCGCCGATTGTCTCCATTGGTACCATGTCAATGTTTCCATCCTCATCGTACAGGGGATTGTCCACCCCTGGCAAAGGGAAAAGGAGAGCTGCCAATATTCATAGACAAACAACCAGATAATGTAAAATCGACATGTTATACTTATCTACCATGTGAGAAGGTAACATTTCCATCACTCATGCTTCCTGCTCCTTTCTCGTCAAACTTAATGGAAATGGAGGTCGGTGCAGACGAAGGTGTTTCTCTAAAATAGAAGATTGCAGTCTAAAACTTCCTGTGGCACACCGTCTTATTCTATCTAGTATACATCTCTGTCTATTTAGTATACATATCTTTCTATCTAATATACACCTCTGTCTATATCTAGTAAATATCTCTTCTATCTAGTATGTATCTCTGTCTATCTAGTATACATCTCTGTCTGTTTAGTATACATCTCTAATTTAGTATACATATCTTTCTATCTAATATATAGCTCTGTCTATATCTAGTAAATATCTCTTCTATCTAGTATGTATCTGTCTATCTAGTATATGTCTCTGTCTATCTAGTATATAACTTTTCCATCTAGTATATATCTCTGTCTATATAGTATATATATCTGTCAATCTAGTACATAACTCTGCCAATCTAGTACATATCTGTCTATCTAATATATGTCTCTGCCTATATAGTGTATACCTCTGTCTATCTAGTATATATCTCTGTCTATATAGTACCGTCTAGAACTTGAGATGTAATAGATAGGTTAAACTATAAATACTAAGTGCTGATTGGCTACCTCCGAGAGCAGTAGCAGATGAGAACTGTGGAGCCAATTATCACAATACAGATGGCTATGAATACAGCCCCAATGATAGTGAGTTCATTGGGAGATGCAATGGTGGAGGATGACCTGGATGTGGCGCCTGAATCAGTAGATTCCGGAGCAGCTGCAATAGATTGTGAAAAGTCTAATCTATACATACTCTATATATACACATCCGTATCTACACATGTGTAGATACAGAACACTACACGTCTACACATAATCTACACATCATTATACACAATCTATGCATGTCTACACACAATCTACACATGTTTACAAACAATCAGCACATGTCTACAAACAATCTACACATGTTTGCACAAAACGAACTAATGGAGACCATGTGTGGCAATATTTCACTGCAGGCATACCTGTAGCTTGACTTGGAGGTAAGTGAGTTATTGGGGAGGAACCTTGAGGGGCTGTGGACTTGGGTTGCGTCGGGACTACTGTGACTTTTTTAGGAGTTGTCACAGTGCTACTGGTAGTGGTGACTGCTGGACTAGTCTTACCAGTAGAACCTGCAATGGTACTGGCTGTAGTAACAGCAGAACCTGCAATGGTACTGGTTTTAGTAACAGCAGAACCTGTAATGGTACTGGCTGTAGTAATAGCAGAACTTGTTGAGTTGATAACTGTGGTAACAGCAACATTCGTGGGGGCTGTAGTGATAGCGGCTGTTGAGGGTGCAGTGGTAGTATTTGTGGTAGGTGTAGAGGATGTACCTGTAGTGGGTGTGGTGGTAGGTGCGTGAGGTGTAGTAGTCGAAGGAATAGCCGGAGTTGATTCAGGAGTCCCAGACACGTGGTAGTTAGTTATTGCTGTTATTCCGTAGCTGTGGTTAGTTCCAATTCCTGTAGCAGACAATGCACAGCACATAAAAAACTTCCTACATTGATGTTAGGGGTATAGATCAAGTTAATGTGAAGTCATTTCCTCAAAACTGTCAGTAAATCAGTGACTTCTTGTAGGAATAGTGAAAATGAACAAACTAAAAGATTTAATTTGGGCACCGCTACATGTCAGTTTTTTTCACACAAAAAGTAAAATCTTATAAACTCAGTCGCAAAAACAAATATTTCCATTGGCAAAAAAAACACCAAAAGAACAGTTCAATAAAGGTTTCACGACCACAAATGAATTCTGCTTCATTAAAAATCATGGTACGTACAACACCTGTGAGCCATATTTTATTGAGAAAAAAAGATGGCACACCTCTTTAACAGCGTTTTTTGTATAATACAAGCACTTCGGACTTGGTCTGCGACGCAAGTCTCATTGCAATATTTGTTCGATTAGTTTGTAATATGGTTATTCTCCATATGGATGTTCCGTGTGCATGACCTCTGTTGGTGAGGTCATGTTTGGGAATTTCATCAGGAGTCGTGCTCCCTTGTATTGAGGAGACAACTCCAGGCCTAGGAAGCAGTCCCAATGCATTGTAGCCCGAGTTCTGACACCCGTCGGATGGGGCGGGGTGGTTCAGGTACCCACCCCGCCTCAGTTTGGAAATTGAGGGTCTGAGCCCCGTCGACATAGCCCGAGTTCCAACACCCGCCAGTTGGGGCAGAGTAAGTCGAGTACCCACCAGGGATCTGAGGCTACGGCCCGGCAGCGATGCCCCGGGGCCCCAGGACCACCTGAGGCCGAGATGCGGACCGTCAGCATTGTATAATATATATTGGCCTTTTGACCCCGTTTCCTACCGGAAGTGTGACATGCCCGTTTCCAACCGAAAATGGGTGACGGACGGACACCCCTTCATCTTTTGTAATATGATTATATACAATGCCACAGGTAAATATTTTGATGTACATATCGTCTGATTAAAAAAGTCGCTAGTCCAGAAAGATTTGAGAGAAATTTGAGCTTACATAGATATTTCATTTGGCCAAAAAAGTAGATAGTCCAGAAATACTATGCCTGTGGGCTAAGTAGACATGGCGATAAATTACGTTGTAATACATATCATCTACATTGCAGTTCACGAACAAATTACCTTGCTGGAAAAGTTCCCTGACCTCTGCTGCGAGGCGCATTGATGTCTGACCTAAGGAGTGGTCAGTTAAAGTCAATTGAGAGTTTCCATTAGCCAACCTTGTAACATCAAATATCACATCTCCATAATTCTTATCCTATGGTAACAGGTGACAGCAGGTGAAATTATGTTTCATTGTGGGAGATGTATTATCATTATATAACGCTAATGTGTCTATTTCACCTTATTCTGTTTGCATAAAACTTTACCTCATTTTGCAAAAAAAAACTGTGTATCTCTATTTATCACAGCTATAATCATGTGCACAATATCTCACCTTATTCTGTATGTAGCCTCGTGTGAGGAGATCTCTAATATGAAACACACTGTAGGCAGTGGCATTTATCACAAAATCCATTTTAGCTCCTGCAAAGTTACAGTTTTATTACAAACTAAATGTTATGTAATATATATGTATTATACAGTGTATGTTATGTGATCTAGTGTATAGTATTTGTTATTTCTTATATTATATTTGTTGTTTTATGTAATCTGTTATACAGTGTATGTTATGTAATCTAGTATATAGAGTATGTTATGTAATATATACTGTATACATTGTATGTTATGTAGTATGTTACATATGAAACATACTGTATGTTACATAGCATTATATATACAATGTACATTACACTCTCAGTAAATGCTGTTAAATACCACATATCGGGCAGCAGTGTCCGGTAGGACTTATGGCATTGTGACAATAAGCTTCTGGACAGCTGCCAACATATGCACAAATCTTTTCTTTCCACGGGGATTGATTGGTTCCACAGTGACAGCCAGCTGGATCCGCACAAGTTCTACACCAATACAAGTCATTATTACACACTGAGGCTGTCAATTAATTGGATTAATTATAAGATTAGCTAGATTAATTTCAAAATAAGATTAATCAGATTAATGGTTTGAACCAAGATTAAGCAGACTAATCCCCATAATGCTACAGTTTACTACCGCTGTTACAATTGGGTAGTAAAATTGCAACTTCTTGGAATAAAATGGTGTGATGTGAAGTAATAAACGAATAATAACTGTGAAAATGACTAATATAACACATAACTTATCTTATAATTCATCAACTTTGGTCACGGTAGATGACAAATCAATAGGATTAACACAATATTTAGCACTTATGGGTCAAGATTATATATTTGATCAATCAAAGATTAACTGGGAGATCATAATCATTAATCGCGATCAATTTTCTTAATCGTTTGACAGCCTTACATACTACTGATGCGTCCAACAACATCTTTGTGAAAAGACAACTCCAAACTTTCACATGATTGGTCATTATTATTACAGTGGTAGAGCAACTCTAAAACTTTTTAGAGGTTTGGGTTAGCCGGGGCGGCTCTCAAGGGGTGAGGTTTGGGGGAGAGAGTGAAATATCACTCACTCCCCCCCCCCCCCCCCCCCATCAGAGAGCCACCCTGGCCAGGTTTAGGTTTGCGCCAGAGCCGTATGTTTATTCCCAATATACAGTTCTGGTTTGCGTTGACTAAAATGGGCTAAAATATCTGTAAATAGCGAACTGGCACTGCGCCAGCCACTTACCTGGTAGTAATATTCAATATGGAAGGATTTAATTCCTGCTCTTGTATAAATTCCATTTTTCCAATATCAGTTGATAGATATTCTTTGAAGGAGTCAGTGGAATAGTACTGTAGTATACAAGTATTATATTGTATAGTACTGTAGTATACAAGTATTATACTGTATATTACTGTAGTATACAAGTATTATATTGTATATTACTGTAGTATACAAGTATTATATTGTATATTACTGTAGTATACAAGTATTATACTGTATATTACTGTAGTATACAAGTATTATATTGTATATTACTATAGTATACAAGTATTATATTGTATATTACTATAGTATACAAGTATTATATTGTATATTACTATAGTATACAAGTATTATACTGTATATTACTGTAGTATACAAGTATTATATTGTATATTACTGTAGTATACAAGTATTATATTGTATATTACTGTAGTATACAAGTATTATATTGTATATTACTGTAGTATACAAGTATTATATTGTATATTACTGTAGTATACAAGTATTATATTGTATATTACTGTAGTATACAAGTATTATATTGTATATTACTGTAGTATACAAGTATTATATTGTATATTACTATAGTATACAAGTATTATATTGTATATTACTGTAGTATACAAGTATTATACTGTATATTACTGTAGTATACAAGTATTATATTGTATATTACTGTAGTATACAAGTATTATACTGTATATTACTGTAGTATACAAGTATTATATTGTATATTACTATAGTATACAAGTATTATATTGTATATTACTATAGTATACAAGTATTATACTGTATATTACTGTAGTATACAAGTATTATATTGTATATTACTGCCAAACTGATTTATGGATTTTAATTGTTGAACAACAAAGCCAGTCAAAAAGTTGACCAAGATAAATTCCAGACAATTCTTATCAATAAGTACATGAAAATTGGATCATAGCTGAAATTGACTGTGTACTAGTAAAGCAAACAATTATAGGTACCTGATGCCCTATCTTCAGAGTTCTAATAGGGACATTTGCACCTAAGTCTAAGGAAATATAGAATGAGCTTCGATGTCTAGGTATTATCAGGCCAGGAAACAAGACATCATCTGTTGCACATGGTACCTGCAAGCACATGTCACTTGGGCTATATTATACGGAATAGCTGCCATGTATTACTGTACAATGCACAACTGCCAATGTACAATGTACAACTGCCAACATATAATAGTGAAATATACAACTGCCAACGTACAACAGTACAAAGTAAAACTGACCATTTCTGTGTGCATCTGTAAGATTCCACTAAAACATTCGGCGTCAAAATCATGCATAGGTAGGCACCAATTGGCTGGATCTAACCAATGAGAAGCTGTCGTGAAGTTGTAACGAATATCTACAAATATAAATCACAAAACAGATGCACGATAATAAATTAAATTGTATAATTGGCTGACGAACAAAATTGTCAAACTTTTCAGTTTTGATACTCGATACTTATTTTTTACTGGCTAATATAAAGCAAAATAAATTCTACGTTTGGCTGTAGATAGGAACAAGGTATACCTTGAGGTGTCACGCACTCGTCCCCCAGGGTTGGATTGTCGTTGAATACCAAGTTAAGATTGTCAGCGAGTACAATAATTCCATTATTTGAGAGGGTCTACACAAAGAATAACAAGTGTAGACATACCGTATGTATTATTCACTGCACTGTTTACCACATCAATTACTCAGTACACTAACTTACAAGGTCAGCTAACGTCCAGTCCTGATTGATGGCCACCACCGGCGAACTCGCGGGAAATACAATTCTATCGTTTGGACAAGGAAGATGGCCCAAGTTCCAGTTTTTTGGATTATCAAAATCAGTGGTGGTGATCCATCGCTTGTACACAGCGGTCACATAGCACAGGCCACACAGCCAAACTGTGAAACAGTCACAACTCAATAACAGCCACAAAGAGCCGTGTTTGTTGTTGTTATATCAAAAAGAAAAATGTCAACTGAACACTTTATTGGCAGAGAAATTGTCTGCTCCTGCTATTCATATAATATCCAGTTAACCAAGCCCAGGGACACAACTTCTAATTGCCTTTGAACTAGGAATACAATACGCTCTTAGAGAAAAATATATTTTCGATACAGTCTCCGTCAATAGATGCAACACAGCACAGTTAGCCTTTCAGTGAGTGATTATTATTACCAAACGACCATATTTGGTTTGTATTCAGCTGTAAATAAGCAGAAGTGACTTACTAAAGACCTCACTTACCTAGGAGCAGACGAGTGACATGCATCGCTGCTGGCAGCTAAAACTCAAATAGAGGCTACAAATGACCCTAAACAATACCTCTAGAACTATCAGCGCAATCGCAGCATGTATCAACACTTGATAAAGCTGTATCGAGCTCCTAAAGTTCTTATGCTATCTTTGAAGGCACTCATGCTATGCTTAAGAGGGGGCGTATGAAGATATTGTGGTGACTGACTGTAACAGTTACTGCCAGTAGCGCAGGCAGTAAAACCAGAAAGATAAAAGGAAAGAAGATAAAGTGCAATACACGGATTGTATTGAAACAGATAGAGGTGGTCGGTTATAAAAAGTGGACAAGTGGAAGAAATATGAACTGTGTAAAACAGTTTGATTGAGCAATCACACCAGCTCTAACACTTTTACAATTCCCTGACTGTTAGCTACAACTATCACACTGCTGTTAGGTTTCCATGTCACAGCCGAGACAAACTCGCCGCTGTCTTCATCTCTCGGTCCGTCTCTTTGCCATACGGAGCGAACTACATCAAACTTGTACCTGCAAGTTGTAGGAAATAGATCAGCAACAGTAACATCCGGTAGTGACACTAATTAGTGGTACTTAGTACTGACACTTAGTACTGACACTTGGTACTGACACTTGGTACTGACACTTGGTACTGACACTTAGTACTGACACTTAGTACTGACACATTGGTACTGACAGCCACTAGTAAATACATGTATTTTACTAACTTGTGTAAAATCTTTGTCAGGCCCTTGTAGTAAACGCACAGAGAGTTGTCTTCACTTCCACATGCAATGAAGTCTGAATCGGACGCCAAACCGACAAAATTCTTTTCATTGATGTGACCTTGAAATGTCCTCACTGCCGTTGTGCCTGCATAAAAGTAGTAAACGATAGAAGTATGTAGTAAACCATAGAAGTATGTAGTAAACCATAGAAGTATGTAGTAAACCATAGCAGTATGTAGTAAACCATAGAAGTATGTAGTAAACCATAGATGTATGTAGTAAACCATAGAAGTATGTAGTAAACCATAGATGTATGTAGTAAACCATAGAAGTATGTAGTAAACCATAGAAGTATGTAGTAAACCATAGACGTAAGAAGTAAACCATAGAAGTAGGTAAACCATAGAAGTAGTACACCATCAAAGGATGCCATAGATATACCTTCGTTGACATTCCACAGCTTGAGTTGGCCATCAGTTGAAGCTGACACAATCTCAGATCCATTTAAAAATTTAGCATACGATACAGCCTTGAGATGTCCTGCAATAGCACACAATATGATGTTATCGAGCACATAAAAGCACACCCACATGTCTATGTAGGGGTGAAGGCTACAAACCTTTGAATGTCATGAGTGCCTCAGTATGCTTTCGTAGGTCATAGTAGTGGACGGAATGGTCTGCAGCGCCAAAGGCTAGGTGATAGCTGGAGCTTGGGTTAAACTTTACACAGCAAACGTTTGCCTTTGGATAGAAAATAATTGACATAAAACAGTTTGCAGGTGCACCTGGTTGGTACAGGTGTATGCAAGTAAATATAGTATATACAGGTAAGTATAGGTACATACAAGTAAGTACAGGTATATACAGGTAAGTACAGGTATATACAAGTAAGTACAGGTATATACAAGTAAGTACAGGTATATACAAGTAAGTACAGGTATATACAGGTAAGTACAGGTATATACAGGTAAGTACAGGTATATACAAGTAAGTACAGGTATATACAAGTAAGTACTGGTATATACAAGTAAGTACAGGTATATACAAGTAAGTACAGGTATATACAAGTAAGTACAGGCATAAACAGGTAAGTACAGGTATATACAAGTAAGTACAGGTATATACAAGTAAGTACAGGTATATACAAGTAAGTACAGGTATATACAGGTAAGTACAGGTATATACAAGTAAGTACAGGTATATACAGGTAAGTACAGGTATATACAAGTAAGTACAGGTATATACAAGTAAGTACTGGTATATACAAGTAAGTACAGGTATATACAAGTGAGTACAGGTATAATACAAGTAAGTACAGGTATATACAGGTAAGTACAGGTATATACAAGTAAGTACAGGTATATACAAGTAAGTACTGGTATATACAAGTAAGTACAGGTATATACAAGTAAGTACAGGTATATACAGGTAAGTACAGGTATATACAAGTAAGTACAGGTATATACAAGTAAGTACTGGTATATACAAGTAAGTACAGGTATATACAAGTAAGTACAGGTATATACAAGTAAGTACAGGTATATACAGGTAAGTACAGGCATAAACAGGTAAGTACAGGTATATACAAGTAAGTACTGGTATATACAAGTAAGTACAGGTATATACAAGTAAGTACAGGTATATACAGGTAAGTACAGGTATATACAGGTAAGTACAGGTATATACAAGTAAGTACAGGTATATACAAGTAAGTACTGGTATATACAAGTAAGTACAGGTATATACAAGTAAGTACAGGTATATACAAGTAAGTACAGGCATAAACAGGTAAGTACAGGTATATACAAGTAAGTACAGGTATATACAAGTAAGTACAGGTATATACAAGTAAGTACAGGTATATACAGGTAAGTACAGGTATATACAGGTAAGTACAGGTATATACAAGTAAGTACAGGTATATACAAGTAAGTACTGGTATATACAAGTAAGTACAGGTATATACAAGTAAGTACAGGTATATACAAGTAAGTACAGGCATAAACAGGTAAGTACAGGTATATACAAGTAAGTACAGGTATATACAAGTAAGTACAGGTATCTACAAGTAAGTACAGGTATATACAGGTAAGTACAGGTATATACAAGTAAGTACAGGTATATACAGGTAAGTACAGGTATATACAAGTAAGTACAGGTATATACAAGTAAGTACTGGTATATACAAGTAAGTACAGGTATATACAAGTGAGTACAGGTATAATACAAGTAAGTACAGGTATATACAGGTAAGTACAGGTATATACAAGTAAGTACAGGTATATACAAGTAAGTACTGGTATATACAAGTAAGTACAGGTATATACAAGTAAGTACAGGTATATACAGGTAAGTACAGGTATATACAAGTAAGTACAGGTATATACAAGTAAGTACTGGTATATACAAGTAAGTACAGGTATATACAAGTAAGTACAGGTATATACAAGTAAGTACAGGTATATACAGGTAAGTACAGGCATAAACAGGTAAGTACAGGTATATACAAGTAAGTACTGGTATATACAAGTAAGTACAGGTATATACAAGTAAGTACAGGTATATACAGGTAAGTACAGGTATATACAAGTAAGTACAGGTATATACAAGTAAGTACTGGTATATACAAGTAAGTACAGGTATATACAAGTAAGTACAGGTATATACAAGTAAGTACAGGTATATACAGGTAAGTACAGGCATAAACAGGTAAGTACAGGTATATACCAGTAGGTGAGTAAAAATAAGTTACCTGTGCATCAATATTTAGAACTGATCTAGAGGAATTGGTAGACCAGATTTTTACTTTGGAATCGTCTGATCCAGAAGCCATCAAACGTGGATTCATTTTGTTGAAGTCTACACACCAGCATCTCTTCTCATGCTCCTGTACAGACACAGAGCACTTGGTGGCAGCAACAGGCAATATAACGGGATTATACGGTAGTTGGTGACAGCAATAGGCAATATAATGGGATTATACAGTACTTGGTGACAGCAATAGGCGGTATAATGGGATTATACGGTAGTTGGTGACAGCAATAGGCGGTATAATGGGATTATACGGTAGTTGGTGACAGCAATAGGCGGTATAATGGGATTATACAGTACTTGGTGACAGCAATAGGCGGTATAATGGGATTATACAGTACTTGGTGACAGCACTAGGCAATATAATGGGATTATACGGTAGTTGGTGACATCAACAGGCAATATAATGGAAATGTACAATAGCTGGTGGCATAAACAGACAAAACAAAAACAAAAGTACATGTTATGCAATAGCAAATAAATGGCAGAAACCATTCATTGGTAAGGTGATGTGAAGGGATATACTGTAGCTTACATAAACTAGGAGATGGACAGTAGCTTACATAAACTAGGAGATATACAGTAGCTTACAAAAACTAGGAGATATACAGTAGCTTAGATAAACTAGGAGGTATACAGTAGCTACTATAAACTAGGTGATATACAGTAGCTTACATAAACTAGGAGATATACTGTAGCTTACATAAACTAGGAGATATACAGTAGCTTACATAAACTAGGAGATATACTGTAGCATACATAACTAGGAGATATACAGTAGCTTACATATACCAGTAGACGTACAATAGTTGAAATACACTAGGGGGTATACAGTAGATTATAACACTAGGAAATATACCGTAGATAACATATGCAGGAATATATATTCAGTAACATTTATGGTCTGGCCACACACACGACTTTTGGCCAAAAACGGCGTCCGCGGCGCCGAAATGCCGTGGCTATCAAAGTCACGCCGGATGCCGCCCAATCTGAGCGGCGCCATGCCACACCATTGAACATGTTGAAGTTTTGTTATTTTCCGACGACGCGGCTATAATGTTATTGGCTAATCTTTGTCTGCACTAGGTCAAGGTGGACTTGAAAAAGTTTGCCGCCAACAATACTTGTACTAAGTCGTTGGCATAAATTATAAGAAAAAAACATGATAATAATCACTATCACGATTGATTGTTTTTATTGTGACTTGTTATTGGTGCAATGAATGTAATAATAAGCAAAGTAAAATAATTATTGTTACCTATGAAAAATTTATTTATGATAATAATAATTAATTATAACTGATATTTACTAAATACTGAGTAGAAAATAATAAGTAAGTAATAATAATAAATTTCTGTTATTGAAAATAATTATTATTAAATTTATCATAATATTATTGTGAATTATTAGTTTTATTATTACTTGTTTTTCTTTGCACCCAAGATGCCGAAGTCACGATTGCTGTCAGCCAGTGTGGCCTGTAGAAACCATTTACAGCGATCAGTTCAGGCGCCGTGTCGAGCTGTGAGTGTTGCCGGAACAGAAAAAAGTCGTGTGTGTGGCCAGACCATTACTAGGGGGGTACACAGTAGCTAACATATAGTAGGGAATTTACAGTAGCTAACATGTACTAGGAGATATACATGAGCGAACAGATACTAGAGGGAGGATATACAGTAGCTAAAACATACAGAGGATATGCAGTACCTGGTAAACATGGGTTTTGCTAGCTGTGAATGGGTCCCACATAGTGACTGTACCCTCATAGTCACTGCTAGCCAACTCATTCTTAAGGTAAGGACTCCAGGCTACACAAGATATCTTAGAGGCGCAGCTCATTTCTGTGATAGGGTAATGTACGTCAATGACATCTTTTACAACTTGGTTATAGTCAAATACCTGCAACACACGACATGACACTGTCAAAAGAATCATGGAACGAAAAAGGTATCAGTATCTACAGATTTGAGGAAAAATAAAGTAGTGAGAATAGGAGTTGTTTGTTCATTTTCATCTACTATTTAAATTTTTCACAACATTAAATTGCACCAAAGATTTCTGTGTTGATCATTTTATGAGGTAAAATTTACTAAAAAGAAACTTTCAGAAAACTGTTAAAATTCTTATAATGGCTAAAAAGAAACTCTTGAAAAACTACTGATACTAATACTGAAGTGTAAAGCGACGAAATGATAGCATATGTACCTTGATTTTTTTAGTAACTCCAGCGATTGCAAAATAATCAGAGTCTTTATCAAACTCAATGCTGGATACAATGCTATACATGTTATACATATCGCTTGTGTAGTTGAGACTAGCCAGCTGTCTGAACTCTCTGTACCTCACAAATTTAGACAAAGCTACAAACACACAACCAGAGTCAGTAAACCGGGCTGCCACTGCTGCTGCCACAGTTGCTGACACAGGTATAGATGCTGTCGCTGTCGGTACTTGCCTGTAGAGAACTCATCGAGACCAGAGTCGTCCAGTTTATCAGTCAGCATGGCTCTACCTCTCATAGAGAAATAGTAGTCCCTGAGATCGCCGGAATGAGAGCTGATTCGTTGCCTAATCGTTGCATCAGTAACCAACTCATGTTTCACATCGCCGTTAGATGCAAGACGAAGATGTGACCTACTTTTTTCTTCCAATGAAGCAGCTTTGTCAGAAACCTATATAGGCAGAAGTCCTAGTGGCAAACTTTATGCGAAACTGGTAATACTACGAACATACATTTGATGTAAAAAAACCAACCTTAGATATATCATTGGATATAACAGCTAGCTCTCGTTGTAACTTTTTCAGTTCTTCTGTTTTACTAGATTTTACTTGGTTAAGAAACTCTAGCGTAAGATTTGCGTGGCCAATTTCTGTATCAACAACCAGATATCGCTGTTTCTCTTGTAATATTTCGATGAGTGCAGAGATATTGTGATGGTTTATTTTACTGTCATCATTGAGCAATTCAGAAAGAGCGTCGGTGGAATCACTACTAGAAGAAATAGCTGAAGTCTCAGTTTCTTTCTTCACTTGTTGCATTTTGTGTCCAGCAACTATCTCGTTGAGAGTGAAGTTGGGATAAAGTCTATCAGGCTTTAGCGTGCAGTTACATTTAGGGCACTGGTTCTTCTTTTCCAGGGTCAAGCGAATGCATTGCTGACAAAAGCTATGGCCGCATTCAGTCATGTAAGCGCATTCGATTATATTGAAACAAATTGGACAAGTTATCCCGGAGTCTTTGCAAAGCAATGAATCGTTTTTGCCAGCAAATATACCCGGTTGTTTACGCTTGACTCCTTTGGATCTGGTGGAGCTCGGAATAGAACGCTTAGGCTCATGGGAATGTTCAGATGCCATGATAGATTATCAATACATTCTGTAAGAAATAAAAAAATCATGTGCACCCAGGTGTATGTCTAAACACATAGCATTAAAAAGACTCGCTGTTCACAGCAAAACCATTAAAACTTCACCCAAAATGGCATCAACCGGAGTTGCCATGAATCGATTAAATAAATTACTGAATGCTGTCTTCCTGGGAAATAAGGCTAAAATAACCAGATATTAACTAACTTTAAATCTTTATTGCTTCATCACTGTGTCAGCTGGTTCAGGACAAAGTCTATAACGATAGATTTCGGTTGAAATAAAATAAGAATACACTTATTTTTTCCCTTTTATGTCACTAATATTAGTATTGGTAAACTACTCTTGGATAAGATATGGACTAGTATTATACAGTAAGTAGTTGTATGAACAATAAGCTACTCCTTTCAATCATTAATCCAATGGTTGTTATAAACTTGAGCTCTACAGGTTTTGTGGTTAAACAAGAGCTCCAACAAAAATGTTGGGATCTGTAACCAAGAAATGAAAATTTCTGGAAACTTTCCATCCATTTCCAAGATAATGAGGTCCATAAGAAGGTGGTAATGGCTGTAAACAGTTGTAAACTTCACAAGGTTGAAACACTGCTTTGAAATAAAAATATTAGGCCATGATTCAAAAAACTTTTGCTCATTTGTAGTATTGAAAGCCTGATGAGCTTTTAGCATCAATTTGTGTCACCCGCAATAAATAATCTGCAAAACACACCTTACGTATAATCATATACATACTTATGATATACGTTACACAACTGCTGCATATTTATGACTAAACCTCAATAGACATGTGTCAGAAAATTGTTAAATTAAAAGCTGTTAGTTTAATACGCTGCATTGTAAAACACTTTACTAACATATAGTTAACTGCATACTACCTCTGCGCTCATCAGGTAAAATGATTGTGAGTACGAAATGTGTGTATGCATTTACACATTTTATACAATGGTCATCACTGTTCAAAGGTTGTTGCTGCGTAACAGTAATTTCCTGTTCAGTATCATTATTATAACAATGTGGTGGACGGCGCCGGAGAACTCTATGCTTTGACATTCTATCGACAAACAGTTCTATGTTACATTTATTATTATTATTCCATGTGCTAAATATTCACTCAACCATGTGCTAACCAATTATTATATTCTAGACATTCTATTCGCCTAGTTCTACCAATCAACCTATGCCAGGCGTGGCCTGTAATTAATTCTTTTGTATTCACATGTTCTATTGTTCTTTGGTTGTATAAATGTTGTTGCATTCAGTCAATAAAGTCAGAGTAAGCCTTGCACGCTCTCAGAAGTTCTTTGCATGCATTGACTTCACTGCGCACAATACACGACAAGTATATTGTACATAGCTACGCTATAGTTCATAACTTGTAAGTACCGAACATTGTCGGTCAGAATAGCCATCAGCTAGTTAGGCCCACCGCTGTTCGGCCACTACCGTTGCTCAAAACATTCAGTGCAACCAGTCAGTTCGACCTCACTTGGCAATGACTAAACACCATTGCCAGTGAGAATACCGACCTGTACAGAGGTTGTAGCTGCAGGTAAACACAGCTAGGCCATCACAAGCATAGGGAGGCTGTGCAGGTGGACCAAGCTACCACACACATTTAAATCCTGCACAATAATATATCATCATCATTATTATGCTATAAAACGAACAACGTAGTACTTATTATTTTACAGATCCTATTCTTCTATAAATATACTAGAGTCTCAATAATAATGACTATTATTGACAGTGACTAGTACTCATTTTTTTTCAGTAATATTATTTTTGACAGCTCTACCTTCTTGTTATTATTATTCATTATTAAATAAACTGTTGTTGTATATAATAACTAATATAAAAGAATTATAACAACAACAACAATCAATGATGATGGCTTCACCAACAGCATCAGTATCATCATTGGATTAATAATAATGATACATATATCATTTATTACTATCATAATTATTATTATTACTTGGCTTACAGTAAAAATGATTAATCAATAATAATGAAAAATCATTATTATTAAAGAATGAAGAATTGTTAAAGAATTGAAAAAAAACCAAAAAGTTGTTCCAAAAGATGAAAAAGAAACCTCTTGCTAACAAAATATGCAAGCCGCTTCTAAATGGAAACTGTAAACCTTTCTACGGCTACTTGAGGCAAAAATGAAGGACTGATCACCCAATATCTAAACTGAGGACACCTGAAGGCACAACCACCATAGACCATAGCAACTGTGCTCGTATACTGAACTCTTACTTTCAGAGCCAATTCTGCACAGATGAAACCATTTCTGACTTACTTCTATTAACTACACATGCACGGGAGATCCATATCAAAAGTGTAGAGAAACTCACACTGGACCTTAAGAACAACAAATCACCTGGTCCTGACCAGATCAGAAAGTATGAGTTGCTCATTTACTCAAACCCATAAGCAAGATGCCTCGCACACATATTCCAAGCCTCCATCAACAATGGTAAGCTTCCACAAGCGTGGAAAGCGCCAAACCTGACCCCATTACACAACAAAGGCTTGAAAGATGAACCATCCAAATACAGGTCAATCTCTCTGACAAGCATACCATGCAAAATGATGGAGCAGTTTGCCTATCATCTGAATAAGATCTTAGACAATGTCTTACACAAACCCCAACATAGCTTCAGAAAAGGGCTGTGCTGCCTACCACAAGTTGGCAAAAGCTGCCGAATAGTCTTTCACGACCACCATCTGCTACTTTTGATGAAAGTACTTTCTATTGGAGAACAACATACTACTCTATCCACGGCATACGATGAGACAACAAACTGTGACAAACAGGGCAGCCTCTAGAGGTGAACCAACCTCCATCTATGCTTCAGCACAACTGTACCGCAACAGCTTCTTACCTTGCATTGTCTAAGATATGAGGATAGGGCCCAATTGTAATGATAAACAGCCCCATAACAGCTAAATACTGGACTCACGTGCAACCATTGGTCCCAATAAAACAAACAATATAAGAAGCGTTTAACTTTAACCCCTAAGGTAACAGTTACTGCTAGAGCATCTATTGTCATTGAGGTAAAACTTGAGTTACACAACAAATAGCAATAAATTAAAACATATTAATTATTATTATTTTATGATTTATTTATATAATAATAATTTATAATAAATTAATAATATTGTTGATTGATAATAATATTAAGGTGTTAATTATTATAACAATACATGCATTATTATTATTAATTATAATGATGACAATGATTAATTTTTAATTGATAAGAGTCATCGTGATAATAATGGTCACTTATTAGAACAATGCTTCATCATCCACTCAATTTCTAAAATCTCATGCTTATGTTGATGACACCATCTTCTACAGTTCCAATTTATCTACTCAAAATCTAATTTCAAACACTCAACAAGACATTAATAACATTGTCTCTTGGTGCAAACAAAATGGTATGGACGTAAAAATCGACAAATCACACTTCATTATTAGTAAAACAACAAACAAATCTATTCACCTACATATCAACAACACACCACTTTCACAAGTTAACAAGACAACTTTCCTTGGATTCACCATTAACGACCGCTTAACATTAGATGACCAACCACGTATTTTCTATAATGAAAAAAGTGCACCAAAACACAAGACTTCTCCTGGCAACTAGACACTAAATAAATAAACCACTGGCACTCAAATTCTACAACCACTTTAAACATAACCACCTCAACTACGGTATCAACACCTATTACCCACTAGCTATCCCCCAAAAATAAACCAAGCCCCTGAAGACGCTTAAAAAAAAGCATTAAAATATGCCTCGTGCTCCAACTTCTCTTGTTCAAAAATATTCCCAAGTTCTTCTCCTACCTCAGCCGCTATCCTATCTTATCAAGTACTTCACCATCTCTGTCCTTCATATATCAATACCACCTTCGAACCCTCAAGCGTGTCTACATCTGAACGTACCATCCGTGGCAATCACAAGATACCGAGCTCACTCTCTCATATTACGCTACCTAAATTCGCAACTCTGTTAGAACATCAAAAACTCTCAAGCTTTTTAAAAAAGCCTCTAAAACCTTTCTATTTCAACATGAAGATTAAATCACTAATACCCTATTTTTACTCGCTTATTATATGTTATTACCAACAATGCAATGCATAGACATTCTAAAACTCTTCTTTCTCCACAAATTTCTTGTCTCACTTCCACTCAACTGATCATACTTCAAGTGATCTGGCCTATTAACTGTAATGTACATCAGAGCTGTGACCAAATCACTGTGATTCAAATATTTGGTGACTCAAATATTTGAAAAATGATTTGTTTCAAATATTTGATACAACTGGTGATTTGATTACTTTCATCATCTGATTTGATTTGCCTCTTTCCACACGATTTGATCAAATATTTGCAAATATATAGCAAATCATCAAAAAAACCAGTGATGTTTGCAGCTTTTCTTAATGCTTGTAATTGACCCGAGATCGCCATAATTCATAGTAGCGAATAAATAAAAGCAGTGAAAAGAAAAGAAACTACCAAATTGTTGGCCTATAGTAATCAAGGATCATGGAAAACTATGCTGCCTTTTCTTTTATGTATAAGTTTTCATCAGCAAAAGTTGAATTATCAGTGGACTACTTTCTTTTCTGACTTGAATGTGGTCAGCTGAGTGTTTATGAATGGCGACCAGGTTATTTACTTATCTGTAGTGAGTAATGCATTAGTTGATGATGTACTATAATGATAACTGCTTTGATACATATGCAAACTAATGCTCAGTGTTTGAGTGAGTAATGCATTAGTTGATGATGTACTATAATGATAACTGCTTTGATACATATGCAAACTAATGCTCAGTGATTGAGTGAGTAATGCATTAGTTGATGATGTACTATAATGATAACTGCTTTGATACATATGCAAACTAATGCTCAGTGTTTGAGTGAGTGATGGATTAGTTGATGATGTACTATAATGATAACTGCTTTGATACATATGCAAACTAATGCTCAGTGTTTGCTGTTCTTTATCAATTATCTAGTATCGCTGGTACTATTAGCAATAGGCTACCACAATGACAGTTTTTTGGCAATGAAAGAATTTTAGAAAGTTATAACCTATGATGGTTGATTATTTTGTTTACTGGGGGTACATTTTATCTATTGCATGGAACTGGCTAATTCATTTGGCTAGTCTAAGCATTGGTTTGGAATTTAAATGATTATAAATACTGGTTGGCATACCAATAAATAAGTTCCACTCAAAAGTATACAAAGGAGAATGCAAGTTTGCGAAAGTAATCAAGTTAGAATATTGTTTCCTATAGGCCAGCTAACCGTACATTGTGATCTAAATTTGGGTCAATTGGTTCAGGCAGTCTATTAAAAGCTGAAAGTTTTTTTCTACTTCATTTCTACCAGTTTCAGTGATGATTTGAAAAATTTGCTGCAAATGACGCTCCAAATAGTTGATTAGATTTGGAACCAGGCATGATTTGACTTGATTTGACCTTTTTATTCATTTGTAAAAATTTGATTTGATGGAAAATTCATATGATTTGATTTGAGTCATGAAAATCGTGATTTGTCACAGCTCTGATGTACATATCTGTAAAACTTTTCTGCATATATTGTTGCGTAAATCTGTTAAAAGACTTTTGTATATATTTTGTATATATATTATTATTATATAACAACGACATTATTATTATTATCATTATTATTATTGTTTGTTGTAGACACTAATTTCTTTTCTTTATTCAAATTGCACTGTAAAATTTCTCTTTCATTTTTTTCTGGTTAGTTCATTTTTTGACAGTGGTTTTTGTGGAAAACATGGCATCTGTATGCAGTGGCGGATTCAGGGGGGTAGCCAAGGGAGCGATGGCGGCCCCCTCCAGAAGAAGAAATTTGCTAAGCTTGGCGCCATTTTTTTTGTTCCCATAGCAATAGCTCTCGATTGCGCGTCAGTTAGTGAAGTGCCCATTGATAATTGTCATCATAAAACACCTTGTAGAAGTTGATCAACCAAACAGACTTGCCAACTCTCACGCATTGGGTGTGAGAAACACGGATTTCCATGTTTCTCACTCTCTCACGCATTTCCCCTGTTGTTGGGGAAAATTTTTTGTTGTCTTTTTATTATTATTAATACCAATAATTGAATATTATACTAAAATTGTTTGCATTGATATTTTCCTATCTTATATTTCAGTTTCTTATAGCAGTTATAATGTGTTTATTTTGCTTCCAACAACTAACTAGTCAAAGTAAACATTGACATAGAAGATGCTGATATCATACAATAATAAAACACTACAGGATTCAGGTTAGAAAAATAAAAAAGAGATAATTATAACAACTGTTAATTGACCACTTTTATACTTGTGTTGTGAGGGGAAATGCTATATTACCCACACTATCAATTCAGGTTACTAGGATCCACAGTCTAAAAATAAAGATCCCCATAACAAGGAGCAGCAGAAGCAAAGACCAAACTAATAATAAACACATTGATTATTTCAATACTTTTGTAACATTCTTAGAGAGAGCCGGTCAAAACAGAATTGACGCACTCCATTGCTGTGTTATTGTTGATGTCAATTCATTTTATTATTAAAGGGTCATGTTAGTTCCATTCATTTATTAATTACTACCTACTACTAAATTAAAAATAACATAATAATAATATTTATTATTTAAATATCAAGTATTATTATCATCATTAACTAATTACTACTATTTTTGCTATTATTATTTATTACTGCGGTATCATTAATAATAATTGATAATAATAAGTAGATGTTATTGATAATAATTTTACTATCAATTAATAATTATGATTATTATTAATAAACAAAAGGTTATTAAAAATGATAAAACATATATTACCTACATATTATTATTGTTATTGCTCTTTTGTTATCAAGTCCAACATTCTTTAACAGTTTTCTCGATTCATCAATTCTTAATTGCTATCCACCTTCCCCTGCTCTACATCTACCATCTTCTGCTCTCCATCCAATATTTCCTGCTCTATATATACCATATACTACTCTCTATCCATTAAATCCTGCCCTACATCTTCAATCTCCTCGCTCTCCATCCAACATCATCTTGCTTTCCCTCCATCATCTCCTGATCTTCATCCACCATATCATACTCTTTATCCACTATATCATGATCTACATCCACCACGCTCAGCTGTCCAACTACCTCCTCCTGCTCTCCATTCACCATCTCTTGCTTTACATCCACCATCTCTTGATCTACATACTCCATATCCTTCTCATCATCCACTATATCCTGCTCTCCATTCACCAGTCCTGGTCTCCATCTCCCTCCTGCTCTTTATCCCCGATCCCCTGCTATCTCTCCCGATCTCTCCTTGCTCTTCATCTATCATCTGCTGCTCTGCATCCATCATCTCTCATTCTCTATCCACTATTCCTGCTCTCCATCCCGATCTCCTTATTCTCCATCTATCATCTCCTGTTTTACATCCACCATGCTATGTTCTCTAACTACCTCCTCCTGCCCTCCATCCACCATTTTTTTGCTCTACATATACCATATCCTGTTCTGCATTCATCATTTCCTGCTCTTCGTCCACCATACCCTACTTTCCATCTATCTCCTTCTCTCCGTCCCCGATCTCCTTGCTATCCACATATCATCTCCTGCTCTCCACCTATCATCTCATGCTCTGCATCCACCATATCATACTCTTCATCCACTATGCCCTGCTGTACAACCACCATGTTCTGTTTTCCAGTTACCTCCTCCTGCTCTCCATCTGCCTTCTCTTGCTCTATTTACGTCAAATCCTGCTTTGCATTCATCATCTCCTGCTTTCCATTTACTTTATCCAACTCTCCATCCACTATACCCTGCCATCCATCGACCATATCCTGCTTTCCATCTACCTCCTGCTCTCCATCCCCGATCTCCTTGCTCTCTACCTATCATCTCCTACACTCTCCATCTATAATCTCCAGCTCTCCATCCACCATCTCCTGCACTGCATCCATCATAATATACTCTCCATTCACTATATGCTGCTCTTCATTCACTGTATCCTATATTCTATCTACCTCATCCTGCTCTCAATCCACAATCATATGCTCTCCATCTACCATCTCCTGCTCTGCATCTACCCTCTCTTGCTCTGCATCCACCATCTCCTGCTCTCTATCTACCAACCACCTCCTGCTCGCCATCTATCAACCATCCCCTGTTCTCAGTCCACCATCTCATGCTATTCATTCACCATACCCCTTTGTTCATTGCATTACTTGATGTTTCTGCAGCTAGCATGATATAACATTTTATTTTCCAGCATTTTATCAAAAATCACTCAGTAACACATTTTCCCCATTTGGCTCGATTTCATGCGCTCTTTTCCTCTTTTTCCAAGTCTCACTTTTGATCCCTCACTTCAGGTTGGCAAGTCTGAAACCAAAGTATGGCAATAGAGAAGCGCAAGGCAGCAACAAGCATTCTAGATTTTCTCATTGCACCTCCAAAGTAATAATTATCATTTGTTCTTCTTGCGCTAATAATTAATTGCTAGAAGATAGATGATAACAATATTAAATAAACATAATAATAATTATTTATTATAATAATATTACGTCTAATCCATTATTGTCTTGCCTTTCTCTTCAATGCAATACCAACAATGCATTGTTGTAGTAATGCACTATTATGACTACTAATTTATTAATAAATCATTGAATTAATTTATTATTATTATTCATGTTATTGGTCACCAATAATTTGGTGAATGAATAATATGTGCACAACACTTACACTACTGAAAAGAATCAATTCTCCTTCTAAATAATAACAACTAACTTATTATTATTACTTTCTTTGTTATTACTACTTACTACTCCTTCTGCTACTACCACTACTTACTACTGCTACTATACTACTACATACGAGAGCTAAATTATTATTAATTATTACACTTTTTCAAAACTTATTATTATTATATATTAATTATTAATATTATTGTCCAACCAACCGCCAAAGCAAAGCCACCTGCTGCCATACACCAGTCTGTGTCGCCCAATACTAGAATATGCCGATTCTGTCTGGGACCCAACACTTGTCAAAGACATAGTCCATAGAGATGGTCCAGCATCGGGCTGTGAGATTCATCAGCAACCTTAAAGGTAGAGAGAGTATCAGTGAAACAAGCTCTGAGCTCGGCCTTCAAACATTGCAACAGAGGAGAAGACACCACAGACTAGCCCTTCTGATAAAGATTCTCCGAGATGAAGACAAACACAAGACCCTAGCTCTGGCTTATGATGAAATCTCAGATGATAAACAAAATATGTCTATGACAACTAGATCTGCTACCAGAGGAGAACTTAACTCTGTCTATGCAACATCACAAGTCTACCATGGCAGTTTCCTACTGAGGACCATCAGAGACACCAGAGGAATCAAGAGTTAAGGACAAAGGCAGCATAAAGCTGAAAGTAAAGCAACTACTGACCAACATTAAACAGCGAACTGCTGTAACCCCTGTAAATTTTTAGCACACTGTTAAATCAAATGAGGCACAATAGGTTCCTGAGTGTTCTATGTCGTCAAAGGTATTTCAATGCAACATACATACACATGCTCGCCAACTGTGTCCGAGGGTGTATGTTTCACAATTACCAATGGTTGATGATGTTGAATGAAGAATAATACATACTATTCTTCTAGCAACCATATTGAAAACACACCACGCACATCATCATGATCATTTATTATGGTTTTGGAGGGGGTGCCAAAAATAACACAAACAAACATTACAACAAAGGGCAGGGGAACTATCAAAAATTTTTTCGGGGCTCCGCCCCGAACCCCCCCCGTTGACTCCCCCTTTAGGATTTTCTGAATCCACCCCTGTCTGTATGAAATGTCTGTATAATTTAACCTCATTAAATGAAGCTAATAATTATAATAAGTCTGGATTCCAACGAAAAGTTTTAGAAAAAAATTACCAAAGGGAAATAGAAGATAGGCCGAAGTTTATAAATGAACTCAACTTATATAAGCATAGACTTACTTATTGCTTTCCTCTATGATAAATTACTCTTAGGAATTGTTGTACCTTGTTTTGAGATGCATTCGCTGGAGTAGGATATGTATCAAGGAGTAACAACTCCTAAGGAGGAAATAATTATTGGCTGGATTACTCCATTGAACAATTATAGTTCAATGAATTACTCCACTTCGTTGACTACCTCTACTTTATGGTTTTACACATATGCCATGCAGGTGTCAAGCCCAGTTAAAAAAAAATAACACATGTTATGTATCTGTCTCTCCGTAAACTTTTGGTTTCTCAGATATATACGAGATAAACTTTAATATGACGTTTTGATTAAGTTCATGAAAATAAACTAGACACTGCCGTTTTTTAAGTTAGATGTAAGCACATGGTAATATATCAATCAACAGCAAGTTAAAATCTCTACCGCTTTGCTTTATGATCACAGCCAGCAACTGAAGTTGTTACCCAAGTAATTGCATCACTCAAGATTGGAATTCCCAGATTAGAGTAAACAAAATAGTCTATTGCTGTTCGGTAAACCAAACACCTAGTTTACGAGCATTGGTACAAGTTATAGCCAACATCGGCTCAACTTACAGAACTACTTCCTGCTATTTTCATCGGCTGTTGACAGAGCCATTAGAGTTATTCATCTCAAGAGGGATAACTCTGGCACAGAGACAACCAATAGACAAGTTGGTAAGATATGAGCAGTGAATTACGTACTAATATTTCTGGCAAAAGCTAAGGAGGCAGGCAACATAAAGCCTATATATAGCTTAAAAAACAGCATAAGAATTAGGTACTACATTCTCACAATTACTGTCCATCTCAGAAACAAATAAAAAAAATTATTGCAACAGTGCTATAACGGGTGGCGATGAAGTTATAAACAATTTTTTACAAGTACAGTATAAGTACAATATAAGTTGAAATATTAGTTAAATATGTATGAATTGTGCATTGCAGTGCAATAAAAGCAGTCACAATACAAGCCAAGGCCAAAACCATGATTGTTGTAATAAAAATAGAAATAATTCAAAGGGTGAAAATGATCGCAAAGTATGGGTTTTCCAGCTAAATATAATATTATATAACACTAAAAAACCATGCCAAGTTGCACTGCAAAGGTACAGAACAAGCTCTTCCATAGCCATAACGTTATAAGGGTACACTTGACCTAATTTATATCAAAACAACGCATCGGCACTTGCCTAGGCGCTAATCTTAGTGTAGTAGTATTTCATGATCACTCAAGATGTTTAATGGGTCAGGATAAGACAACTTTTAAAGCGAACAAGAAAATTATTTTTCACGAAATCAAACAAGGTCTTCACACTTTGAAGAGTTGCCCTAAATATTGGCAATGCACAAACTGTGTGTACATTTTATATTCCATCTCAAGATATTCATTACTTTAATTAAATATTAAGAATTATGCAATTGAGAACGTAGGTTTATTACGTAAATATTGTTGAGCCAATGCATTTCAAAAAAACTAAGCCACTGGATAATTTCAAATGCCCCTAGTTGAATTTTCCTTAGCGTCATTATCTGCTGATGAAAAATAATTATTATCTAATTAATAAAACTATTTATTTGTAAAAAAAAATTCAGCACTTGCTGTAATTAAAGTTGTGACTGAGATTGTAGAGCAATTAATTACTTGTGATCTACTGTACTTATTCAATGAGGCCAATCTACTGGTCAATGCAGGAGAGATAAATCCTAATGTTTCGACCGATTTGCAGAAGATTGGTACCTAGACAAGTGCCGTTGGTGTTATAAGATGCATTATAATAACGAGCTGATGAATGAATATAAATGCTGAAAGAAGTTAGAAGTAGATGAATGAACGATGGTAGCTAGTAATAAATAGTGAGTGGTAGCTAGTAGTAGTAGTCATTAGTAGTACATCTAGTAGATGAGCGTGAGTGAGAGAGTTAAAACATTCGATCGCTGTCATCCAACTCTGCATGCTTATATTTCTCCTTACGAAGGGCAGCCAACTTCTCCCTGGCACGCTGTAACTCTTTCTCCTTTTCCAGCACCTCTGCTTGTACATCAATTAGCTAAAGAAATAAAAAACATTTAAATTAATAAAAAAACAAAAAATGAACCAAACTGAATTCAGTTACTAGCATATCAACATCAACTCTATCTGAACACACAAGGAATTCCTCTGGCAAAGAACTCCACAGCACATTTCAAAACAAGGGAGCTTATTCACCCAATACATCTATTTCACGCCAGTTGTTAGGAGTTATTTTCTCCTGTATTGGAGAGGAGACAAGACCAAAATACTATCATTGGATTTTTGATAAAAAAATTCATCCCATATTTCTCCCTAAAAATTCCATCTGTCAACCGACAAGTTTTAAAAAAATAATGCTAATGCGAACACAAGAATCGCTTAATAAAAAATGCGGAGATGATTAAAGAGGAAACTGTGATTGTCGAAGAATACGGACACAAGGATACAGACACAAGCTGAAATACAAACTTTGTGTTGGTGGCAATACGCTACGCTAGAACTCAATGGAGAAGAGGCCCGCTGGAGAAGCAACAGAAATATGCCATTACCTTAGCGTACCTTATACTCCCACGACTGAAAGCAGAATGCTGAGTAAGACTGGGAGACACCGACTATATTACATGTAATACGTATACATTACATATATCATACAAATATATTACATGTAATACGTATACATTACATGTATCATACAAATATATTACATGTAATACGTATACATTACATATATCATACAAATATATTACATGTATGTAACAGGCACAGACACCTATCCAAGGAGGCAAACCTTCGGACACATATAAGCACCTGACACATCCCCCACTACAGTAACACGGGAACATGTCCTCTCATGCAATGTGCACTTTGAAAACCAACTCGTACTAACTTGACTTGGCGATAGCAGACCACCTTCACCTTGCATTGCTTTAGCGACTTGAGTATCGTTTGTATACATTGGTTTATTTATACATTGCATATGGCATGTAGGCATGTAATATTTAGGCATGTAATATGTTGGTGTGTAATATGTGTGCATGTAATATGTGTGCATGTAATATGTAGGTGTGTAATATGTAGGCATGTAATATGTAGACTTGTAATATGTGTGCATGTAATATGTAGGTGTGTAATATGTAGGCGTGTAATATGTAGGCATGTAATATGTAGACTTGCAATATGTGTGCATGTAATATGTAGGTGTGTAATATGTAGGCGTGTAATATGTAGGCATGTAATATATAGGCGTGTAATATATAGGCGTGTAATATATAGGCGTGTAATATGTAGTCATGTAATATGTAGGCACGTAATACGTAGGCATGTAATACGTAGGCATGTAATACATAGGCATGTAATGTGTAGGTGTGTAATATGTAGGCATGCAATATGTAGGCGTGTAATATGTAGTTGTGTAATATGTAGGCATGTAATATGTAGTTGTGTAATATGTAGGCGTGTAATATGTAGTCGTGTAATATGTAGTCATGTAATATGTAGGCATGTAATACGTAGGCATGTAATATGTAGTCGTGTAATATGTGGGCATGTAATACGTAGGCATGTAATATGTAGTTGTGTAATATGTAGGCATGTAATATGTAAGCATGTAATATGTAGGCATGTAATATGTAAGCATGTAATATGTAGGCATGTAATACGTAGGCATGTAATATGTAGGCATGTAATATGTAGGCATGTAATGTTCCTATAACACACAAGGCATGCTCACAAACAACAGAACACCATGCTGCCATGAGATAGCCTGAGGCACACTTAAGACAAAGTAGACGGAGGGGAACATGAGAGCAGAGCTATCCACAAGTGAATGTAGACTACTAATAGCCCGTCGGCATGTGCTTACGTGTATCTTTCTATAATGTTTTACGACACTGGGGTGCCATATCTAGTGATGGAAAGAGCAATCGTATCAGCAATGCCTTGCAATAGCCCTGTTTGGTATGAAATAAAACAAAGGTGAGGAAGGTTTGTGTAAGAGAGCTGTACCTGCGCTACTCCACCAACCATCTTCGTGTTAACTTGTACGTTGGCCTCGTCCTCTCTTTCTTTAACCTGCTGAGCTGACTTCACCAGCGCTTCCGTGGCTCTCTTCACGGCATTGCCTAAACATAGTGCATAGTATATATCTATGGTAAAAACACACACTACGTGTATATGGTACATACTATATGTCTATCGTACATACTACATGTCTATGGTACATACTATATGTCTATGGTACACACGCACGCACACACAATAAGTCTATGGTTTACACACCATAGTCGATGTTCCGCACATTGTATGTCTACGATTCACACACTTCATGTCTATTTCATACCTGCTGCCTGAAGCCTCTTCATGGCCACTGAGTCAGGGTCAGCCTTGACCTTACAAGCGACCAACAGTTGAGCTGTTGAGCCAGCAACCTGCTTGGCTGAGGAGATGAGTTGTTCCTCACTAGCGTGTCCTTGAACCATGGCGTTGGCAGCCTCGCACAGACTGTGGGTGGCAGCAGCAACCATACGTGCCTGTAAGAGGGCAGTGTGTATACATAATACGTAGTGCGTATGCATACAGTACAATGCAGGGAGTAAACAGAGTGTAGACTGAGAGTATAACACTCACAGCAGATATGAGGCCCTGTGACCACTGCCCGTCCTCGTCTGGCATGTATCTATTAAATGACATGCTCATACGACCTTGAGACACCAGCTCCCTCTGCGCTGCCGACGCTGACTTCACAAGCGCTGACGTGGCAGCGGCAATGGATTTACAAGCTTCTAGTATCTGCTCATCAAAGTTGAGGTCCTCATTCGCTTCCTGTGTACAAAATGTTTAAATGTAATTAATATCGCAACCATAGAAGTGCTGTACAATGTCAGCCTGGTAAATTAACAGATTTCTGTTGAATGTATATTACAATATCATTGTTATACAGACAGCAGAATGTGCATAGCAGTTCTATATATCAATGAGTGGTGATGTAATCTCATTTCTATCTTAACTGTATTCACTTAATAAAGCGCATCAAGAAAACTTTCAAAACAAAAGCAAACAGGTAACAATCTTGGAGTTGTCTGCTTAATTACAAAAGAGGACAACTGCAAGACTAGAAAGAAAAACTGGAATAGGATAGGGGGTCAACTCGTAGAGTTGTAAAAAGACTGAGTGAGGGGTGTGATAGGACCCGGACAACATGCAATAAAGAAGTGAAGATTTCAAGCTATGCTAATACAATGATGTTTTGAAGGACTCGCCTTTGCAGAAGCTCGTGGTTTCAGTTGCATCAATTTCTTGGCCGCAGCCTCAATAGATTTGGCAGCGCCAAGCAGTTCATTCTCTGCTATCACAGTAGG
Source organism: Cryptosula pallasiana (assembly GCA_945261195.1). Taxonomy (NCBI): domain Eukaryota; kingdom Metazoa; phylum Bryozoa; class Gymnolaemata; order Cheilostomatida; family Cryptosulidae; genus Cryptosula; species Cryptosula pallasiana. Next base: position 10,786,170 of record OX183130.1, on the reverse strand, counting down.
ATCATCTGGGTCAACGAAGTCACTTCCTGCAAAGACAAACGTGACGATACAGCAGAAGTTAGGTCAAGTATATGGGATGAGCGGAATGCATCTAATGCTTGTCGCATAAAAGCGCAAAGATAAACTCCTCGTCTCCTGTATTCTTGTAGAACTGGGGCTAGTTTAGATGGCAAGAAACATGCACTGCAAGGAAGGGAAGCTCTGGCAGATGCAGATGCAGAGCTAACTAAATGGCTTAGCAAGACTGGCAATGACAATAGTTGATATGCTATCTGCTAGCTAGCCAGGTTTGCTACTTGATGTACATACAACATGCGTGTAACAACATCATGTGTATAAAACTGTACACCGTGTACAGCACTATGCAGCTGTGTAACAATGTATACTGTACACTGCATGCCGCACAAGAATACGCTTGAATACACTGTACAAGATAAAGCATACAGTACACAGTATACAATACAATGTACAATACACAGTACACAATACACAGTATACAATACACAGTATACAATACAGTGTACAATACACAGTGTACAATACACAGTATACAATACACAGTGTACAATACACAGTGTACAATACACAGTGTACAATACACAGTGTACAATACACAGTGTACAATACACAGTGTACAATACACAGTGTACAATACACAGTGTACAATACACAGTGTACAATACACAGTGTACAATACACAGTGTACAATACACAGTGTACAATACACAGTGTACAATACACAGTGTACAATACACAGTGTACAATACACAGTGTACAATACACAGTGTACAATACACAGTGTACAATACACAGTGTACAATACACAGTGTACAATACACAGTGTACAATACACAGTGTACAATACACAGTGTACAATACACAGTGTACAATACACAGTGTACAATACACAGTGTACAATACACAGTGTACAATACACAGTGTACAATACACAGTGTACAATACACAGTGTACAATACACAGTGTACAATACACAGTGTACAATACACAGTGACAATACACAGTGTACAACACACAGTGACAATACACAGTGTACAATACACAGTGTACAATACACAGTGTACAATACACAGTGTACAATACACAGTGTACAATACACAGTGTACAATACACAGTGTACAATACACAGTATACCATACAGTGTACAATACACAGTGTACAATACACAGTGTACAATACACAGTATACAATACACAGTGTCCAATACACAGTTTACAATACACAGTATACAATACACAGTGTACAATACACAGTGTACAATACACAGTGTACAATACACAGTGTACAATACACAGTATACAATACACAGTGTACAATACACAGTATACAATACACAGTGTACAATACACAGTGTACAATACACAGTGTACAATACACAGTGTACAATACACAGTGTACAATACACAGTGTCCAATACACAGTGTACAATACACAGTGTACAATACACAGTGTACAATACACAGTGTACAATACACAGTGTACAATACACAGTGTACAATACACAGTGTACAATACACAGTGTACAATACACAGTATACAATACACAGTATACAATACAGTGTACAATACACAGTATACAATACAGTGTACAATACACAGTATACCATACAGTGTACAATACACAGTGTACAATACACAGTGTACAATACACAGTGTACAATACACAGTGTACAATACACAGTGTACAATACACAGTGTACAATATACAGTGTACAATACACAGTGTACAATACACAGTGTACAATACACAGTATACAATACACAGTATACAATATACAACAGGCAGATGTGAGTAACAGTGAGCAGTAGATATGTAACTGTTAGTCTCGGTATAATTCAACCAATCAAATGACAGATGCAAAAAAGGTCAGTATATAAACCAATTAGATAATGAATATAAATCAAGTCATCATCTGTCAGTAAAGTAGAAAAGAGATACAAAGTAAGCCATTATATAACAGCTAATCAAGTAACTGCTATAAAGTAGGTTACTATATAACAGCCAATCAGGTCGCAGATAAAGTAGGTCTCAGGACTGCAACTAACCAGATGAGGTAGACACAGAAGATTTAGCGCAGCAATCAATTAAATCATGAGTACAGAAAGTAGGTCACAAGAACTAACCAATTAGAAGATAGACAAGTAGGTATTAATACATATACACAATTAGATAAAAGACAAATAATATAGGTCAAGTAGTGTTATTCTAGACCAGAGGAGGTCATGCCCAGAGACATACGAGGGCACAACCTGCCGCTGCTGACAGCTTATACCTGACAGGTGTCCGTAAGCTACAAGAGAAAGGCAAGGATACAGCCAGTTACATCAGGATAGGACAACTCTATAGCCATGATTAGTGCTACTGGTATAAGCAGTAAAACTATACCCTTCAGTGCTTCACAGCTCTTCACCAGCTCGCCAACTGATTGTGCCACATTCTTTGATAAGTCTCTCATCATCACCTTCAGATTATGTTGTCCGGGTTTCTTTAGTATCTGCATAAAAAGACATCAATTTTTATGTTATTAATTTGATACATTGACGGTAGTACTACTAACTTGGGTCATTGACTGTATTATTACTTACTTGAGACACTGGCTGTAGTATTATTTATTTGAGACATCGACTGTAGTTTTAATCACTTGGAACTTTTATTGTTGTATCATCTACTTGAGGCATTTACAGTAGTATTATTTATCTTAGACATTGACTGTAGTGTTATCTACTTGAGTAATTGACTGTACTTCCAGTTACTTGAGAAATCGACTGTAGGAATTGACTGTACTTCTATCTACTTAGGGAATTGACTGAAGTATTATCTACTTGAGGCACTGACTGTATCACCAAGTAGTTGACCCTCACCTCTCCGATGTGCTGCAGCAGTGAAAGGTACCTCTCTGCCGTACACTTAGCTGCTGCTAAAGTGGTTTTTTTGACTTCCTCATTTTCAGCAGCCTGAGTGGCTCCTTTACACACCAGCAGCAGATCACACACGGCCTACAGTTAAAGTTAGAAGACAGATTAGCAAGCATCGATAGCAAAAAGAGGTGAACTGATATTCGTAATTAACGACATTGGAGATGACAATGAGAACCTCCTTATCAGACTGAGATCCCACCTTTCTGCCCATGTTGCTGGCAGATATGACGTCCTCCTGCCGGCAAGAGTTACCAGCAGCTACAGTTTTGGCTGTTGCCGTGGTGAGAGGTTTGGTATATCTAATAACATCCTCTGCTGTAGCCACCTTGTCTACTCTGTCTGTGCTCTCAAAAGCCTACACAGAAGTCACAAGTACACAACATCCACTAAATCTTTGACTTTCTCATCAATATCTCGGTTTCTCCCTCTCTCATCTATGAAATTAGAAGTGTGGCATACAGAACTGACCTTGAGCTCCTGACGGAGGGCCTCTATGGTTGACTCAAGGGCAATGGTACCTCGAGCAGCCTCGTCCTCCACAGTCTTCACAGTTTTCAGCAGAGATGTGACGTTGGTTACCATAACCTTAGCAGAGTCCTTCAGCGCAATCATTGAAGGGTCGATTGCAGGTTTGCCTGCCGCATTCTTTGTACAACTAATGAGCTCAGCGAGAGCTGAGGCTACATCCTTGACTGAGTTGATCAGCAACACCTGCGACACACCACGCTTATAATAAGGGTGTATGCAGTAATGTATGGCAAGGTAGTAAGGTAGTAAGGTAGTAAGGTAGTACAAAGACGTACACAGCAGCGAATATTATACAATAAAAGCTCATGCTCGGAGATGTATTACGTACCTGGGCCTCCGGTTGATCCGGACCAATAGATGCAGCCCCGAGTTTAACCACCTCGGCCAAGGCAGAGATTGTCTTGACAGCATTTTGTGCTGCCTCAGCCAAAGCCTCCTGACTGCTGGCAGCCCCCGCCACCAGTGTTTTTGTGTCTTCCACCAGCTCCTTGGCAGTCTTCAATATGGACTCTCTGTTAAAAATAATTGGTGTAGACATGACACATCGAGCTACAATAATAAACAGTGTAACAACCAACTCACTCATCCCGGGCACAGTCAATCTTATCTATTCCGAGTTTGAGAGAAAATTAAACAATCACATAAATGCATAGAGACTAGCTGTAAGAATGGGCGTCAATAAATGAAACTCCAACAAATTTTGATATCTTTGTTGGCCAGCCGTTCTTTATATGAATTTTTTGTTGCTAGAAAATTGTGTCTGGTCACCGGGCTAGAGAGTATTACTGCACGGCCTCAGGTTCAAACACCGGTGAGGTTTGTGGTGTCTTTCTGCAATGGAGATGGAGCTAATAAAAGTACATACGCCAGGAGTCCCAGGACTTCCAGGTAATTGATTCTATTGGCTCAAAAAATAAATAGGCTGAGAACTTGTGTCAGTTTTCAAGTAGGACGCCCCAAACAAAAACTTTTAAAATAAGTGCAAGGGATATCATCTCCGAATCGATCGATGACGTTTATTTCTAAGACGACAGAGAGGGTAGTTAATATAAACTACCGTCTTTGGCATAATGGGGATAGCGACCGTCTTTCTCAATCGATTCAATTACTGGAAACAGTTTTTTACCAGATTGAATTATATAAAAGGATACGTTTCAGATTAGTTATTGAATTTGTTTTTATATCTTTATTGATTTGTTTTAAATGTATTTAAAAGAAAGAAACATATTAGCTTCAAAGCTGAAATAAAAAAAAACTTGCAAAAGTAATTAAAATACTACCAATTTGGACCAATACAAAATGGCAATAATTTTTTAATTTTTCAAAAACAAAAACACACATTTCCGTAGATACCATGGCCACAGGCTTTGAAAATTATCTATACCTATCTGTGTAGGTATAGATAATTTTCAAAGCCTGTGGCCATGGTATCTACGGAAATGTGTGTTTTTGTTTTTGAAAAATTAAAAAACTATTGCCATTTTGTATTGGTCCAAATTGGTATTTTAATTACTTTTGCAAGTTTTTTTTATTTCAGCTTTGAAGCTAATATGTTTCTTTCTTTTAAATACATTTAAAACAAATCAATAAAGATATAAAAACAAATTCAATAACTAATCTGAAACGTATCCTTTTATATAATTCAACCTGGTAAAAAACTGTTTCCAGTAATTGAATCGATTGAGAAAGACGGTCGCTATCCCCATTATGGAAACACTGATGCCGGACTGATAGTGAATATCTCATAGCAGCGAATAATACAATATATTTGTTGTGGCAGGCTACAACCTGTGTCAAGGACAACTAACTACTACACAAAATATCTCACTCAGCACTCACAATTGATACCCAAGCCAGCTTACCTGTGATCGGTAAACTGATCTTTATCAGCATCAGAGTTCAGTGTTCCAGCAGTAGCAAACATTATTGTGGTGTCAAGGTCACCAATAATACCGCTGACTACACTGGCAGCATTTATACAGGCTTGGGTGCCTCTAGAGCTGTCTTGTAGTGCGGCCATTACGTAGGAGACCTTCTCTGATACAACCTTAGCGTTCTCTGCAAGGTCTCTCTTGGCGTAGCTGTCTGTGGGGTTGTGCTGTACGACCCCAGCATTCTCCACCAGAGGTATGCAGGAGTTACCCAAGTCTTGTACTCTTGTCTTTAGCCTGGCTGCCACCTGAACGAGAGACAACAGAGTCACCAGCTATTCTTGATCAGAACAACCGCTGACGTCCTACAGCAGCTACATTGGATGATTTGAGAAATAACCGTAATATCCTGGGTGAACCTTAGCACTCCATGCCACAAACATGCTAAAAACACTTAGTTGAGTGTCTCTTCAGACTGCAGAGTTCCTACCAAAAACTTGGAGAGTGATTCACCATTTTCTGTTTCCTAGACTAGTAATATATGACACTACTAGTAGCATTAGTGAATCTTCTTCTACATTAAACGCCGTATTGCCAAAAACGTGACTTGTCGATGATAACTGAACTTCAAGATTGAATTCCAACAACCAACCACAATATGATTCGTTGGCTACTATTGCATTCAACATCCAATCAGAAAGCTTGAAACAGAGGGTACAGTTGTTTTGACGCAAAAGATTACCGGTACGTCGTCTTGCTGGAAACTGATGGACCAAATCTGCATTGACAGCTGGGATATATTGAATAAGGAACACATTAAATACAACACATACCATATAAATTTGGACAGCAAGAGATTTCAGCCATTTTGTAACAATGGTGCACATCTATATATATGTGGGTCGCAGCTAACGCCTTCCATAGGGTGGTCAAAAGGGGGCACCACCCAAACCAAACACAGACCATGGGCTAACCTCAGACTGAGGGCAAATAATAAAGCTTTCGAAAAATGACCACATCCTGTCTAGGAAGAATCGAACCAAATTGTAGCTCTCTTGAATAAAAAGGTAGTAGGCATATTGAGAGAGGCAGTAATGGTGGTTGGCGATGAGGAGAGATAAGGGAATACTGACCAGTGCGTCTCCCTTCACAACCTACACAACAGCAACTGAATATGGTTTATCTCATCATTTGGTGGCACTGGTATTGCAACCACTCACGACATTCGCCAGTAGTGGATATAACAGTATTAGCTAGTGGTGGATCCAACAGCACTAGCATTTGCATATGAGCTCAGCCGAGCTTTCATCTAGTGACCTTACATGAAAAAACTGTCAAAAGTCATATAATAAAAAGTGTTGTCTAGAGCGAGGATAATCTGACACGTGTGAATCAAAAACATCGACTCTACCATATATCATCCTCCGTACAATAGAGCTCTACTACACGTAAAACAATAATATCCATTGCACCGACATAACATAAACAAAAGCAGCTGGATAGAACAGTTAGAATAAATAGGCAAGGGAACATAACTTCTTGCACCATTGGACGTGTGTGACAGGGCACTGCAGGTGAAAAAGAAGTGATACAAACCTCTGTACTAGTGCAGGCAGCTGAGGCCCCCTGCTGCTGCTCGGCCAAGTCTTTGTACTGTTTAGTCAGCTGATTGGCCATGTGACCTAGCTCAGAGGCAGTCTCAGGAGAGGACGACTTACTGACCATCTCACGCGCCAACTGGGCGATACGCTTGGACAGCTGTACCATCGACGTCTGATAGTCAACGAATGATGCACTGGGATTCTTTTGACTCGGTGGGTTCTCAGTCTACAGAATACGATAAAACTTAGTCTAGCCATAGCACCAGTTGTCAGTGTAAGGACTAGCAAGTAGACTAGCAGAGCTACGGTCACACAGTGGTCAGGCTACCTTAGCGATGGCCTTGCTCAAGTTGTCCACCATAGTGGTAACGGCACCGGCAGCACTGGCCCCTTCCTCCATTGTAGTCAGCAGGTCCTGGGTGACATCACGCAGGCAGCCTGCTGCCTCATTCATAGCCGTGTGGCAGCTGGCAGCCTTGGGGTTACCTCCACTTTCCTGCAGCCAATGTCATGCATGTGGTTACATAGAGCAGTAATAAACATATGCGCACAAGTAGATGGCATACATAACTCTATGCGAAAATGTTAAACATCGATAAGATAGCTCTATGGGCTCATCTCCACAGATGGTAGTGATTAGACCAATTTCATTATCGATAATGTTTAGATTACCTATTATGGATTTAACTAGATCAACGAATGACCCTTTTGCCCGCTCAGGAGTTGTCACGCCTTGAACTATCAAAAGCCACAGACAAGAGGCCTCTTGCCTGTAGCTTTTGATAGTTCAAGGCGTGACAACTCCTGAGCGGGCAAAAGGGTCATTCAGTGATCTAGGATTAAACATAATAGGCAAAGTAAGATGATTCATAGGTAGAAGGAGATATACCAACTCCATGGACACTTGGAGAGCGACTTAGAAAATTCTGCAAAAAGGGGTAATTTGGCTAACTTTATGGAGATGCATAGAGTGACTAAGATAACTCTATGAACAGAACACGAACCTTGGCCAGTGCAACCAGCTGCAGTCCAGCTTCTGCCACAGTCTTGGCCTGATCCAAGATGGCTGACTGGTGCTTGGAGTTGTATATCTTGGAGGCACAGCCAATACCTCCATCAGTGAGAGGATCAAAGTAGTTAGAGATGAGAGTGATCCGGTGGCCTACATTACCAACAGTGCAACATGACAGCAGTGCAACATGACAGCAGTGCAACATGACAGCAGTGCAACATGACAGCAGTACAACATGACAGCAGTGCAACATGACAGCAGTGCAACATGACAACAGTACAACATGACAGCAGTACAACATGACAGCAGTGCAACATGACAGCAGTGCAACATGACAACAGTACAACATGACAGCAGTGCAACATGACAGCAGTGCAACATGACAGCAGTGCAACATGACAGCAGTGCAACATGACAGCAGTGCAACATGACAGCAGTACAACATGACAGCAGTAAGCGAGTGAGTGCCACACAAAAGGCAACCGTTGGCATACAATCACTCCACCACTGTACACTGTAACACTCACCCAACTTCTCAGCCTCGCTGGAGGCAGCGCTGACTAAAGGGTCAATGTTGGATATGATCTGTTTACAGCTGTTAATCACCTGCTCCTGGAATCCTTGCAAGGAGTTGTCTTCTCTTGGGGCCAGCGACTGGCTCATGGCAGAGAATGCAGCTGCGTCCAGATCTGAGACAAAACGCATGCATTGATATAGACTACACAGACATATATATAGAAAACACAGACATAGATACATAGAAAACACAGATAAAATATGACAAAAAAAAAGTCTTGAAGAAGCTTCACTCTAGAACAGAAATCAGTCAAATAACCTGCACAGATAATAACAATCTTCACGAAAAAAAAATTATGAGCAGTAATACTGGTTTCAGTTCGCACAAAGCACTTGTAGACAGTACACACAGTAGACACACACACATACTACACAGTAGACACACACATACTACACAGTAGACACACACATACTACACAGTAGACACACACATACTACACAGTAGACACACACACACTACACAGTAGACACACACACACTACACAGTAGGCACACACACACTACACAGTAGACACACACATACTACACAATAGACACACACATACTACACAGTAGACACACACATACTACACAGTAGACACACACATACTACACAGTAGACACACACATATACTACACAGTAAACACACACATACCACACAGTAAACACACACATACTACACAGTAGACACACATATACTACACAATAGACACACACACACTACATAGTAGACACACACATACTACACAGTAGACACACACATACTACACAGTAGACACACACATACTACACAGTAGACACATACTATACAGTAGACACACACATACTACACAATAGACACACACATACTACATAGTAGACACACACATACTACACAGTAAACACACACATACTACACAGTAGACACATACTATACAGTAGACACACACATACTACACAGTAGACACACACATACTACACAGTAGACACACACATACTACACAGTAGACACACACATACTACACAGTAGACACATACTATACAGTAGACACACACATACTACACAATAGACACACACATACTACATAGTAGACACACACATACTACACAGTAAACACACACATACTACACAGTAGACACATACTATACAGTAGACACACACATACTACACAGTAGACACACACATACTACACAATAGACACACACATACTACACAGCAGACACACACATACTACACAGTAGACACACACATACTACACAATAGACACACACATACTACATAGTAGACACACACATACTACACAGTAGACACACACATACTACACAATAGACACACACATACTACACAATAGACACACACATACTACACAATAGACACACACATACTACACAGCAGACACACATATACTACACAGTAGACACACACACACTACACAATAGACACACACATACTACACAGTAGACACACACATACTACACAATAGACACACACATACTACACAGCAGACACACACATACTACACAGTAGACACACACATACTACACAATAGACACACACATACTACATAGTAGACACACACATACTACACAGTAGACACACACATACTACACAATAGACACACACATACTACACAATAGACACACACATACTACACAATAGACACACACATACTACACAGTAGACACACATATACTACACAGTAGACACACACATACTACACAGTAGACACACACGTACTACACAGTAGACACACACATACTACACAGTAGACACACACACACTACACAGTAGACACACACACACTACACAGTAGACACATACTATACAGTAGACACACACATACTACACAGTAGACACACACATACTACACATTAGACACACACATACTACACAGTAGACACACACATACTACACAATAGACACACACATACTACACAATACACACACACATACTACACAATAGACACACACATACTACACAATAGACACACACATACTACATAGTAGACACACACATACTACACAGTAAACACACACATACTACACAGTAGACACATACTATACAGTAGACACACACATACTACACAGTAGACACATACTATACAGTAGACACACACATACTACACAGTAGACACACACATACTACACAATAGACACACACATACTACACAGCAGACACACACATACTACACAGTAGACACACACATACTACACAATAGACACACACATACTACATAGTAGACACATACTATACAGTAGACACACACATACTACACAGTAGACACACACATACTACACAGTAGACACACACATACTACACAATAGACACACACATACTACACAATAGACACACACATACTACACAATAGACACACACATACTACACAGTAGACACACACGTACTACACAGTAGACACACACATACTACACAGTAGACACACACGTACTACACAGTCGACACACACATACTACACAATAGACACACACATACTACATAGTAGACACACACATACTACACAGTCGACACACACATACTACATAGTAGACACACATATACTACACAGTAGACACACACATACTACACAGTAGACACACACATACTACACAGTAGACACACATATACTACACAATAGACACACACATACTACACAATAGACACACACATACTACATAGTAGACACACATATACTACACAATAGACACACATATACTACACAGTAGACACACACGTACTACACAGTAGACACACACATACTACACAGTAGACACACACATACTACACAGTAGACACACACGTACTACACAGTAGACACACACGTACTACACAGTCGACACACATATACTACACAGTAGACACACACATACTACACAGTAGACACACACATACTACACAGTAGACACACACATACTACACAGTAGACACACACATACTACACAGTAGACACACACATACTACACAATAGACACACACATACTACACAGTAGACACACACATATACTACACAGTAGACACACACATACTACACAGTAAACACACACATACTACACAGTAGACACACACATACTACACAGTAAACACACACATACTACACAGTAGACACACACATACTACACAGTAGACACACACATACTACACAGTAGACACACACATACTACACAGTAGACACACACATACTACACAATAGACATACACATACTACACAGTAGACACACACATATACTACACAGTAGACACACACATACTACACAGTAAACACACACATACTACACAGTAGACACACACATACTACACAGTAGACACACATATACTACACAATAGACACACACATACTACACAATAGACACACACATACTACATAGTAGACACACATATACTACACAATAGACACACATATACTACACAGTAGACACACACGTACTACACAGTAGACACACACATACTACACAGTAGACACACACATACTACACAGTAGACACACACGTACTACACAGTAGACACACACGTACTACACAGTCGACACACATATACTACACAGTAGACACACACATACTACACAGTAGACACACACATACTACACAGTAGACACACACATACTACACAGTAGACACACACATACTACACAGTAGACACACACATACTACACAATAGACACACACATACTACACAGTAGACACACACATATACTACACAGTAGACACACACATACTACACAGTAAACACACACATACTACACAGTAGACACACACATACTACACAGTAAACACACACATACTACACAGTAGACACACACATACTACACAGTAGACACACACATACTACACAGTAGACACACACATACTACACAGTAGACACACACATACTACACAATAGACATACACATACTACACAGTAGACACACACATATACTACACAGTAGACACACACATACTACACAGTAAACACACACATACTACACAGTAGACACACACATACTACACAGTAGACACACACACACTACATAGTAGACACACACACACACTACACAGTAGACACACACATACCACACAGTAGACACACACATACTACACAGTAGACACACACATACTACACAGTAGAAACACAGACAGCGCTACGACGTGATCTCATGAACTCTACCTTTGACCCACGACTGCAGGCTGTCGATGGCATGATCAGCCTCTCTCTGGCCCGGCGCTGACTCTTTGATGGAAGTGATCAGTTTTTTCATGGCGCCGGAGAGGGTCTTGGAATGGCTGCTAAATGTTTGGTAAATGGAAGGATCCTTAGGCGTGCCAGCCAACTTCTTAGCAGACATAACCATCTTACACGAGCTCTCTATCATCTGTCTACCTGCTTCTATGATTGGCTCCTGCGCTCGCCGGGCCTACACAACAACCATGTGACTTAACTGGTCAAAGGTCAATAGAAGCAGCCCCCACTCTTACATGCATCCACCAGACAGAGGTGCATAGTCCAAACAGGTGGGTTATGGTGAGCACAATGTGGGGAGAAGGTGATACCCAACACCAACATGGGAGTCAATAGCTGAAAGAGAACGTTGACTGACGAGTGAACTGAAGTGATGATAGCAGCTGTTGAGCAGTGTCACTGTATGACCAGCAGTGACACTGTATGACCAGCAGTGACAGGTGGCACAGAGCAGGTTGGGTGAAAGTAGGAAGACATGGAAACAATCAGGCGCCAATACCAGAGCGGAAATAGTCAAAAAAGATATTAACAAAGGGTGAGGGGACCACCGCATGACACCCACATAAGGTTACTCGGGTTAGACATGGCTCTAGTAAATATGTCTCGTATGTATTGTACATTTGTACAGCACATTTGTACTGCGCCAATCATGGCAAAGAATGTGCAATCTCTGTTGGTATACTTACAGGGTCATCTGCCTGTGAATTACAAAGCAACCAACCACAATGAGTATTACATTCTGTAGGCTAGTGATACATTCAGTCTACTACCCTCTCAAACTACTATTTTTTCCACTCTTTCTTCTCTAGCCAACAAGCTTGTCTTCACATTCTCTACCATTTCCCACCTTCCTTGCCATACTCATTTTATCTAAACCCCTCCAACATTGTCAACACAAACCAAAAGAAAACCATAAATACTACTACAATGTTCATCGCCTAATCTTTGATTGTAATCCGTACCTCCTTGCTGATCCGGGCCGGAATGCTGGCAAACTCGGGGGAAGACCCATAGTTAGTGAGTTTCTCAACGGCTTCAATGAGCGGCCGTGATGCCTCAGCGCACAGCTGTTTGTTCTGAGCAGAGAAATCACCATCCAACACCTGCACACACAGAGACATGCAGTGAGAAGCACAGCTTGTTTGCTGCTAGCAGCGACCTAGCGACCTAAAGGTGAAGGTCATATGCCCTTACCTTGATGGCCTTCACTAGATTGGCCGTGCTGTTGGCCACGTCCTTGGCACTCTGTACAAACTGACGTTTAGCCACTGGGTTGTTTGTCTTACCGGAGGCAATCCTGCAGGCATTGCACAGCGATGACGTGTGCTTGGCCACCACCGTCGCCGCAGACAGCACCTGAGACTGTGAGCTAGTGGGGCTGGATAGCATCTGGCAAGCTTGCTGAATGGCCTGATTAGCCCTGGAGAACTGTGATTGGTCCACCAAACCTGGCTTGCCAGGCTCGGAGGCTTTATCAGCGATGCCGACGAGGTAAGCTGATTGAGCAGCTGATTCTGTGAGCATACAGACGGCCGTGGAGAAGTGACGCACGGACACACAGAATGACTCCATGTTGCTTTCTCTCGAGTAGGCTGCAATTCCTAAAAGGATGATACATATAAATATATATACCTGTTTCTTCCCATTGATCTGTCACATCGTCAGTCTAAGATATTTAAACAATAGACACGGCAAAGATCACAGACATGGTGGCCCATAGACACTAACCTGTCATTGACTGGCCTAGCTGCCCCGATTTGTCAGTGACAGTGTCAAGGCACTGGAAGTAGGAGTTGTCATTCACCGGCTCGTTAGGTGTGTCTAGGAGCGTTGATGCTGCCTGGATCTCCCTCAGAGCGCTGTCACACTCTTTCTGTCCAGGGGCCGCGGTCGTACATGTGTCTGTAACATATCCAACACTAGCAATGATCTCTGGCTACACCACACAATGATCTCTGGCTACACCACACAATGATCTCTGGCTACACCACACAATGATCTCTGGCTACACCACACAATGATCTCTGGCTACACCACACAATGATCTCTGGCTACACCACACAATGATCTCTGGCTACACCACACAATGATCTCTGGCTACACCACACAAGGATCTCTGGCTACACCACACAATGATCTCTGGCTACACCACACAAGGATCTCTAATCTAACGAAACAGTGACCTCTGACACTAACCAATGAGGGAGTTGATACTCTCCGTCACATTCCTGGCGGCCTGAGCCAACAAGTTCTTAGCATTCGGTGCCGTGGGGTCTGAGTGGAGAGATTTGGCAGCTAGTAGAAGTTTACTGGACACAACTGACACTCCCTTCAGACCGCCTACGATGAGCTGCTGTGCCTGCGTGTCTTGGCTTGCCCCGGCGACCGTCATACCATTCTACCGGGGAACAAGTCAGTGATGTACCACTCATCATACACTATACCACATCGGTTTACATCAAACTTTAATGTAACAATGCCAACTTCTGGTTTAAGTCAGGTAAAACTACTCTTCAATCCAAGAGGCTCCGAGTACACTTTGTACCAACTAATACTCAATGCGTAATGCACTCACCTCAATGAAGGCACTATAACTGGTGCTGTAGGTGTTACTGCTGCTAGCCAATTGCTGTGGGCTACCTCTTGCAGCTGTCACAATCTCCGAGGCAGCAGCATTGAGTTGACCTGCTGACCCCACCAATGAGTCCTGCAAATGATACAACCACTATAAATCAGACTCTGTAGAATGGTCCGGCGACATAGCAAAGACATCTACAGTACGTATTGCTCTCTCAATGAGTTCTTAACCAATGAAGAATCTAAAAGCGTGCAGCGAAGACGTCACTGACCTGTAGGTCTGCGTAGGACCTGCCATTGGCAGGAGGAAACGTAGAGGAGGCAAGCATGTCTTGTGATTGGTTTATTGATTTTAAGGCATTTTCTATGTCTCTCTGACCGGGAAGGCAACTGACACAAGCATTGAGTGCATGGGAGACAGCCTTTGCGACCTGCAGTACAAGTTATATATAGAAGTACAAGTTATATATAGAAGTACAAGTTATATATAGAAGTACAAGTTATATATAGAAGTACAAGTTATATATAGAAGTACAAGTTATATATAGAAGTACAAGTTATATATAGAAGTACAAGTTATATATAGAAGTACAAGTTATATATAGAAGTACAAGTTATATATAGAAGTACAAGTTATATATAGAAGTACAAGTTATATATAGAAGTACAAGTTATATATAGAAGTACAAGTTATATATAGAAGTACAAGTTATATATAGAAGTACAAGTTATATATAGAAGTACAAGTTATATATAGAAGTACAAGTTATATATAGAAGTACAAGTTATATATAGAAGTACAAGTAAGATATAGAAGTACAAGTTATATATAGAAGTACAAGTTATATATAGAAGTACAAGTTATATATAGAAGTACAAGTTATATATAGAAGTACAAGTAAGATATAGAAGTACAAGTTATATATAGAAGTACAAGTTATATATAGAAGTACAAGTTATATATAGAAGTACAAGTTATATATAGAAGTACAAGTTATATATAGCAGTACAAGTTATATATAGAAGTACAAGTTATATATAGAAGTACAAGTTATATATAGAAGTACAAGTTATATATAGAAGTACAAGTTATATATAGAAGTACAAGTTATATATAGAAGTACAAGTTATATATAGAAGTACAAGTTATATATAGAAGTACAAGTTATATATAGAAGTACAAGTTATATATAGAAGTACAAGTAATATATAGAAGTACAAGTAAGATATAGAAGTACAAGTTATATATAGAAGTACAAGTTATATATAGAAGTACAAGTTATATATAGAAGTACAAGTTACATATAGAAGTACAAGTAATATATACAGATGTTAAATAAATATACAGTTATATATAGTTATATATACAGGTGTAAGTTACCTGTGCAAGTCTCATTTGATTGTCTCTATTGTGGGGCTCTCTCAGGGCCCGGTTGGCCTCTTCCAGTAATTGTCTGCTCTTGTCCAGCACATCCTTGCCCGAGTCTGTCAGTGCCAGGGCTGTATCGCGGCTGGCAGACGATGCACACACGCCCCGTATTGCTGACACAAGTTGTCTGAGAGCTCCAACTGTATCCAATGATGCATTGCAGGTATATTCTTCGTTGCCTGCAATAAAGACACTTGCCATAACAAACTTTGGCACTGTCATCACACGTTTCCTACAATATGCATACTCTTTTGATATCTCAGATCTGCACATAGACTGAGGCCATACCTTGTGATGCTGCAGTAAGCAATGCAGCCATAGATGTTCCAACAGATTTACAAGCGTGACCCAGTTGGAGAGAACACGACTCCGACTGAAACCAAACAAATCCGAATGACATCACACTTCATGCATTGCACATATGAAAGCTTCAACAACAATAGAGTTACACATGCTAGAGCATCGACAGCTAGAAATTTGCCAAATTAGAGTGTTCAACAGTGATGAAACTGCACATCTCAGAGCAACCATAGTAATAACAAGGTAACCAATCATTCATAACGACAAACTGACAGTAACAATATTTTATGCATTAACAGCAATAGAGTTGTTTATATAAGAGCGCAAACAATAATAGAGTTGCTTATAATGAAGCTACTCACAGTCTCTCCAGGTAGAGGCACCAAATTTCCATTGATGGCTGATCTCCGTGTGTCCTCCAGCTCGGAGTTGAGTCCCTTGATCTCCTCAACCGCCCCCTCAATATGCATACCTCCAAATGCCTGCAGAAGATCCGATGTGTTATGTGCATACAGCACTGGTAGCTACAGGAAATAACGACATTGAGAGTGGCACAAGTCTTACCTCTTCGGCATTAGCAGCAGCAGTACGTAGCTCGGCCAAGGCCACGCCCATTCCTCTAGTTGCATTGCTCACAGACAACTGAGCTGCCTGGTCACCAATCGTGGGTACCGCCGCCTTCGCTGCTGCACACATCTTGCCTCCAGGCTGCCAACACGATATAGAATGTACGATATCACACGAGTATATTAGATTCTGTAGAACAGAAAAAGGGGAGACAATCACTAACCTGTAGCATCAGCCTGCTACTGTCAATCAGAGCGCTAACAGCCTGCACGGACTCGGGGCGGTCTCTAGCGCCCCTCATTGCACCAACAAGCGCTGATACATGCTCTAGCACCTGCTTGCATTGGGCAGACAATTCTTGCTGTGACGGTTCATTTCTGTTGAAGTGGGCGGCAGCGTCGCTGGCATTGGCAAGCTGAGTAGCAGCTGAGCAGACCTGTCTTGCTGCCGCATCCAGTCTCTGCAGCTGCTTCTTTTTGAGGGCATTCTGAGCAGCAGCATTAGTGGCTGACCTGAGATCTTCTGCTGCTGTCCTCAGAGTTTGTTGCTGTCTGGAATCATTGGGATTACCGGCACAGCCCTATTGAATGACAAAAACTTGTGATGAATTGGAGAAAAAATTAATCTATAATTGTTTCAATCGTTAAGCGAACGAGCCTTGTGGACTGGACTGCACAGTAACAGACAATTCTGCTGATTGCAAGCGGATGGCGGTAACAAAAACTGAAAATCCAACAAAAATCGGTTTACTGTAATACTGAATTTACTCAAAATTCCAACGCAATTGAAAAGCAACAAACTAAGAGCTATACAAACCTTGGCAGCTTCCACCATCCTGTAGGTGGCGTCAGCGAGGGCTTGAGCTGCTCCAAGCAGCCGTTTCTGCATATCAGAGTCGCCTTGTTCCAACGCCTCTCCTTTTATTGAGTTCACCAGAGAGGAGGTAGCCTGAGCCACTGATCGTGCCTGTTTTACCTGCCCAACAACATAAAACAGTCTTTACCTGCTCCAGACCGAAGAAAACCAGCATGGTTCAAGTACAGTGGGTATAGAAAACAACAAACCATTTCTGGAGCGTCACCCATCGAGTTAAACAGCCTGTCTGTGGCACTCAATATTGCGTCGACTGTATCTTCACCGGCCTGTCCGCCATGTTTGATATGTGAGAGTAAGTCGTTTAGCGCCTTGCTAACCATTTGTGCACCAACTCCTAAATCTTCAAGCAGTCTGTCATCGTGACACGCCTCCTGCAAGCCCAAGTTTAGTAGAGGAGTGTGAGTAGATATTAACTAGTAAATACTAACTACTAGTCTAAGCTACTAGCAGGTATATCTATATACTAATAGCTGGTAATAGCTTGCTACTAACTATTTAAAAATCAACAAAAAATACTTAGAGAGGATAATGAGTTGATGGAAGCAAAAACACTCAGTGTGACAAAACACACGCACCTGTCCTGTCTGTACAACTCCTTCAACAGTTTTAGCTACCATCTTGGCTGCGTCCACCACTTGTTCTTGGCACGCTGGGTTGTATATGGTAGGAGCGGCCACCTAGAATTATAGATAGCAGCGTTGCAGAAATGTGCGTGAAATGAATGTTCGCACAAGACAACGAGTAAAATACAGTAACAGGAAATCTGCATCTTTTAGTTGAATGAACCGAGACGATCACCCCTAAACTGTGTATTTGATTTTTTAACGACTTTTTATTTTTTTAATGGACACAATTTTTTACAACTGAAAATGATATCGAAGAGTTGTCTTTCCTCATTCCACAACCCTTCGTATAGAGTTGTTCTGGCTATTGATGCGATAACCTACATAGAGATCTGATGTAAATTAACTGTGAAAACTTTTGCAATGTTTGTAAATAAAACAAGCTGATGGATTAGATCAACTACACCTCCTGCCAGTAATTTACGGGATATATAAATATCTATAGCCACCATAAAGAGTGACAGCAGCGAGTGATATGATAAGCCAAGGCTAGCGACAACATCGCGCATAACTCAGACATTCACACACTAGCGTCTAGTACAACAGAGCAGCTAAAAAGCACCCCACATGGTTAAAAAGTCATAAAAAAACAACCTTTGACAGTCTCACTTCCACACACACCCATATATATAGATAGTAAAATAGAGAATGCCAGCCAAACAGTCTGCCCTAGGTTATACCGTACAAGCAGCAGCCAAGTAAAGAACGATCACATGCAAAATAAAAAACATTTATTTGAAATATCTAAACCGCTTCTGCCAAGTAACTGTGCAGTCGTCTCTACAGACTCGCATACAAAATATATCATTGACAAGCTGCAACGCACAGGTAGTCTATATGATAACATTACGAGCATTACAAAAGCTGTAGAACAGTGAGCGAGAGAAAATAGGTATAACGAGTCTTACCCTGCATATATTGAGACATAGCTAGAACATCACACAACACAAGACTATGCATATGTATTCATATAGCGGAAGGAGAAATATCTAGCTAGGGGAGGGAAAAGGAATGGTACAGTAACCTAGCTAGGGGAGGGAAAAGGAATGGTACAGTAACCTAGCTAGGGGAGGGAAAAGGAATGGTACAGTAACCAAGCTAGGGGAGGGAAAAGGAATGGTACAGTAACCTAGGTAACAAGTACACAACCAGGCGACTGACCTTAGTACAACTGACAAGCTGCGAGGTAGCGAGGGCGCACTGTGTAGCCATTGATATCACTTTATTCTGCTGCGCCTGCTCCTCCGTATTGTTGGCTACCGCCTTAGCTCTCAACACAAGGTTGGCGGTGGCGTTTGCTACAGCCTTAGCTAGGGCTAACAGAGCATCTTCATAACCCGAGTCCTCCTCGTTGTAGCCCACATCTCTTATAATATCTCCACTAGCCTCTCCAACCTAAAAAATATAGTTAACAGCTGTAGACAAGGTGGTGGTGACTCAATAGGGATAGCTAGGGGTGGATGTAGCTAGGGGTGGATGTAGCTAGGGGTGGAAGTAGCTAGGGGTGGATGTAGCTAAGGGTGGAGGTAGCTAGGGGTGGATGTAGCTAGGGGTGGATGTAGCTAGGGGTGGATGTAGCTAGGGGTGGATGTAGCTAGGGGTGGATGTAGCTAGGGGTGGATGTACCTAGGGGTGGATGTAGCTAGGGGTGGATGTAGCTAGGGGTGGATGTAGCTAGGGGTGGATGTAGCTAGGGGTGGATGTAGCTAGGGGTGGATGTAGCTAGGGGTGGATGTAGCTAGGGGTGGATGTAGCTAGGGGTGGATGTAGCTAGGGGTGGATGTAGCGAGGAGTGGATGGAGCTAGGGGTGGATGTAGCTACGGGTGGATGTAGCTAGGGGTGGATGTAGCAAGTAGTGACCTTTGTAGCAGCACCCAGGAGAGCGGTTCTTGGCTCCTTGCTGTCTGGTTGGGCAGCATTAAGTAGGTCACTTAGAGCACCAGTCATCTTACGGGCAGCGTCTAGCAGCGTTCTACCGTTATTTCCTTCTTCCTCTTTCAATGCAGCCAACATCTTCACATCTCTCGTTAGGCCGTGCATGTTCGATGATCTGCAGATGACATATGTTACATGGTTACAAGATATTACTAAAGAGTACTATATATTACTACAGAGTACTATATATTACTACAGGGTACTATATATTACTACAGAGTAATATATATTACTACAGGGTACTATATATTACTACAGGGTACTATATATTACTACAGGGTACTATATATTACTACAGAGTACTATATATTACTACAGGGTACTATATATTACTACAGGGTACTATATATTACTACAGGGTACTATATATTACTACGGAGTACTATATATGACTACAGAGTACTATATATTACTACAGGGTACTATATATTACTACAGAGTACTATATATGACTACAGAGTACTATATATTACTACAGGGTACTATATATTACTACAGGGTACTATATATTACTACAGAGTACTATATATTACTACAGGGTACTATATATTACTACAGAGTAATATATAGTACTACAGAGTACTATATATTACTACAGGGTACTATATATTACTACAGAGTACTATATATTACTACAGGGTACTACATATTACTACAGAGTACTATATATTACTACAGGGTACTATATATTACTACAGGGTACTATATATTACTACAGGGTACTATATATTACTACAGGTACTATATATTACTACAGAGTACATTAGATTATTACTAACATAGTATGCACAGCTGAGCCCACTCCTGAGTGGTCAGTCTCATCATGTCCCCCGGAGGTGAGGTTTATGATCTGTGCAGTGGCAGCATTCACAGCTGACAAATGGGAGTTGACGTTTTGTTTAGAGACATCAAATGTGTTCTCTCTCCACTTACGTGAAGCCTAAACAAGACAATATTATACTAACAATATATCTAGACATTCCGCAACAGCGCCTGAGTGCATGTCTCCCAGATATCTATTTAGTGTATCACAAGATCATTGGTGGTTATTCTTGGACTATCATTTAGTTGGTCGGCGATTGGTTCATCAAACAAACAGCAATAATTAATTATCATCACAGTCGGGCAGAATTTTTTATTTTAATTATTAAAAAAAAATTATTTTGATAAAATAAGATATCAATAAGCAATGCCCACATCCATAAAGAATCTACATGAAAATCTCATAAGACTTTCCTTTTTATAAAAATGGCCAATAAAGAAAATTATATGCAAGGCATGCACCATGTCAAATGCATGGAACGGAAAGGACAAATGATGCAATATGCAAGGGGCAGATACAAATACAGGTATAACAATAAAGGTCTCACCGCATCATCACCAAGAGGAGGCAACTCCGGCCGACTATCTATCTCATTCTCAGCGTTCTGTATACCTGTGATGGCTGAACTGATAGTACCTAGTAGAGCCCTTTGGCTCTGATTGAGACCAGCATGCAGCGCAGAGTTGTGGCCCTGCCAGACAAATTATATGTTACTTGCTGTTACTTGCGGCAAGAGGGCATGTCAGCTGATGAGCAGTCAAATGAGAGGTAGGGATAGAAGCAATAACTTATGTACATAGCAGTGTATAACACAAACTGGTGGGTGAGCATGGCTTGCTTGAGATATATCTCAGTGACAGCTCAGTGACACCTCAGTGACAGCTAACTGACAGCTCAATGACAGCTAACTGACAGCTCAGTGACAGCTAACTGACAGCTCAATGACAGCTAACTGACAGCTCAATGACAGCTAACTGACAGCTCAATGACAGCTAACTGACAGCTCAATGACAGCTAACTGACAGCTTAGCAACAGTTCAGTGACAGCTAACTGACAGCTCAATGACAGCTAACTGACAGCTCAGTGACAGTTAACTGACAGTCACAAGAGGCGCCATTGAAAATAGAAACTTCATTCCCATTTTGGTTATAAGGGGTATATCAGTGCTACTTTCAGACGTTCATAACTAAAGCCGCGTTTACACTAAGCGACTGCGACTCCGACTTCTTTGAAGTTTGCCGCTTGCGTCTCGACGCACGAGGCTGGCGCAGCTTCCGGTGGAGATGCAGGGTTGTCGCAGGCTGAGACGCAGCAACCCAGCAGTGTTGGGTCCGAGCGTCAAGCCGCAGCGTCTTCATAGCCACGTGACACAGTTTAATCAATTGAGTTGCTCTATATAGAGGCTCCAATATTTTGTATATTCTAGCCTGGATATAACGTAAACAATGATTGTTATAAGATCGTAAGGTTATTATTAAATAATTAATTATTACCAGCATTGTTGACATGTGTGTTTATTATTTTTTTTATCAAAAGAATCAAACTATGTATGTTCAACAATAATAAATAATTCATATTCGGAGTAGTTATCATCATTATTTTGGATGCAAACACAAAAAGAACGTTAGATTTTCTTCAAATTATTATTTAATTTCAGTAATTGGTATTATTAATTATAGATAAGTTAAAATTTCATATCACATCATAAATAAAAAATCCACAAGACGCATAGAGAACTACTGCCTGGTAGAAAACTGGTAATAATTAAATCACAACTCATCAATGCAACAGCGTGAGCAGGAACGCAATAAATTATTTTAGCTAAGATGGTTGGGCAACTCCGAAGTCTCAAACTCGAAAATTTAGGGTGTCACAGCGGTGTAAAGGCACATGCGTCTGCGACAATCAATAGAGTCAGAGTCGCAGTCACCTAGTGTAAACGCGGCTTAAAATATGCTATTACAGTTAAAACCCCAAACAAGGAAATGAAATGAAGTAGAACGGCACACTTACGGCCCTGGAGGAGGGAGGGAAGTGCTGAATGTTTGATTGATTCTGAACTCTGCCGTACTGGGCCTGGCCCATGGAGTACTCCTGGTATGATGGCGGACCGTGCTGGCTGTTTCTGATAACTCCAGGCATGGCCACACTCTCCATAGAGGCGTGGCCTATGTTAGAGGACTGGTGCTGGATTATGGTGGCCCTGTACAGTACAAGTATTGCATGTAACGTACAATCTGATACACAGTGTAATACACAGTATAACACACAGTGTAACACAGTATAACACACAAAATTCGGACACATACTTGGCAGGAGTAACACTCTCCTCCAACATGGTCGATTCTTCGTCGCCATCTTGTCCAAAATGGTCTTTTTCTTTTTTCTACAACGTTTATATGGAGTATATATAACACCGATCGTATATATGAACAATACATTGTACATATATACAGCGTAAAACACATAACAAAGATATATCTTTTGAGAACTACGCATACAATAAATTCTCACAATAAACACTCATATATATCATACAAATTGCCATTCATTGAACTATGTATAACACATACAGTGTACACACACCTAACTATGCACAACATATACAGTGCACAAGTACAAATACTCACTCTCTTCAGTATAATGTCTATATATCCAGCTATCAATGCACTGATTTGCTCTCCCTCGGCAGTCTGTACACTGTACAACGAATTCTCATGATCTCCAAAGTCTAAATTGAAACTGTTGGGCGACGCAGCCCACCTGCGCACATGTGTCAGAGGCCAAGTCTACAACGTATCATGTTATACAACATCATATCATGTTATATAATACACACCGTGTGATCAAGTTAGTAGTTACTAGTTATTGTGCGTGTTATACTGTACCTGAAGGACTTCTTTAGTTCTCTCATCTACTCTAAATATTGATTCTTTGTTGACCCCAAACAACCTTGGCACCAGCTTTTTTGAGCTTTTCATTCTTTCCTGAAATGAAAGCAAAACTGAGTACATTATACAAAATGGTTGCTATAATGATGTGATGAACTATCGATAGCGAAGTAATTGCATATTTTCCAGAATACTTATTATAATATAACAAATCTACGCATTGTGTCCAAATGACACTTTTAGTTTATTAAACAATTACAAATATATTTTATCTGTTGGGTAAACAACACTGACGCAATTGATTGATTAGAGAGGATTGACTCCACATCTGTGACACAAACATACTCTGACAGCATAAGAGATGTGCTCTATCAGACTTGCCTTTTTGCATTACAAACCTGGCCAACTTGGATCCTAAAGACCTTCGATTATCAATACAGAGTAACAAAAATAAGTTGTTGAATCATAGCAGGCGGACAAAACGAAAACGATATTCCGACACACTCATATTGATGACAGACATGTTGCATTATCTATTTACTCAAAAAATTCACATTAGAATAACCAAATCAAGTCTGACTTTTAGTACCAGTACATTACTTGCACTTTTGTTTTGACTGGTCTGTCATTTATGGCAAACAAAAATGTACAATAAGAACCCAAACCGTCAAAACAAGTCACAAATTAAATAATTAAAAATCTTACGCCACCTTTTGACACTACAGAACAAAATTTTTATATCAAATTTACTATAATTTTATTAATAAAACAATGACTAGACAAAACACTATATCAGAGAAAAAAAACAATTTCAGAAAACATAAAAGAAATAATTCTATTTGCTTTTTTTGTCAAGTGTGTTTTTTGTTTTCACATCACTTATATAAGAGCTGTTACATTCCGAGGTTACATTGAGCGAGTCTGTAGGCATACCCATACAAAAGAGACTCTTTCATCAAACATTCATACATCATACATTCCGAAGTCTATCATGTGCACTTGGGAAGAGAAAAAGAATTGTGTCTGACTAGAAACAATTATATAAAACCTGTCAAATCCACAATCATAGTGACACTAGTACTGGCTCCTATTTAATATGACGGTTGCTGTTGAAAGAAACATGTTCAATCTATCAGCCCATGAATATTCCTGTCGATTTGATAAATGAGAGGACAACTCCACATTCAAACTTATAAACACGCGCGAGACAGATTTATGTTGAGGCTTTGAAATAGTTGTAAAAAATAGAAACGAAATAATCAAAATTGACAATGAGACCATAGCCCTAGGAAGACAGACTAGAGATGACAGTAAGACAATAGAGACACGAATGCAATGACACTTACCCGCACTAAAAAGAAAGTAATCCCGTAGGTCTTCAGAGACCTAGCCAGCTGTGTGTATCTCACTTTAGCCTCAACCTCATTCAAGCTATACAACTGCCTGTGCTCCTGGAATATTCTCTTCTCTATGCTTTTCGCTTTCACATATTCTTTCGGGAGAAATTCTTTTAAACTGCAGCAATACCAAAATTCATATGGCAAAGCCTATAAAGGGTAGATGACTATTTTTTGGCTTTACATAGCCTGTTGACTACGCATAACAGTATACAGACTGTAGAACTCACTCTAAAAAGCCTGGCTTGTGTTTAGTCTCCACGTAAGGACCAAATTGTATGTGACATTGAAAGCCAGCAAACTGTACAGCTTCCTCCAGGGTGACGGGGTGGGCGCCGTTGAGAATAGCATCCCTCATCTATAAATGATGAAGGCACACGGCTACATTATTGTATGAATCACGGGCCTAACAAACAAAGAGCTCACAACAGCACTTGTACAATACCTGAACATAAAGAAGGTTGAGCTGTATAGGGTCTCTGGCATCTATATTTTGGTCGGAAAAGAAAAGTTTTCTTTTCAGCAGTAAAGTGTCACCTTCGGTGACTGATTGTTCTCGCAAAGTCTTGCCGTGGTCCAGCCAATTCACTACAGAACAGAGAGCTCATTGTGAGCCAACAGATAACACATGTCTGACCCGCTGACACATGGCAGCGCATGGCAGACTCACAACAATAACAAGATAGATGATGACATAAGAACACAAAAAGTTCATACATTCATCGTCTGTGTGAAGTTTTTTCTTCATTTCATCCAAGCGTTTGCGCTCCATCCTAGCAATGGTCGAGCCTTTCTTTAGAGTTGACATGTTTTCCTTGTCTTCAGGCAGTTCATAGATCAGAGAATACTCATCGTGGTTGGTTATTCCTGCAGCCAACAATAACAACACTGAGTACAGGTGAAGGGAGAGGTGAGTGCCAATGATGGTTAGTTCAAGACGTAGCATTACAAAAACTAACAATAACAATAATGGAAGCTTTCACAGTTACAACGTCAACAATCCAAAGCAAGTCACATCTTGCTTGGGAGATATGACCAATAATTGTCACACGTTACACAACTACTGAAGCCATCGGAGTTACTTAAACTGTTTCCCATCTGAAAGTTGAGATACAAACGAGTAATAAATTGATTTAAAACAGAAATCCTTCGAAGATACAACTTGGTTGTAAAAGCTAGCTCTCATACATGACGCAAAGTTATTGCAACATAGTCAGTGATTTTTGAAGATTTCATGGTTTATGAAGTTGTCTGCTCATGAACATCATTGAATTCCTAGAATATCGGAAATAAATATATCTGATCTCAAGACATGTATGAAAACGAGCCAAATAGTAGTAGCATTAGCAGTAGTACCATCGTTTATAAGTCGCTGTGCATCTGTTGCAACAATCGGAGCAAAGGAAGCAGTAGTAGATTTATGTTATAGTACGCAGGTACAATAATAGTATGTGGGGTAGAGCTAATACTGGTGGTGGGAGACAACCAAACAAAAAGAGAGATACAAGACATGACCGATAGACCGCGGAGCCTACCTATTCTGGAGCAGATGACCACCATGAGTTGACTAACAATATGACTGTCATCTACCTGCAGTGTCTTCACCGCGCCATCTAACATTCTTACTCTTATAATTCTTAGCTTAGACTTGTAGTCTAGAACGTCCTGCAAGCCACAGATAGGATTTATATCAATATCACCAACACCAAATGGAGAAGTAATATTCATTGCAACTATTGAAGGATATCACGTGCTGTGAAGTGAAGCACTTGTCGCCACTTGTCAGCTGACTGCACTCTTGTATTGATAAAACAAATGACACATTAGAGCATGTGCCCTCTACACTTGCAGCTGTTTTTATTACGTGTTAAGTAGCTAGTTGATAGCTTGATATTGGTTTATAACAAACTGTTCTATGGTATAAATTAAATAAATTTTTGCTCAATTGTGTGTGTAATGGATTGAGTAAATGATATGAGATGAAATGATGTGAGAGGGAACTAACTGTTCACTGGTATTTGAACACAACATGAAACGCTAGTGAATCATAACTAAAACATTTGCATATAATTGACAGTTACTGTTTCACAAAAAATAGATTTTATAGGAATAGACAATATGGGTTTAGACGTATATTATTTCATTTCAATATTTTTATTTACCACATAGGCTACGTGAATTAATCCAAGGAGAGGGCAGTCCGAAAACTAATGTAGCGGTTCAAGTTTTTAACCATTTATATGCTACTATCAGACGGTAACACAACCCAATTTATAATACTCAGGTCTGGCTTACAAACTAAAATACTAATAATAGCAGAGAGGGAGAAATAAACTCTATATCACAAGATTAAGATGTATAAAAAACTGGAATGACGCCGCGGTGTTTGTCAAAAGTATATACAACAACCAAGTAATGTAGTACAGTGTCATAGATTGATGTAAAGCTCTGGTTACTGGCTAAATATGCACTTTGGTGATGCTGTGTGAAGGGGTTTTATCATTGGAGCTGAACGCTAACCAAATGGAATCAAACATCGCTTGCCATTTGATTGGCTACACTGCACCGATGTTTTGGCGCCGATGTATCTATACGATGGATTGTAACGATGCGCCGGTGGCTACACAGACCAATATAACGTGACGATCTACTAGAGCACATCGGTGAGCTGCTATTGAACTAGCCAATCATACAGCACAAAGCGCGGGTTTTTGCCTGTTTCCTTTCCAACAACAAATTTTTTGTTTTCTTGATAATCGAAGACACGCTCACTGGAATATATGTTTGTTTTTCACCAAAAAAAAACGTGACTTTTAATAATTATTTTGGTTTTATTTATTATTAAATAATCAGAATATTGTTATAATTCATCATTTATTTTATTGTTGTACTTGATAATAATTATTAATTATTTTACTTGAAAATGTTAAAATCATCAATGATCACTATTTTACGAGCCATGTAAAATAAATTTACTTGACTGAATTGTTTTAGGTAACAACTGCATTACATCGAAATTATTTTGATGCAAAGAGATGAATGTACAAATTCTATAACATCAACATTCCTTCGGAATTTGAAGTAGATAACAACGATAATATAATGTATACGCACTGTTGATAAAAAAAACCAACAGGAAATGTGTTGTAAATTGTTAAACATAATGAGCTTGTGAAAATATTTTGAATTTAACAAATCAGAGGATGCCGATGAGGCTTATGAGACCAACATGTTGGTTATGCTCACAAACAAGCCCCACGATGTGCAGCTGTATCGGCCACGCCCATCGTAAGGCCTTCCGATAGCAAACATCGGCCTGTGTAGTCACCCTTTTACAAACATTTAAATAAAATAAAACCAAACGTTTGGTAAATCTTGTTAATAAACTTTAGCAGACTCCAAGGTCAAATCCAAGGTCAAACAAATGTATTATTTTATGAATAAAACAAATGACTTATTGATAGCTTCAATACATTGGCCTGGGAAGAGAGGTCACGAATACTCTTAGTGCTCACCGCACATAATCAATACATTGCTTGAGTGCAGCCATGTTTTTGGTATTCAATTAAACAAAATGAAAGCCGTCGATGCAGTGAGCAGTAATTAACGATCTGTGCAACAGGCCTCCGAATATACTAATTAGAAAGTACTATTGGGAACATTTCAACAACCATAAAAAATGCAGAACAACTTTTAAATGAGATCTTCTGGCGGTAATTTTGATCTGAAAATAACGAACAACCTGATAAGAATCGAAAAGTTTTTAATCAAAGTTAACCACAGTAAAGTAGATGAGTGAACGATTTTCATGTTCATGGACGAACATTTTGGCAAATACAATGTTGGAAAAACCTTTATATACAATTTTCTATCATTCCGATGCCAGGAGAGCATATTTATTTAAATTTACGTCATTATTGATCTAAACTATAATGTATAAAACTGCAATACATCAAATTTTTACGATTGCGGAAAGGATTTAAAAGTGCATCAATATTCAAGTACGTCCATCCTTATATAAAATAAAGGACAATCCAAAGCTAACGAAATCACCAAAGCTAGCACTGCACATTCTATATCTACTGTAGATAAGTAATTACCCCATTTCTCAGTAGGTAATACTCCAAAGAACGAGAGTTATCCAGCCAGACACCTTTTTTAGGATCTTCATCGGACAGGAAGAGTCCAAACTCTTGAGCTACAGCGGACAAACACTCAGTCTAGAGCCAAGAACATACAAAGTTGGCAGAACCAGCCAAGCAAGAAACATCTAGTTACTTACGATTTCCTTTGTTAGCTTCCGGAACCTTCTGTCGAATGAAGAGGCAGGCATCGAAGACAAGTGTGCTCGGCTCAAACTGCATAGTTTTCACCTGTCCACTGCTGTCAATGCGTATCTTCAGGGACAGGGTAGCCATAATGTATGTTAGGCTCTACCCTGTCCTGTCTCCCCGCTTACTTTCTCTCCTTTTTTGGTGGTGAGCAGCTGTGGCAATGGCTGCTGTAATGTGAATCAACAATTATGCAGACGAGTGCTCACCACATGTGACAGACTCGTAACAAACAGAGAGATTAGGTATTTGGTGCGGACATGATACGGTAGCGTGTGAGGTTAGCTGCCTAGAGGGGTGGATAGAGGAGTGAATAAAGGGGTCGATAGATGGGTGGATAGAGAGGTGGATAGAGAGGTGGATAGAGGGGTGGATAGAGGGGTGGATAGAGGAGTGAATAAAGAGGTGGATTGAGGGGTGGATAGAGAGGTCAATAAAGGGGTGGATAGAGCGGACAGGAGGTGCAAGATGGTAAGGGGCCTGCAGGAGACAGGGTAGGAGCAGGCGTCTGATCACGCCAGTGTATCGACAATGGACATGAGTAAGTGGTGAAATCTGCAAAAAAATTGTTCAAACTGCACATAATTGTCACATCTTTTGCTAACCTAACGGAGGAGAACTTTCACAATGTAAGACATTTCTTGCCATGTTGTATTTGCATACTTGTACTATTCACTTCCATATCTGGTGGTACTTTGGGTGTAGAAATCAGCTAACTACACCAATTATAATTACATGATAACAACATGAATCATTCTAACACAAATATGTCAAGATACTTTTCATTAACTAGTAGCAGTTGGAGGTGGTAAGTAACCCAATAATAATTGATGATGCTTCAAAAGTGTACAAGTCACTGTATTCTCAACCAGAATAAATAGAAATATGAAGACCCGAGCCAGAGGTGTCCTCAAACCCTTAACGCCCTTCATGTTTTCCACATTTTAAGTTAGTGCGTTTTGATGCAACAGTAAATAGTATAAGGGTATTCCTTACAAAAAGGTGAAGGTCATCACACCTATCTGTATTCATCACCTACTCACAGGTGGAGTTCTTTTTTATCAAAATAAAAGTATAAAACTTTAACAACCAATAAATGTCAAGGTCAAAAAACTAAAAACTGATTGAATAAATGTTCTTTTAGTCTGTGTGCAAACCATTCATCTACACCGGTACTTACAATTTAATAGGATGTTAATAAGTCGAAATGCCAGCAAATTATCATTGCATGACCCACATAGCAGTGTAAAGAATAGGTAGGAGCTGATGGATCATGGTTGTTTAGTAGGAACTAGCATGTTTGTATTCACAGCTCATCAACCTAACTCAAAACAGACTTTCCAAGCAAATATTTATGGTTTAGAAGAGATAGGAGGACTGGCCAAGTACTAGTAGTCTAGTCCCTAATGACTAGGCATACACATTATCAGTACCATACACACGTTCACACAATGCCTGGTGAGAACAAAACAATGAGGCCACCTCAAGCTGCCTGCAAGTGCTGATTAAATTAAACATTATCAAATGAGCAAAGAATGAAAGGATCAACTGCAGCGTACCGCTAACTGTATCACTCGCATTGTCATCTACTATTATAATAATATATTATTATACCGATTGATAACAAGTGAACAATGGTATTTCATAGAACAACAAGCCGGCGTAAGGATATTCAGGCTACCAATGTTACACCAAAGGCTAAGCTTTGCCTGCAGTATTAGAGTACCCATTTAGTGTTATACAAAAGGCGACATTTAAGGTTTCAGTTTACAAATTAAAATTTAAAAAAGTCTTTGTTGTAAGATGGAAGTTTGCTTAGAAGTGCCTTCACCATATGCATACTTCAGGAACAAATACGGGCTGGCTAATTCACTATAAAAACAGGTTACTCACTAAATCACCTTTAACACCAAATATAATACAAGTGTAACATTGATATGTGATGATATATTTTTAGAATAATCAGGCTTGCTATTGCTAGCTCACTCACAATTCGATACTAGCAAGGAATAAAGTGGTGCATACGCTTCAACTGACTACAGGGAGAACAAAGACAAGAGACAAATATTGGCCGGTAGAAGTCAATTAAGAGAGTAAACACTTTGCGGGCCTTTGAGTGATGTAACTAGTCCCATATTTGTTGACTAACAGTACACACGGAAATGCAGGAGGACATGCCTACACGGAGATGCACAGGCAATCATTATACGCTGTATGTATAAGCATTGATTCAGTAATACGTATCAAGATTGAACTGTGAGATAATACAAGCAAGCTGTCGACTGACTAATACTGTACAATATCATATATCAGCATGCTAGCACTTGCCAAACTAGGTTAGCATACAATAGATTGCCTCAAGCCTCGCTGAACTAATGCATCTCTCAACTATATATTGAATATTACTGACAAATCCATTGCGCGTATCTGCATTCACCATGACTACCGACTATGGTACGAGGAGCACTCCTTTTTAATTGTCTCATCTATTTGTAGATGTAGAAGCTGAAATGCTTGCAGTAGATGATATACACCGAAGATTGGAGGCTGTATGCTTTAGGTGTTTGCACAAAAGAGTGCATTGGATTGCACAAGGGCTGGTACAAGAATGTAATCTACTAGTTGTAATGTTTGTACATCGGTATCAGCATTCGTTACTGCAAGTTTATCAGTGGTTGGCCATGAGTGGAAATTAGGCCCGCCAAGTATGGGTGATTATATTATGTATTTCATAGATGACTCGCTTGCCAGCTATTGGCTATCAGCAATCAGTATTGAATGAAGCTCGCCATTTGTGATTGCAATCAATTCTTGCTTTTTGATTGGTTAGCGCTTTCACATCCTTGCATAACTGCTAGCTTTTTATTGGTTACTGTCATTTAGCACTATCTTCCAACTGGTGACTAATTATTATAGGTCTTGCATTGGTTATTAGCGACTGTTGTGATTGCGAGTTTTTTTATTGGTATTTGTTTATGAATGCAAACAGTTTATCAGTCAGTAGTCATCAACGCAGTTAGTGGCGATTAAAATGTTGTGGTTGAATTTTGTTTGTGACTCAATCCCCTCGCAGTATACATTTTATCAGTGGCCAAGACTAAAATTGATGCCAAAAAAAACATTAGCGGCCAGTTCACAAAGAGATGAAATCAAATAGAAGCAGGTACTGACATTAGTAGCGAAACTATGAAGCTATGTTCTTCATGTTCAGGCAGTAATACAAATAGCTCATTAGACCCACCACATTTTAGGGGAACTAGTCCTTAAAATGTAAATAAACATTAACGAGAATGCATGTTTTCCACCTACTACTATTTGGTCCATGATAATTCAAACTGACAATAGTGAGGCTTAAGCTGTAAGTGGTCGATTTGTCAATGAAAAAATAATATTAAGTAGCCGAAGCTGCTAATACCGTAGTTATGGTATATAGCTTAGATTTAGACAGCACAAAACTAGAGCTACCGACAATTAAATATTTTAAAACATTCAAAACTACATGGTCATTATATCCATTTGCAGTTAACATTTGCTAATTTTCTATTCTGCTGACAGCATCGTTTTAATGTTAGAGTTATTCAACAGAAAACCACAGAACACAAAAATCATATACCAGCATCGACATAATGATTTTATATATGATTTTGTTATACCTCAGTTAATGATGTTTTAAAACAAAATTGTATCAAATTCGGTAGCTTTTTTTTCTTTGAGATTTTCAGGTAGATGTAGCTTTCATCTGGTCAGTCTATATTATTACTTTATGCACATTCCTTTTTTGTTAAATAAATATCGGCAACCACGCAACTATCCTAGTATGTGACCAAACCATCAACCTTCAGTTGTTATAGTAAACCTTTAGTTAATATGGACTTTTACTTGCATGGCTCATTCATTAAAACAGTCCTTTGCTAATTATTTCAATAAACCACAAGTCCATTATGCATAAAACTTTTTGCTTTCATTTGCTCTTTAAAAATTTGTTTCTCAGTTCTGAACAGGAGCACCAAAAGAAACATTTTTCATGCTATAGAACAAAACAAGGTGAAGAGATACGAAAAAAAACCCACGAAAAATTATTCGGGTAATAATAAAGGCTGCTGCGGACAAAACTTAAGTTCATTAGCTAGGCTTAATATAACGCATTACCTATGCATTTTTAAGCTAAAAAGGCGTTTAAAACTTGGCACATCATTTTTTCACACCAAAATGTGTGTTGATTAGGTATGAATTATTAATCAGTAACAAAACATCTATCTCTTCTACATCTTATAAAGCTTATGTAGGCACTTGTATCTTGTTCAGCATATATTGAGTTGCTTGGTATGTGATTAATTACTTGGTGAAACATGTTACAACACTCATATTTCAATGTTTCACCAAGTATATTCATATTTGTAAATTTGTAATATTGTAAAAGTGTTTGAAAATTGACAGTCCAAACAACAACAATGATATAAAAACTTATTATTGAAGTCTGTGATTTATAAAAATATGTATTGGTATGCTGCTGTGTATTGTTTTTAGTTAACCAATAAGCAATATTATTATTATATAATAATATATTATTATGCAATGCATATGCTTCTTCTGTAGCAACTTTTCTGGTGGACTATTATTAATACATACATCATCCTAATACA
Organism: Cryptosula pallasiana; assembly: GCA_945261195.1. Lineage (NCBI taxonomy): Eukaryota > Metazoa > Bryozoa > Gymnolaemata > Cheilostomatida > Cryptosulidae > Cryptosula > Cryptosula pallasiana. The sequence continues at coordinate 10,751,084 of OX183130.1, read as the reverse complement.
TGATGATGATGACGATTGAACACAAGACTACTGTTATTACACAACAACAATTAATACTTATTACAACAGGAGGACACGTTGTTAAATTAAACAACAACAAAAATTGACAATAATAATATAATAACAACGGGCAATCATCAATTCAATAAATAAATTTAAAAACAGAAAATAATAATTAATAATTTGATAACACATAATAATTATGTAGCTAGAACAAGTGCAAATTTTATATAATAATAATAATTAATAACCGTAGTAGTAACAACAACGAACAACAACAATGCAATCACTCCATTTCTTTCAATAATAATATTATTTATTAATTTATAAACTTCTTAAAAAGAAGCATTCGTTATTATTATTAATTATTATTACTATAATAATAGTAGTAGCTAGTTAATAACATACTATTATTAATTATCATTATTATAATAATAATAAATCTATAATAATTAATAACAACTATAAAATAAATAAATAATAATTAAAAAAAATGTAATAAATATTATATATATAATAATTATTATTATAATTATTATACATAATATTTATTACATTTTACATTTATTACAATAATACTATTTATAGATAGATATATATAATAAAATATAAATAATAATAATAATTAATTAATAATAGTCAGTGAGAGTTATTGGCATACTCTAAAATACATCATGTAGAAATAAAAAGATTTAGCTCGCAGTATTTACACTAGGACTCACCTTTGTTATTGATTGCATGAAAAAGTCGTCGGTTTTTGTCACAAAGACTCATAGGGTGGTATTGATAGCGAAGAGTGTATACCCTCTTTGGTAAAAGTGCCAGTTGGAAAAGGTGATAGAGAGATTGAAGTTTACATCCGTCGATTTTTTATTGTTGGTTCGCCTTGCCGCTTAATATCTTCAACGTTCAAACCAGTTTACCTTCATTGAGTCGGCCAGCACTGTCGTCAACTCGTCAATCTATGCATCAAACGACGAATTGCTTTCCTTCAGGGCGACGGCATAGACCATAGAATTATCGCCCCTAGGGAGGTAAGTCTATGGCATAAACATCGGTGTTTTTTTTTACAGCGTCGGGTATCACTGACGATCTCTACTTATCATAGACATAGTGTGTTTTCTTCATAGCATAGGTCGCGCAAGCCATTAATCAAAGTATAACTGACCAATCATGTGTGAATTACCCGATAGTTCTATGGCAACGATATAATATTCAAAATGGCTACCCACCTAAAATAGTGCAAAAAATGAAACAGAAGAAGATATGCTTCTATAAAATGGCTGATCATAAATGTTGAGCATCTTGCCTTTATTTTCAGGATAATGGTTGTCTGAACGTATGTTTTGAAAATAGTGAACTATTTTGTGAAGGTACAAATGATATTATAATAGTGTAGTTGAATTATTATTATTCTTGTTTGTTGTTGACTTGTTCAACAAGTCATTATTAATTATTATTATTATTATTATTATTTAATTAATTAACAACAAGTTGTTGTTAATTAATTAAATAATAATAATAATAATAATAATTAATAATAATGTAAAGGACCGGCGCCATCTTGAACATTCTATGGTATACTCACGAACATTTCATACTTACGTAGTTCTATCTATTTTAGTATTGTCTATTTGTCTACATGTATCGTTCTATGCCTGCGCTCAAGGGCAGTTCCTTCTATGCATAATTACTACTACTTTTTATTTATCATTAGAACATATATGTTTGCCATGTGCATCCAGTCATGCGTTTATCCAAGGACCACCTCTTATATTTTATTGGCACGCTCTGACCAATTAATTGTGCCAGGCGTGGCATCCTTTGTATTGCCTTTTACTGTTATGTAATCTTGTACATAAATACGGATGTTTTGAATAATAAAGTCAGAGTCAGCTTGCACACTCTCAGAAGTTTCTTTGTACATACAAATAACTTCACTTGCGCTCCACTACTCGAGTAGTAGTATATAGGCAGATCAGTCTGAACCTCTGCTGGCCGAACTTAGCCTTGTCTAAACTTCGCCTTCAATGTTCGACCTCTGCACAGCACTACACAAAGACAGCCGAACCTCTGCTGGCCGAATCTAGTTCCACTAGTTCGCCCTTCAAAGTTCGAACACATTGCACACACAGATAACACAGATAGTAGCTAACGCAACCGGCAGTTCACTAGTAACTGAGATGGTCATCCACCATTCTCCAGTCTACTAAGTCGACCTGTGGAAGGGTTGTATCGCTAGCACCATAGACACAGTTGCCATTACAAGTTCGGGAGGTCGTGCAGGTAGGCCGAGCTACCACCTCACACCCCCCCCAGTGAAATCCTGCACATTGGTGGCAGCAGCGGGATTGACAGACACTCACAAGCAGCACCTCCCAGAGAAAGAATGGCGACTAGAAGAAGAGCACTGAGTACTGACAGGGATCCTTCCAGCCTGCAGATGATGGGGACGCTCACCGATATCCTAGACCGCATGACAGTAGCCACAGCCAGAGATAGGTTCAGGGTACCACAGTACGATGGTACAGGAGATGTGGACTACTTTCTGCAACGGTTTCAGGAGGTGACCAGGGCAAACCATTGGCCGGCGGAAGAAGCAGTCATCCACCTACGCCAAGCCCTGACAGGCAAGGCCGAGCGGTGCGGTCGAGGTGAGACCACAGAAGAGGTGACACGTACTCTACGGGCGACCTTTGGTATGACCCGCTCGGAAGCCCAAGCCAAGTTGCTAAGCTACCGACGGAACCAAAGAGACAGCCTCAGAGACCATGCCCTCATGGTCGAGCAACTCGTTACGGCAGCCCACAGCACTCTGCCGCGACAGAATAGGGACGAAATGGTGATGCAGACGTTCCACAGCACTCTGGGACACACGTACCTGCAGCGGCACTTGCTGGCAGTACGCCCCCAGAACCTGGAGGAAGCCATCTTAGCAGGAAATGAGTTCCTGCAGGTGCCACACCAACCATTGGGAGGACCCCACATCAGGGCAGTGGAGGCCGACCCCCTGGAAGAAGAGACGACCCCACAGAAAGAGACGGCTCGACACCAAGAGGTACAGGACCCCTTGGCACAGCTGCTTAAAACCGTAGAAGGGCTGAGCAAGGAGATTGCCAGCCTAAAGGCGGAGAAGAAGACTGAGCCACCAAAGAGATGTTGGGGATGCCAGCAAATAGGCCACACCCGGAAGGCATGTAGGACCGTCCCTTGGCCTAGCCGCCAGGGAAACGACTACCGCCCGCAGCAGTAGGGAGACCTGCTGGCTGCACACGGGCAACGACACCTCCGAAGGAAAGGGCGCAGGCACCCTCCAGTGGACCGGCGACAGTGCGTCGAGCAACTCCTCCCCTGGACCTCCTGACTAGTCCCCCTATCGCCCTACACAACCGTTTTGCCAGCCTGTCGGCACTCGACAGCTCAGTGGCAGAAGAAACGGACGGCGACGGGACTCTAGAGCAGCAGGAACCAAGGCCCAGGCGGAAGGACAGGCAGACCCAAACGCCCCCGCTAAGGAAGGAAGAGTTCATTCCAAAACCTGTGACCCTCCAGAGCAACCAGATCGAGCGACCATATCGCTCAAGTTACTACCTACCTGGAAGGGTAGAAGGAGAGGCGGTAACACACCTCATAGACACGGGCTGCAACACTAACCTGTTGTCCAAGCGAGTCTTTGATCGGTTACCGAACCACGTACAGCGCAACTTACAGCACTACGATTCCCATGGAATCATGGCCGACGGAACGAGACTTCCGTTCTACGGCTTGCTCGCGTTGAAGGGGAGGATACGGCACGTCAAGTTTGAGGAGACCTTTGTGGTCAGCCAAGTCAACGAAGACGTTATCCTGGGAATGCCCTTCCTGACAAGCCAAGGATGCCAGATGGGATTCGACCGTCCAGTGCTGATGATACAAGGAAAGGAGCTGGCCTGCACCGACCGCCACGGGAGAAATCTCGTGTCCAAGGTGCAAGTTCGACAGGACACCCAGCTTCCACCACAGACAGAAGTGACGATTCCATGTCACTTGAGCTCCAGGGATACGTTCCCCCAGGGAGTGATTGAAAGTATTCAGGGTGGGATACCCATCGCCACCAGCGTCAACAGGCCTGACGCTCAGGGACACGTGCTGGTTAGATGTCTGAACCCGACGCAGGACACCCTAAGGCTACCCGCAGGAGAGGTTATTGGTACCTTTACCGGAGTAGAAGAGGGTGGCGTCCAAGAGCTGACCCCACCAGACGGACGAAAGAGCGAGACGGGAGGAAGAGAGTTACCCCCCCATCTGCACGACCTCTTTCAACAAGCCAGGAGAGGGTGCCAGGACCCATGGCAAGAGCAGCAAGTCAAGGAGCTGCTGATCAAATACCAGACGGTATTTAGTAGCCACAGCGGGGACCTGGGCCGAACAACGCTGGCAGAACACTCGATCCCCACGGTAGAAGGAGCTCGACCCATCCGGTGCCCACCACACCGCCTGGGACCAGAGAAGGAGGCCGAGGCGGAACGCCAGATAAAGGACCTTTTGGAAAAGGATCTAATTGAGCCGGCCGACGGAGCTTGGAGCTCCCCTGTGGTACTGGTAAGGAAAAAGGACGACACATGGAGGTTCTGTGTGGACTATCGGAGGCTGAACGACATAACCAAACAAGATGCCTACCCCATCCCCAGAATCGACGAATCACTGGACGCTCTGGCAGGGAGCAAGTACTTCACTACGTTGGATCTCACTAGTGGGTACTGGCAGGTACCCCTGGACCAAGATGCCAGTGACAAGTCGGCTTTCACCACGAGAAGCGGCCTATGGAAGTGGAAGGTGCTGCCCTTCGGGTTGACGTCGGCCCCCGCCACCTTCCAGAGACTCATGGAGAAGGTCCTCAAGGGTCTTCACTGGAAGACGCTGCTCCTGTATCTAGATGATGTAATTATCATCGCGCCCGACTTCCAGACACACTTACAGAGACTCGGAGAGGTGCTAGGACGACTCCACCAAGCTAACCTGAAGGTAAAACCCTCCAAATGCGAGCTGCTACAAGAAGAGGTCAAGTACCTCGGACACGTAGTGAGTGCAAAGGGAGTGGCCACCGACCCAGGGAAGGTGGAGGCCGTCAGGAGATGGGAGGCACCGACGGACGTAAAGGGGCTACAGGCGTTCCTAGGAACCGCCGGGTACTATCGCCAGTACCTTCCCGACTACGCCACGATCGCTAAACCTCTCACCGTGATGACAGGCAAGGAGACGCCATGGAAGTGGGGACAAGTGGAACAGGCAGCCTTCGATCAACTCAAGGCCAGACTCACTCAGGCCCCGGTGCTTGGATACCCCGACCCCAACCTGCCGTACACGCTGGACACTGACGCCAGTGCGGTAGGAGTCGGTGCTGTGCTCTCCCAAGTACAAGAAGGCAAGGAACGCGTCATTGCATATTTCAGCAAGACGTTGGCCCCAGCAGAGAGGAATTACTGCGTCACTCGGAAGGAGCTGGTCGCTGTCATCAAGGCAGTGAAGCATTTCCGACCCTACCTCTATGGGCGGGAATTCAAGCTCCGGACGGACCACGCCTCCCTTCGCTGGCTGTGCAGGAGAAAGGAGCCATCGAACCAGATAGCTCGCTGGCTAGAAATCTTGGCTGAGTTCCGATATAAGCTCGAACATCGGGCTGGAACTCACCATGGTAATGCTGATGGACTCAGCCGACAGGGGCCCTGTGCGGACTGTAGGCAATGCAGCTCCATCGAACAGAGAGATGGAGGACCCTCCCATGAAGAGCTACAGCGAGAGGCTGGGCAGAGACCTCAGAGAGAGGTGAGGGACGACCTCAACACATCGAACCCGGCACATTCCCCCCAGAGCTCGACTCAGAAGCAGTCGGAGGGACGGAATGCGGTAGGCCGGGCTTGCACCGAGCTGAGACGGCCGGGAGACATGTTGGAGAGGGAGTCTGCAGCAAGAGGAGAGCAAGAGGAGCGGGTTAACCTCACTGTGACAAACCCGGTACATTCCACCCAAACCTTAGCCCAAGAGCAAAGGGACGGGCAGGATGCGGTAGGCCGGATTTATGCCGAGCTGAGACGGCCGGGAAGCATCACAGAGAGAGAGTTAGCCGAGGGGAGTGTCGAGCTGAGGACACTCTATGAACGGAAGGACGCAATGAAGATTCGTCCTGACGGGGTACTGACCATCGCGCTCCACCATCCTTCCAGACCGAAACACTGTGTAGTCTGTCCACCCAGCAGGAGGACGCAAGTCGTCTGGGAAACACACAGGCTGATCCACGCTGGAGTACACCGAACGAGGCAGCGCATCTTACTAGATTGGTACTGGCCGGGCATTTCCCCCCTGGTCAGGAGACTGATAAAGGACTGCGAGGTGTGCCAGGTGGCGAAGAATGGAAGGAAAGCAGAAAACCCCCACAGACAGCGGATGTATGCTGGCCGACCCTTCCAGAAGCTGGCGATTGACTTAGTCGGTCCTCTACCTCTAACCAAGAGGAAGAACCGCTGGGCACTGGTCCTCACCGACCACTTTACCCGCTGGCAGGATGCCATAGCACTGCCCGACGCAACAGCACCCACGGTCGCCGTAGCCCTGGATGAGCGAGTCTTCGCTTACTGGGGTCTGCCCGAGCAACTACACTCTGACCAGGGAGCGCAGTTCGAGTCAGTGTTACTCGAAGAACTATGCAGTCTATGGGGAATCAAGAAGACGCGAACCACCCCCTATCACCCGCAAGGGAACGGAATGGTGGAACGCCAGAACAGGACGTTAGGAGATGCACTCCGTACGCTGATATTGACGAAAGGGCAAGACGAGTGGGACAGTCTGCTGCCACAGATCATGCGGGCATGTCGCAGCACCCCCCACTCAGCAACAGGAGAGACACCCAACATGTTAGTGATGGGACGGGAGGTCCGCCTTCCAGACCAGCTAACGGGCACGCCTCCTACCTTAGACCCACGCAACATACTGGAGCACACGGCAGAGGTGCAAGAGAACCTCCAGAGAGCGCACGAATACCTCCGACACCAGCAGCAAGAAATCAGGAGCCAGGACGACGAGGAACCCTCCGTATTTCAGAAGGGGGAGCTCGTCGTATTAGAGAATAAGAGACGAGTAAAGGGTAGCAACCCGAAGCTACAACCCCGGTTCGTGGGCCCATATGAAGTAACAGAGGTATTCCCGAACCACACTTATAAAGTACAAAGAAACGGACAATGGTCGATTCAGAATGGAATGCGACTACGGCACTACAGGACTTGTCAGGAGCCAGTCGGCCGGGCACCCCCCTGCCGGGAACCCGCCCTACAGCCGAATATGAAAGGAGCCAGGAGGGGACGGCCCCCCAAAGTACGCCCAGCACCCGCTGAGGTCGTGGAACCACTACCACTGCCCTTGCCAGAGCAGTTACCATTGCCGTTGCCGTCCTCCCCACGAGACAGATCGCCGCTCGTCAGAGAGCCACCAACACCACCACTCACTCAGGAAGCCGGAAACCTTCCCCCGAGGGGCGGGCCACCCCGCACACCAGTACCTACACCTCCGCCTTCACCTACGGTCGGTTTCAGCCCTCCGCGAAGGCCGGAAAGTAATAGAGAAAGAGACGATACAAGAGGGGGTACAGAAAGACAAGACAACACACCCCTGGAGGTCACCCAAAGGGCACCCAGTCCTCAGAGGCCCCCTCCCCTAAATGAGGAGGACTGGCCAACTCTGAGCCAAAACCGGACACCCACTTCACCTCTAGAGAGACCTCAAAGAGAACGACACAAACCGAAGAAATTAGACGATTATCACTGTTACACAACAGTGGAGGAACAGCAGCCATCCGGAAACCCATCCACTGGGACAGAAGGGAACCATAGGATAACCTCACCAACCCCAGCCCCCACACCAGTGGACACACCAAAAGAAAACCCGGCCGAAATCGGCTGGGTAGTTGTAAAAAGAAAGAGAAAACAAGACGATCTACAGAGACAGGAGACGAGTTATCAACAAGAGGGGCGAGGGAGAAAGAACGAACAAGAGAACACAACTCCCAAAGAAGATGAAATCGCCGCAGAAAAAATTAACAAACAAGGGGAGATAACGCCAAATTACCATCACCAAACAACCGCCACCCTACGTCAAACCGGAACCACGTGGGGAATAGCGTCAACAGACCACGTGAATATCAAAACCAATCAGAATAAAGAAAGGGGTAGGAGCCGCCAACGCTCAGTTCATAGTCAGCAGCGAGGGTGTTCACTACCCACTCGAAGTGTAGGCCAACTGGACAACTCCCTGCAACCAACGATGGCTCGAACCTCACAAGTACAGAATGACAAGATCGACATAACGTCGACTACTACAGGTGAGGCCCTACCGAACATTTCTATTACTTCATTGACAAGGGCGCTCGATCAGCAGATGAAGCCAGCCGTAACTATCCCCCGCAAGGAGGACATGTTACAAAAGATTACAGCCACACCAGTAATTAATATCCGACGTGTTGCTGTTTCAGAGAAGAGTGACATCGCTACACTAAAGCCTGCAAACGTCGCCAGAGAGATTTGGCTGAGTGGCGACACACTATGGGAAATTAAAGGCATGGCCGAACAGATTGGAGATAGTGACCAATGGAGATGTCGCCGCTGCGATTTCCAACAAGTAAAGAAGAGGGTCACCTATCACGTTCGGCAGCACTTAACTTACTTCTTTTGTAAGTGCGGTAAGAAGAGTGCCTCCAGAGACGCTATCCTTAAACATATCAGGACACAGGGAGGCACAGCCGAGCATGGAGGGAAGAGTAAGCCTCTGTATGAGGTCGACAAAGACAGATATGAAGAGTTCTGTAAAGCGATGGACTGGACATCACCTCCACCCTTTGGCAACCCTACCCCGATCATAGAGAAGGCACCAGCAGAAAAGACTCAAGAAGAAAAGGCACCAGTACATAAGCGGTTGGGAAGACAACCGGAGTCACCTCCTCCAGTAAAGAAGAGGAGAACAACTCCCCCACGAAGATCGGCTTCCCCCAGAAGAGACCACCACACACCATCATACAGTTGGCGAACCGAACGAGAGCGTTCGGCCGAGGCCGAAAGGAACCGAAGAAGACGTGAGTACAGACATCGTATGGAAGCGCTAGATAGAGAGCTGCATGCCGTCACCCACGACGCATGCCAGCTGTTACTCAGAGCCGAAGAGATTAAAAAGGAACTTAACCGACCATTTAGAGATTAGAGGAGACCTACATACCCGATGCCGCCGACGTTGTTTATTGTCCACCATCGACAATGGGACGGAGCGTGTAAAGGACCGGCGCCATCTTGAACATTCTATGGTATACTCACGAACATTTCATACTTACGTAGTTCTATCTATTTTAGTATTGTCTATTTGTCTACATGTATCGTTCTATGCCTGCGCTCAAGGGCAGTTCCTTCTATGCATAATTACTACTACTTTTTATTTATCATTAGAACATATATGTTTGCCATGTGCATCCAGTCATGCGTTTATCCAAGGACCACCTCTTATATTTTATTGGCACGCTCTGACCAATTAATTGTGCCAGGCGTGGCATCCTTTGTATTGCCTTTTACTGTTATGTAATCTTGTACATAAATACGGATGTTTTGAATAATAAAGTCAGAGTCAGCTTGCACACTCTCAGAAGTTTCTTTGTACATACAAATAACTTCACTTGCGCTCCACTACTCGAGTAGTAGTATATAGGCAGATCAGTCTGAACCTCTGCTGGCCGAACTTAGCCTTGTCTAAACTTCGCCTTCAATGTTCGACCTCTGCACAGCACTACACAAAGACAGCCGAACCTCTGCTGGCCGAATCTAGTTCCACTAGTTCGCCCTTCAAAGTTCGAACACATTGCACACACAGATAACACAGATAGTAGCTAACGCAACCGGCAGTTCACTAGTAACTGAGATGGTCATCCACCATTCTCCAGTCTACTAAGTCGACCTGTGGAAGGGTTGTATCGCTAGCACCATAGACACAGTTGCCATTACAAGTTCGGGAGGTCGTGCAGGTAGGCCGAGCTACCACCTCACACCCCCCCCAGTGAAATCCTGCACAATAATATATATTATTATTAGTTAATTATTATTCATTAATTTTTTTAGCAAAGGTCACTATAACTATTCATTGTTGATGCACCAGTAGTGTCGTTACATTATCGGGAAGTTTATTACATATGCTTGATTTAATGCATAGCAAAAATGTCAAGAGAACAAAACAAGAGTGCTTCCATTCCCGGAAGAGCGCATGATGATAGCAAAGACAGCAGATCTGTCACCACCCCAGATTCAGCAGAAACTGATAGCTTAAGGTTAGTCTGTGCTGGCTATATATGTATCATCATAAGCTTGATGATGTGTATTTGCATAAACACTTTTCTTCTAGTCACGACACAGGAACACTTATATATTTTTCTCTAACTTTTTGGGGGTAACAATTATTTGAAAACTCTTATTAGAAATGATAATTATGGATATAATATGTGGACTAAAAATATTTTGTGAAACATCAAAGCGTCTGAAATTATTTTTAAATAATTTATGTGCTTTGGCGACCTATTGATTTATGGGTCTTTTTTTGAAGATTTTTTGGCCACTTTACAACCACCAGCATTGTTTTTACTCAACAATGATCAAAAAGACTTGGATCTAATAAACAAAAAGATTATTTTTATCATTAGACTTATTGTCATTACATTAGTTAAACAAAGTTTTTTGGTTTACAGAGTTCAATTTTTGAGGTTTTATCAGCGATAATTTAATTTGTTAAAAGATGTATTTTTTGTGAATTGGTCATTATGTCTGTAATAGACATTTAATAAAGAAGTTGCTGAAGCGTTAGATTGCATTTTCAGGAGATCAGAAGTTCATGGTGACAAACTGGAAGTGAGGATGAATATCGCAGACTTTCGAAAAATTATGGAGATGTTTTCTGTAAGTTGTAAACAGTCTTCTTTGTTATCCGTTCTCGTTTTTTAAAAAAAATACTTTTAATGTGTCTCCGTTTAAAAAACTTGTTATCTGGTTCAAGTTTTTTTTTCATTTTTAGGAGGATGATGAGTTTTTGGATTTTACAAGAGAACAGTTTGTGGAAGCTATGGTGACCATTGGAGCCACTGGATCTCGTGCAGAGGTTACAAGTTTCTTTTTCTTTTAATGTCTGTGCTTAACTTTACATGAACTTTAAAAAGGAAGAAATAAGTGACTTTATAATATTTTATGAAAATCAGTAGAAGTTACAGCCACAAAACAACAGTGAGATAAATAAAATCTAAAATTGATGCATTGATGTTGTCAAGTAATATTAGGCCATGAATGAGAGGTAAATCTCAAAAAGAGTTTGTTGTGTAAGATGGACTGCATTTGTCCTTCTGCTCTTGTACAGTTTGGGCAGATGTTCGACAGAATAGATGTCACCAAACAAGGTGTAGTCAACTGGGACAAGTTCGCTTCCCACATGCTTCTAGAATTTTATGAAAAAGATGATAAAGTCAAGTCAACTCAAGTTCCACACTGGAATGAGTTGAAAGTTCTAACCACGTAGGTTCACATCCGCATTATAACTTGTTAGTTGTGGTTTAGTGAAACATTCATTGTATATGTAATAAATATTTGAGCTTTTTAGTATGTTTTCAGAAGTTGCCTTTCCTTTGATTAAGGAAAATGATTTTATAAATTTTTCTAGTTGCTATAATCAAATCTTGTAGATCTGTGCATAAAGATATAGTGCAAGGAGTGACATACCTAAAGACTAACAATCGATACTTTGCTGTCAGTAAGGTGAGTCCTGTAATGCTGTAGTTGCTGCCACAATTTTTTGAGCAGCTTTTTCTACAAAATTATTATTTTCATGTAGGAGGGATCAATAACTCTTTGGACTCCAGAGCTAAAACTCAACAGGTCTCTTCGAACTGCTACAGAGTCATGTAGAAACAAAGATCTGTGGGTAACAGATTTTGTAGCCTTACCTCCACCAATAAACAAAGTTGCATTGGCGTTCACTAGTAAAGAAATAGGTACGGTTGTATCTCAGTCTAATTTTTCTGTAGAAGACGCGGGCAGACAATTCACAGGTTGATATTAATATCTGTGTACTTTACCTTACAGCTATCTATGATATGAGTTCTAAGATAGACTTTAATACGCAGTATAAGATTTGTGAACTACATGACACTCCTCTTTGCATGAACTTTTGGTGAGTTGTATTCTCTATTTTCAGCTTTTTCGCTAGATATCAATGTCAGCACATGGTCTGCAGACATCAGTTGGCTGCATGCAACCGTGTTGTTATGTGAATAGGTTGAATTCATCCAACAGTAACGATGCCATCCTGTCCTGGGGTGATGTCAGAGGTTGTGTGAATGCTATCAACTTTAGCTCTGCCACTATAGCCCTGTTTGAGAGGCCTGCCGCTCCTGCAGGTGGAAAGCAAGGTAGATTGGCTAAGTTAACATATTATTTGAAATTTTATTTCTTCTTTTTTATTAAACTTTTTTCTTCTTCCATTTGTTTTACACATAAACTCCCACATTACATCTTTTTTTTCTCTAAATCTTCACTCATCTTTTTCTTTCGTCAGCTAACTCACCCATTCCAACTCTAGTTGTCTCGCCCATCCTAACTTTAGCTGTCTCGCCCATCCTAACTCTAGCTGTCTCGCCCATCCTAACTTTAGCTGTCTCGCCCATCCTAACTCTAGTTGTCTCGCCCATCCTAACTCTAGTTGTCTCGCCCATCCTAACTCTAGCTGTCTCGCCCATCCTAACTCTAGTTGCCTCGCCCATCCTAACTCTAGCTGTCTCGCTCATCCTAACTCTAGCTCTTTCGCCCATCCTAACTCTAGCTCTTTCGCCCATTCTAACTCTAGCTGTCTCGCCCATCGTAACTCTAGTTGTCTCGCCCATCCCAACTCTAGTTGTCTCGCCCATTCTAACTCTAGTTGTCTCGCCCATCCTAACTCTAGCTGTCTCGCCCATCCTAACTCTAGTTGCCTCGCCCATCCTAACTCTAGCTGTCTCGCTCATCCTAACTCTAGCTCTTTCGCCCATCCTAACTCTAGCTCTTTCGCCCATTCTAACTCTAGCTGTCTCGTCCATCCTAACTCTAGTTGTCTCGCCCATCCCAACTCTAGTTGTCTCGCCCATCCTAACTCTAGTTGTCTTGCCCATCCTAACTCTAGCTGTCTCGCCCATCCTAACTCTAGTTGCCTCGCCCATCCTAACTCTAGCTGTCTCGCTCATCCTAACTCTAGCTCTTTCGCCCATCCTAACTCTAGCTCTTTCGCCCATTCTAACTCTAGCTGTCTCGCCCATCCTAACTCTAGTTGTCTCGCCCATCCCAACTCTAGTTGTCTCGCCCATCCTAACTCTAGTTGTCTCGCCCATCCTAACTCTAGCTGTCTCGCCCATCCTAACTCTAGTTGCCTCGCCCATCCTAACTCTAGTTGTCTCGCTCATCCTAACTCTAGCTGTCTCGCCCATCCTAACTTTAGCTGTCTCGCTCATCCTAACTCTAGCTCTTTCGCCCATCCTAACTCTAGCTCTTTCGCCCATCCTAACTCTAGTTGTCTCGCCCATTCTAACTCTAGTTGTCTCGCCCATCCTAACTCTAGTTGTCTCGCCCATCCTAACTCTAGTTGTCTCATCCATCCTAACTCTAGCTGTCTCGCCCATCCTAACTCTAGCTGTCTCGCCCATCCTAACTTGTTTCTCGTTTTTCTCTGTCTCTTCACCCTTGAGTTTTTCTCTTTCACTCAACCTCTCTCTTTATTTTTTGTTTACCTTATTTTTTCCTTCCTTTACCCTCCATCTTTTCAATAGCTTCTTTTTCTTTATTCGCTCATTCTCTATTTCTTGCATACATCTTTTTCTATTCATTTACACTCTCCTCTTTTTTTAACTGGTTTGTATTTTGCCTGACTCTTATAATTAATTCGCTGACACGTGTATTGCTGATTCATCTATTGCTGACGCATGTATTGCCTGCAATGGTTTGTGAATTTGCAATTCCTTTGATTCTTTTTATGTAAACATGATCAGAGATTTGACTGTTGATTCAGTTGCTGATGAGACAGCGATTATTGGTAAATAGCGTAGAATCTCACCTGAGCTATTGTGTACATGAGTGTGATTGGTTAGTGCTTGGCCTTGTGTCAACATATGCATGTACTTGCTTCCTGCTATATCCTCTGGTTCTCAACCGACTTATTTTGGTTTTTAATTAAGCATACGAGATAGATTTGAGAGCTTATCCATTTAAAAACCAGTAAATTTTTTTTTTGATTGTTTATCAAGTTTTTTCGTTATTCTGTCAAAATGGCAAAAATGAATAGAATAAGGCATGTGGCCGCCATTTACAGCACACGATAGTAGTCTAATAAGAGCAAATCTAAACACGATGCACCAAAAACTATGAGTTACAGAGCTGCAGTGCTATTACATAGATGTGATTGCTAGACGATTTCGCTCTCAAAAATGGCAGCAAATGTTCATTTTATCTGCTGCATCATTGTACAAGAAAGAATGTGTCTCTCAAATTCAAGTTATAAAAATTCAAGATAAATGCAATAGTTGAATCACTTTTTAACAAAAGCATGTTTATGATTTTTATTGTGTATTCTAAAAACCATTAATATTTTTCAATTTGCTACAAATTGCTAGCAAACACAATTTGTAAGGGAGATAATTACTTTATAAACATCAAATTGTTTCTTCTAAGAAGAACCATCATGGATGAAATATAACGAGATTGCAAAATGCAGACGTGTTTTATAGTTTTCCTCAAATTGAAATGTGGTCGTTTATGGGAGTTGCCATTATTAGTGACCCCTACAAGGTCACTAGCTATGAGAGAGTAATTTTATGCAGTAGAATGCAGATAGTCAAATCAGCAAGGAGTTGTCTTCTCATTAGAACAGACAACCGAGGAGACATATAAATGCAGATAAACTTGTTGAATTTTCTGTGACAGCAACAACGATATTATTACAATAATTGTTTAAATTTTGAACCCGCAGTCCCTGATGAACAAATTTATACAGAACTTACATATAAATGGCTTACTGAAGCGTTTACCGCTATTAATTTATAAAAGTCGCAATGAGAGTATACATCTGCTACGTACATTGCATTTTAAAATCGCAAAACTACACACCCCCGGGTCGATTATGTGGCAATCCAGTTATATCTTATCCATGAGAACTATAATTGATATTTTTGTAACTGCTAAAATCAGATGCAATCCTCTGGGAATGATGCTCGCTCAGCAAGGCGAAAACTTTATTAAAAACACAATTATATTTTATTTTGTTGGGATTACTGAGCTCAATCGCTTTATTGCCATTTTTTAAGCATCTAGGAATGTAATTTATATTCTATTAACTTCTTATTGATATTTCAAGTATCAAATATATTGGCCCAGGAAGTTGAGTCGCACACGAATCTAATAGAACATAGCTGTAGAATGCTAGTAACACTTGTATTGTTGGCTGTATGTAGACTTTCAGGATGACAAGGGATCAGCCCTGCACAACTACGGTAACTACCCAAAGTAGTGAAGTTACTATCAAACTTGGTGTTAGCATGTGTTTATCTACCCGGTAGCTTGTCCTTGACCTTATCTCTAGTCCTCGCACCAGTTTGGTTAACATAGTATTCACCTACACACCTCTAACTCAGTCTGATTGTTGTCACTACAGATTTATGTAGAGTATTTCTTTTGGTGTTAGAAATCTTCCACTTCCACACACTGTTACACTACAGCACTGTTACATTACAGCACTGTTACACTACAGCACTGTTACACTACAGCACTGTTACATTACAGCACTGTTACACTACAGCACTGTTACATTACAGCACTGTTACACTACAGCACTGTTACACTACAGCACTGTTACACTACAGCACTGTTACATTACAGCACTGTTACACTACAGCACTGTTACACTACAGCACTGTTACACTACAGCACTGTTACATTACAGCACTGTTACATTACAGCACTGTTACACTACAGCACTGTTACACTACAGCACTGTTACACTACAGCACTGTTACACTACAGCTCTGTTACACTACGCACTGTTACGAACACTGCAGGAGTTATCCTCTCTGTAACTTCATTTATAGATCCTTGTTTGACAGTCAAGCTAGCAGACATACAAAACAATATGTACAAGAATGCAAAGTTTGTTAAACACAACGGACATTCTGAATGGGTCAGACAAGGTAAAAGTTTCTCACCAGGTTTTGTCTCAACTTTTTCAAATTGTGAAATAACAGTAGAAGATAACTCTATATTTGATATAACTGCTCTGGTAAATGGAGTGAAAAACTAAGTTTAAAACAATTTATCCCATTAATTATATAGAGTTTTCACCTGTTCAGGGGCTAATTAATACGTATGCGGTTACTAACCTCAGTGTTTTGATAGTTACATATTATCATAATTGCTGATTATAAATCATTATATATGTATTTAAATTCATCGAATATAATCATTTGCTTTCAATTTTTCAATTGTAGATTTTACAGTTATTGGGCTAGACATGAAATTGTGATAAGTTTTTAACAGATTTTTTTTCAAAAAAATCATATCATGTGTGTTTATTTAGAAACCGTCGTAGTACCTCATTGTAGTAGTGAACCACTACAATTGTTACAGAGTTGATAATATCTGATAAATACATACATTGTTGCTGAAGAGCTAATATTTTCATTTCATATCAGCATGTCCAGAAATTGACGATGTTGCTAATATTGTACTGATTGTAGTGAAATATTGTCACGGCCTGGAATGCTTCATGAGTTGTGCTACTACAAACACAGACTCTCTTGTGATTGGCTGGTTGGAGCAAAATGCACCGACAATGAGAACGTAAGTAGACCATGACTGTATATGAGTAATTAGGAGTTGTCTTCTTACATTTATGTTTGTTTACTCGCTTTCCACTCGCAAATAAACCAAAATCTGGAGTTATCTTCTTTTGTTGAATAAAGGGTATATTTCTATTGTGCACTTTATTGTGTTACCATTGATGTATGTTTATGCGTCTATAGTACTTTTCTTCTTCATTTGTCATCAAACAGCTATGGGGAAGCTCCCATTTGTAAAGTGGTCAAGATGTGAGTATTTGCTAAAATTGCAGAAACAGAATTGCTGTCGGCAGCAGGCAGCTATAAATTATTCAGTCTTGCTTATACCAGCCACTATCCATGTCTACGAAGTTCAGTTCAATAAAAAATTATTGTCGTACATAGACTTGTAAACAATTACCCTGGTATAAGCTTGGCTTGCAACAATTTTATTAAACCCACAAAACTACTGTGAAAAAAATTTATTTGCGCAATCAATTTTGCAGATAGATGTTGCTACGTAAAATCCAGCCAATCATAGACTAAGATTGTTTGTATGCGCATGTGTGTAGATGGGTCTAGCTGTATGCTCCTGTAGTTCTATATTCCAGTGGGCCTAGGCTCCTGTGATTTTGGCTCTATGTATGTTATGGTAAATTATTTTTCATAGACAAATGCTACTGTGGAGCATTATTAAAAATGGATGCTACCTTTTGCAACAAACTCTTACTGAATTATTTTATAATGAAATTTTGTTTTTTCATCGATTTTATTACCATTAAAAGTAGTTTACTACTTGTTGCATAGTCATAAACCTGCTACCATTAAAGTTTTTTTCAAACCAAGAACCAAATCAAATAATACAATCCATTTAAACTTCATTCCATTTAAATGTGAACAACGCTCCACAATAGTCTTGTTCTATGAAAAATATTTCACCGGAACAGAGCCGAAATTGCCAGAACATAGATCCAACGGAAAATAGAGCGTTCGCGTTGTGAATTGCCAGTTTGTATGTATGCTGCATTCAGTCAGACTAAATAAACTGGAACTACAGTCAAATCCTTTATGGCACGTGTACATATACTGTTTGCCTACCCATTGAGGATTTTCCATTTTTCGTTCTCATTAAAATTTTTGATGAAACAGTTGGTGGCATTTTACTTGAGGCTATTGGTACATTTTGATGAGGATCAAACTATGGGTCAAAATTTTGCAATTCAACTAATCATATCACCTCTCGTAGTATCACTGTATCCAATTATCTTTTTTCTTGTCCACGAGTCTGCAAACAAAGAAGGTGGTTTATAGACACCCCTTCTTTGTTGTTGCAAAAATTTTAATGGCTAACAATAGCACAACTGAAATTGTATGAGGATGGAAAGTAGAAAAGAAAATAGGGGAAACACCCTGTCGTCATTTGCGAGCGGTAGATGTACATGTCGCATTTGATGTAAGCTTTAAAAAACTGGTGTAATTTTTATTTAGTAGCTGCTAGTTTCTACCTGCGTACTAATAATTGTTTGTTAACCTTCAGCTTTCATTGTCTAATTATTTTAATTATTACATTTTACTTCATGTTTATAATCTGCCTTTTACTTACGGTAATTTTGTCAATTCAATATTATACAGTCAATTAACAATAAAAAGCACCACAGGAGGTACCGACTAGCACACACCAGGAGTTGTCTCATAGATATAGTATTTGTTGTTTTGTTTATCAAATAACTTGCAATTTTTTTCAGATCTCGCTTTCAGATCACTCAAGGGCTCAATGCATTTGACTTTCACCCAGCACTCAACTTGATTGGTGAGTGAAGCATTGTATTATATACAAAAATATTGCAGTAATCATGTAGTAACATCAGCGGCAGTTACTACATGTTGTTAGTTAATAATAGTTACTAGTAGCAACAGCTGGTACAATTTTGCAGCTACTGCGGGGGTGAACCATCAAGTGAGTCTATGGAACCCGTATGTAGTCTCTAAGGCTAATGGTCTACTGAGAGGTCACATGGCTGCCGTGGTTCAAGTGCAGTTTATAGTCAACAGAAATCAGCTGCTCAGTTTCTCTAAAGACAAGGTATAAAATAGATGTGGGCATAATTAGCATTATCACACAGATGTCATGCTATATGCCATATAATGAAGGTGCTATCTGAGTGACTATGACATGCTATGCAGGTACTATCTGAGTGACTATGACATGCTATGCAGGTGCTATCTGATTGACTATATGACATGCTATGCAGGTGTTATCTGAGTGACTATGACATGCTATGCAGGTGCTATCTGATTGACTATATGACATGCTATGCAGGTGTTATCTGAGTGACTATGACATGCTATGCAGGTGCTATCTGATTGACTATATGACATGCTATGCAGGTGTTATCTGACTGACTATGACATGCTATGCAGGTGCTATCTGATTGACTATATGACATGCTATGCAGGTGTTATCTGAGTGACTATGACATGCTATGCAGGTGCTATCTGATTGACTATATGACATGCTATGCAGGTGTTATCTGAGTGACTATGACATGCTTTGCAGGTGCTACGAATATGGGATGTGGGGTTGCAAGTATGCATACAGCGATTGGCTGGAATGTTTCCCAAAACCGGAGAGGTTCAGTCAATTATGTTTTTTGACGAATGGAGGAACAAACTGTTTATCACTTTCAACTACCAGCTCACAGTCATGGCCATGAAAGCTGAGAATAAAGACCGAGTTTTTTCACACGACAAACCAGTCACAGCTGCTTTATATAACAGCACATACAACCAGGTAACACTCACTACTGGCATAGACTCAACATTGTGTCTATGGTTACATTGTGTCTATGGATATATTATGTCTATGGTTACATTGTGTCTATGGATATATTGTGTCTATGGTTACATTGTGTCTATGGATATACTTTGTCTATGGTTACATTGTGTCTATGGATATGAAATTTCTATGTTTGTCACCGCAGGTAGTGAGTGTAGACCAAGGTGGTACAATGGCATTCTGGTTGTTGGACACTGGCCAACGGGTAAAAAGTAACCACGACATACACCCAAATGCGGAAGTGACATCACTGGCCCAAGACTCTAGTGGTACGATGTTGTACACAGGTGCTACAGATGGCACCATTAAGGTAAATCAATACGTCTTAGCGCATTAAGTGTATGTTGTATACGTTGTACATTGTGTATGTTGTACAGGGTAAACAAAATGTTGTACAATGTATATGTTGTACATTGTGTATGTTGTACAGGGTAAACAGTATGTTGTACATTGTGTATGTTGTACAATGTATACGTTGTACATTGTGTATGTTGTACAGGGTAAACAGTATGTTGTACATTGTGTATGTTGTACAATGTATACGTTGTACATTGTGTATGTTGTACAATGTATACGTTGAACATTGTGTATGTTGTACAGGGTAAACAGTATGTTGTACATTGTGTATGTTGTACAATGTATATGTTGTACATTGTTTATGTTGTACATGGTGTATGTTGTACATTGTGTATGTTGTACAGGGTAAACAGTATGTTGTACATTGTGTATGTTGTACAATGTATATGTTGTACATTGTATATGTTGTAAATTGTTTATGTTGTACATCGTGTATGTTGTACATTGTGTATGTTGCAGGTATGGGATTTCAATGGACACTGCTATCACATGTTGCACGCCTCAGACACACCTGGAGATATCGGACACATCATTCCAATGAAGAGGATTCTCATCGCCGTTGGTTGGACCAGGTAACCTACCATGTACTTACTATGTAATTAATATGTACCTACCATGTAGATTCAATGTACTCACTGTGTGCTTACCATGTACTTACAATGCACTTACCATTTCCTAACTATATGATTGCTGTGTACTTACTATATACTTCCTGTGTTCTCACCAAGTACTACTGTACCTACTGTAGGTTTGTGACAGTCTTTAGAGATGGAAGCTTCAAAGACTTTCATGTTTATCCATCAGACTGGAAGGGAGGCCAGGTATAGATAGTGACATTATGTAACACATGTTATATAACACTCATTAGATAACACTCATTATATAACACATATTGTGTAACTCATGTAGTTTACATGTAATCAAATATAATAACATACCTATATCATGAGCATGTTATATATGTGCCATATTGCCTACATCGCACTTTATAACTTATATTTGGTTATTTTTTCTCTTGAGCAGGAGGTAAGTTTGTTCTTATTGGTTTGTCTGCTTCTAAACATCATTGTGACTATTCCCACTTGATTCATACATTGCTGCACGCTGTTTGATTGATTCATATTCCCCCCCCCCCCCGCACAGTTTGATTTAAATCTAGATGTGCACAGTTTGAAAGTTAATGAGTGTCTGTCGGTGGAGGTATTCTTTATTTCTGAAATATTCCCAACATGATCAATGATGGTCTTGAAAATCTGTAAGTCAAAGAGTTTTGTGGAGTAGTTTGCCCTATTACTTATAAATTATCAAATGACAACCATTCAATTCTTCAGAGAGTAAGTGTTGTTACATGCAAGCGAGGCAACATAGTTTATTTATAGAGGTATAATTTGAGGCGTAGGCCAACAAATGGTGTAAACCATGTTTTCGGTTTGTCAGATTGGCTATTTAGTATATGAGACACCTGATAGGTGTTTGCAAGAAATCAATTCTGTTACATTTATATTAGATAAGCTCCACCCATCTTTTTCTAAATTGTTGTTTATAGACTCGACCAGCTTTCAACTATAACCCTGAATGAAAATGTTCAAATTGTGTAAACAAACCACTCTTTGTTGCGATGAAAAATTCAAATGATAAATTTAGATTGACCAAAATTTTATTTGTAAATGAAAAAAATCAATAATCGAAACAAAAAATAACTGATCAAATAATATTTATGAGTAAAGAATTTAATTATCGTATTTTTGTTTTGCAGGCCCAATAAGTTGAGAAAGATGATTTTTGAGAGCTAAAAAATAATAACTTTGGTAATTTGGTTATAACAAAGTTTTTACAAAATTTTCTAAAACCAATTGTTTTCTGTAAAGGAACCATTTTAAATACTAAACTGGAACACAGAAATTTTTATTATATCGTGGCAGCATAAAAAAATGCCAAATCCGATCTCTGTTTACACTTTTACGTTTACTTACATTAGGACCCTAGGTAATATTACTTATGTGTTCAGTGAACCAAAACCTTCAGCAAGGTATATAGATTGTCTCAACGAAATTTCCTTTCAATTTGACACAAGAATGTCTATAAACTAGATTTTAGAATATCATCAAATTTTTTATTTCAAAATATCACTCAAACAGCCACCCAATCAACATTAAGCTGATGACAAAAATCTTAGTCTAGAAGAACACAATTTGTAAACACAACCATTTGATTGACTACAATGTAAAAACAACCCTGCCTTCTCCAATAAAGTAGGGAGAAATTAGTTCTATACTACACTATACAGTATATTACTGCATGTTCTCAAATTTGAGTGAATTTCGGATGCATTATTGGGTATCCGGTTTAATCAAACCTAGAAGTTTGAAAAACATGTACAAAACATTTTCAAGATATTTAGATGATGAGTTAAATAATAAACTCAAGTAATCTTGTGTGCTCCAATGCATTGCTTACAAGTGCTTACCATGGACATAACATGAATGGACTAGTAGCTGAGCGAGGCTATCGATTTTTACCCTACGACATTTTCATGTCTCAATGATGGTGACCACCGTCTTCCATAACACTTGATTGAAAAAAATGAAAACCGATGACATAGCCTTGTTTTGTTATAGAAATATTTTGTATATATTATAATCGTTGGTTATGGTAGCTCGGTAAGGATTGAAAATATGTCCACTCAAGCTATGCCCGTCCACCTAAGCTATGCCCATGGTGCTTACAGGGTGATAATTAGTTGTTGTATTGATTGTTTAATTGGTTGGCATTTGAGTGATACAGCAAATGCTGAGGGGTGATTGATTGAAATATTGTCTGGTCAAATGGTAGATGTGATGGTGACTCCACTTTTCGCACGTGTGTTTGTTGTGGTATTATTTCTGATTGTTGTGTGAATGCTATATTAAATGCCACAGTTACATTGAGGACTAACCAAAGAAATGAGAGCTTCTTTGGTTATATTACATTAAGATTTCGTACAGAGTGTTATGTAACTATATGCTCACTGCTTCACATGTTTGTGGTGCAGGAGCATAGAGATGATATCACGACAGCATCCTTCAGCGCACCCCACACCCTTGCTACCGCTAGTTACGATGGAGAGATCATACTTTGGCACACTGGATCTGAACAAGTCTCCAGAAAATTGACAGCTAGAGCAAAACCTCAGAAACGTGGTGCAAGCATACCCAGCGCTAATGTGACACGACAGGTATAAATTAAGTCCATGTAATCATTTGTGGACGTGAAGTGCTACAAATCGATGATTATTTGCCACTTTCTTTGTTCAGAGTACGCGAGCTAGCCTATGTCCAGACATGGTGCCAGTTCTGCAGCTGGAAATGGTTCAAGCGGTGATGAAGCTGTGGAGGCAGGCTATACTGTTACTACTATTGAGTTTTTGGAGATGCGAAAGGATATGAAGGAAAATGGAGCTGATTTGATTACCTGCGGAGGAAATGGATGGGTTCGCTTTTGGAACTCTCATTCCTGTAAGCTGATTGGAGAGTTTGCTGCCCACCCACAAGGTATGTACAAACAGTGCTCGTGCCAGATCTTTGCTGAAGAATAGCTCTTTCCTGAAGGTACAACTGTAACTTTTCTAGTTGGAAGCGTCATTATGGCTGTGGACAGTACTAATAAGTTCTTAGTCACTGCTGACGTAGATGGTCAAATAAGAAGCTGGATTATAGAGGATTATAACATGATCGCACAAGAAAATGGAAAGCCAAACACTGTTCCTCCTTGTAAGGGCGTTGTGCAATCAATATGCTTTGTTCTATCCATTATATAGTATTTCCCAGAATATCAACTGCCATATTATACTTATAGCAATGATTTCTCATTGGACCCCGCACTTGGACAGCGTTACATCCTTGACACTTTGTCAACGGATGGAGAAGACACTAATAGTGTCTGCTAGCAGTGATGCTTGCGTTGTGCTTAGTGATATCAAAGGTATATTAATCGTAACTTATTAATTTATAACTAATAGTGTTGTAATTAGTTGTACTCAGGAAAATGATCACTAGTTATCATTAGATCAATTGCTGGTTGTCAGTAGTCACTTATTTTTGACAGGCAAAGTTGTGGGAACTTTTGGCCAGGAGCAGCACTGGAGAATCGAGCCTTTCATAGCTGGTATTGATGATGATTTCACCAACACAAATGTAGGTGTTGCAAGTTCGGGGGATGAAAGTGAAATAATGTGAACAATATGTACACTTGATGTAGATATGTAGTACGAGCATACAAATATGCATGCAAACATGTTGCAGCTCTCAGATGATGAAGAATATGGTAGAGAAGATACTGCTATCATAGAGGAAGATGATGATTGGACACCAGATGACAGGGCAACTACAGACCCTCTCAATTATAAAGTTGATTCCTGGAGCACCAGTCTTTTAGGTCTGCATAAACACTCCTTGAGGGTGCATTGCTTTGGTTACTTGTAGCATGTGAAATTGTACAAAAATGTTCTGTTGCATGTGTTTTATTTTTTTCAACAATTAGGCCAAAGGTATCAAGAGCAGAGGAAACAAAAACGAGAAAGAAAACAACCGTCCAACATCCCGGATCTACCGTATCTACATTGGGAGAGAACAGGGGCTGCCCCTGCTGGCCCATATAACGCCCTAGTCACTCGAGATCTGGATGATATAGATTCGCTCAAGAAGCCCGACTTTATGAGTAACCCGCATAAATTTTTTGGGGAAAAAATTGATGGTGTTGTCTCTACATCAAACAAGCTACCAGCTTTATCTGAAGGTACTGCGATGGAAACAAGATAAGCTATTGTGGGTGGTTTCTCTGTAAGAAACTGTGGGATTTGTTTTTTGTATGGAGTGCCTACGCAATTGTTCATTAAATAACTGGTGGGTCAATCACTCAATAAAAATTTTCACCAAATCGATTATCTGTCAACTTCAGTTAATAACAAAATTATAATTACGAAGGGAAATTAAATACAAGAGGCAATGTAAATTGATGCAATGTATGCGCTTGTTAAAATGTTGAACATGAAATAATGTTTACCATTGGATGTTTCCAGTGATAAAGATTAGTTCACTTTCAAAAATTTTATTTGGGTTTTTTTTGTTATGTTTGAAATTATATTGACCTATTTTGGATATATCTCAATGTATATTTAATTAATTGCTCAGCAACTAGCAGTTTTTGTCGCAAAAGCTACCTCAGCAAACTTTTGTGTTTTCAGCTCTAAAACATGCTTTTGATGAAAAATCGCTGTTTCCAAAGTTCATCCTCGACTATGAGAACGAGGTGAAGAAAGGTCAACAACCTGCGACCACCAACCCCAGTGTAAGTCGAAACATTTTGAGTTGCTTATACTACTTCCTTATTTAGTTATAAATATATACAACATACTTTTGTGTCCTTCTATTATCATAGACTATTTGTTAGGGAGTCAACCACTCCATGGCTTTGCTCACTCAAAGAATGAAACGTGGAAACAAGTAAACATGAGTTAATGGTAATTGAATTTTTTATGGTACAACTGCACTCATGAATTATAGTTGCTGTATAATACACTTTTTCTAGCCTGTCTGTATAATTTTTAATCATCATGCACTCCATATATTAATTCAATGGTTTATTTTTAGCATGTGTGGCATCTAAATGTGTTTCGCTACGTAAGAAATAAGCGCAGTCATGCAGTTTGCTAGCATGACTGTGAACGAGTGAATGATATGATATATTTGTAATCATACCTAATCGTATCTGGTCTTGTATAATGTAATCGTAAAGCAATTATTGATGTATTTGCCTGATGGTGCTATTGTGACAATCTCAGGAATCAAGAAAAGAATAGTGGCTGTGAGTAAGATCCAAGAAATCATAATATTAACAAATCGCCCCGCTCCCCCATCCATTTTTCTTTACTGCCCCATATTATTTCACTGATTTGATCTAATGTGTAAAGTTGTTTTTGCACTCAATCCGTTTTCTGCACATCCAGATATTTGGACGGCTGAGCATGGCACAAATAAAGCCGCTATACAAGATGGTATTGCATTACCCGTTTGTTTGACTACCCTCCTTTTACTACTTGACTAACACTTACCTTTTCTTTATATATATTGTAAATTGGCGCTCTAGTTATTTCCAATTAATCACCCACTAGCGTGAATTTCTGCAGTAGAATTCAGGCAGCAACTTGTAGACATTTGTTACCAACCCCCAATTTGATTCAACGATCAGTTTTCAATCGATAATGAGTGTTTCCTGAAATTTTGGTTATTTTCATAGTTGGTTAGCTACTTTCAAACTATCAAATTATTATCCAGTATTTTTGCTGCATACTCTAAGCATATTTCACAAAATTTAACGTGGCAGCTCAGGCACTTAGTAGAGTTACTTTTCAACAAAATAATTTTTTGTTTTAGAAACGTGGTAGCCTAGCCCCGACGAGGCAAACTTCTGGTCGAAGAACTCAATCTAAGCAAGCACCTAAAGCTTCCAAGACATCGTCATCTGTGCGTACAACATTGGTAGAATGACCGATACATACTTAGGCAGATTTTGATACACCAGCTATGAATTTTTTTTGTTTAAACATTTTTGTAAACTGTATATGCGGAGGGGCGAGTTTTACGATATATGTAAGCTTAGCGTCGTGTTTTGATTTGTAGACCTGTTGAGGGTTGTTGCTTCGTTTATTTTTCGCACCAAATTTTGATAAAGCTTTACATCTCGTGCAGAATGTGATTCCTTCCAATAAAATCTATTTTTTTTGTGGATTGCTTCCTTAAATATTTGCATTTAATGATGTGAACCTCAGATGAACGGAAATTTTCACATAATAACCCCAGATCGAAAACCATAATGTCTGTGTTCTACCCAGAGGCTGTACAGGGAGTGCAATATTTGGTGGTTCACACAATTGCAACTAGATATATCTTCCAACACGTCCAAAGATCTGCACCTTTCGATCCTGGAACTGACTGTACATATTTTCTGTATTTTAAACAGCAGCCCATCGCCCATTCCTCTTGCGCAATTCAGGTAACCGAGATAATTTTTAGCTGAATTTCCCCCCCCCCCCCCCCAGAAGTCATTTGATCAACTTCTAAGAATATTCTACATTAGTTCTGGTCAACCTGTAGGTTAATGATTATTCGGATTCTAATTGGGTTAGCTGGCTGTTACATATGTGTGCAATATATGTATCAAGTGTAGGGTCAGGGTTGAGGGTGCCATCACTCAAGGAAGATAAATGCTAATAAGAAGACTGGAGCATGTTAGGCGGGTCTATGGCTGACGTTGGCGGTGCTGTGAAATTAAATTACACATAGTGAGTGACATGACACTGGTCACATAAAAACTGTGGAAAACTAATTTTAATATCCATATGAATAACTACTAGATGTAACAGATATACATGTATTTTTATTATACAAAAGTATGAAATGGCAATGTAATGTAGTATGTTCAAGTCACATCAATCAGTTTCCATTTCTTTCACTTCAAGTTGCTCCTTGAGTGTAGAACACTTTTTCATCAGAACCTTGAGGGCTTCTGTGACAAGAACCGCTGCTGGCAATGCACCCGTTGACTCCACGGAAACTGGAAAATAACAACATGGCAGTTATATAAAATGGATAGCCCAATGGTCACAAGGAAATGATTTGAATGAAGGATAAAGTCAAACACTTACATATGAAATGGTCTCGCACTCGACTGAGCTTCACTCTCTCTTTTAATTTTTCATGCCTCAAAACCTCCCTGGAGCAGGTATCAAGCCGGGCATTGGCAACATAAGCCTCATCTTCACCTAGGAAACATCGAAAAAATGAAAGCATGTTTTTTCTTCACGATGAACAATAAAACGTGCTTTCACCGAAAATCATACTAACCATCACTGTTCTTTTTAATGCCAATTACACCACTACTGAAGCATTGTTGTAGGTCGTAGGCAGACTGCCCTGTAACCTTTTCAGTTATTACAATCTCTGGCAGCAATCTGTAGCTCGCTGTTGCTACAACAACATCCAGAACTGACTAAAACTTGGGAAACTACCCGCAAAGCAATGCAGCAAACAAATATTTCACAATTAACAGTAAGATCTCTAGTCGATAAATCATGAAGATAGTAGTTTCAACTAAATTTTCGGCCAATACATGCTTAATTTATACTAAAATCTTACCGACGGGAGAAAACTTGATGTGATCTCTGCCAATGCCCTTGACACAATCTAGCCTTAAATCTAAGGCGTGCCCTGGTCTTAATTTGGCTATAAGGATATCATCTTCAACTGGTTTTACCATATTTTCTGAAAACTAAAGCATGAGCAAATTTTGGTTCTATCCCTATAATAGCATTTATCATTTTAAAATTAGTCCAGCCATACCAAAACATCTTAAAATGTATGACAACTATAAAAATATTTTATATTTACGCTAGCAGTATTACTCGTCCTATTCAAACATAGTTAAGCCAGGCCATTCTATTCATCTCCCCCAACCCGTCCTTTGTCTGCCTCGCTTTATTATTCACCCTCTACCTTGTTTTACCCCCATCCTGTTCCACCGTTCTACCCTCTCCATATTCCCTTTTTCTCTCTCCCAGCTTAATTTGAAAGATGACACAGGTGTGCTGTGTGCTGGCAAATTGCAGAAACATGCTGACGAATTTGCAAAAACAACATTACAAAAGAATACTGCCATCTACACATACTGGAAGGAATTAACACTCCAACCATCATATATTATCAAAATGTAACTGCTTGTGATTCGTCTCCTTTTACATTATGACAGTTGAAAAAAATAATAAATCCACAAGTATTTCAATTTTAAGGAAAAAAAATGACAAATTCGAATCCTGGCAAATAACACATTGGATTAATCCAATGGAATGGTTTTTTGTTTACAGCAGTTTTCATTTCTCTCAGTGTAGCAGATTAGGCGTCTATTTAACTAGAATGCAGACAGAACTACAAAACTACAGAAGTTTTTCACATGTCTATGGATAACAACAGTAGACTTGAACTAAGGCTCACCATATCTGCTTGGTTACCCACTGGAACCCACACCATATCTCGTGTATAGACATTGTTGTTTTTGTACATGAGATCCGGTTGAGTGGTATCAGCAGGAGCAGACGTATTGTGGGTACATTTAACTTTTAAACCAAATGAAATCGTATCTTCTGCAGTGCCTTCTTCTTGCTCTACAAACCAACCACAATTTGACAGACAGTGACAATATAAATACAACATAATAATAATACACATTATTATAATACCAAAGTTTTAAAATACTCACCTTTCTGTCTGTACTCAAATAGCCTAGGGTCGGCCTTGATGGGAATAAGCCCTAGCCTGTGGGCAAGTATTTCGTCTTGAAGGAGTGAAGTGTTATTGTACACAAATACCTTTTCTATAGCCATTGTAGGCACCTCAGCTATCAGTATTCTACGTAATGAATTGGCGATAGCAGCGTCCACACCAATTAAATCAAACTCCATTTCAGTTCCTGCATCACTAATTATATTTATCTGTATCCTCTACAAGAGAAAAAAAATTATTACAGTGTGCGGACTTGAAGAATCATCAACCAAATCTGAAAAAAATACAACGTAGCAATCTTTTGGTCACTAAAACAAATTTAACACTCTGAAGATGAGTTTGGTAGGACTAACTGTGAGAGCAGAGTTTAAACGTATTGTATGGGAATAAAATCTACATTCCTGTCAAAAACTGATTGAAAACACAGCGTTTGTAGCAGTATGAGCTTCTTGAATGTTTTAAAAATATACTATAAAAGATTTTGGCACCTTACATCAAACAAAAATTATATTCTCAAAGAACGATCCACCGACGATTAAATACACCCCAATTTCATTTTGCGTATTTACTCAGCACAGTGTGGCTCAACTGAGAGCATGCACAAGCATCAGTAATGTACCTCTGAAAGTGTTTCAAGGTTCCATTTGTCATCAAATCCTCCAGAGTACGCGCCTGGAAAATCTGTTGAGTTAGTCTGTATAAGTAAAGAATACGAAAAATTGTAGCTTATTTACAATAAGATGGTATGATCATTTTAGACAACACTCCTAGGATAGAACAAGAGTGAAAATAAAGTTTTTAAAAGTTGTAAATTTCAAGGTTCTGGCCCTGATACACACCTATGACAGATTGATAAATTGACATATCTTTGATTCAAAACTATTAGTTTTGAACCAAGTGTAGGGAGTTTCAATACCACCTCACTGTATATGTAATATTTTGGTATATTTTTTATTGAAAAACTTTAATAGATGTTGAATTGAACCAGGAAACTGCATGACTATCCACTGGTTAGCAGCCTATAGACTGATATGTTGTAATAGATAAATCATGTCTATAACAACAACATACCATTCTTTTAAGATACTTCCAGTTGGAGCATAAATTTGAATACTTCGTTTCACTTCAATTTCTGAATAATAATAATTATGTTTTGAAATTGGCATTGTTCCATTTTGATTCATATCATTGAGCAGCATCAAGAACAATCTTTAAAAATCACCACCACTTTGATAATGAAAGTTGTTATTATTGTGACGGACGGCGCCATCTTGTAACACGTATCTATTCACATTTACAGTTTACTTACATTCTATTTACCAGTTCTATGTCTCCACTCTAGGTCGAACTGTTCTATGTAAACTTATACCATATATCGCATATAGCAATTCAGTCATGCATTTATTCAAGCTACACCCACTGTTTATGATTAGCCCATTCTAGCCAACCACTTGTGTTAGGTGTGGCCTCTTTTGTCTAACTAATTTATGTTATGTAACCCTTTTTATAAATAGCCATGTCAGGCAGAAATAAAGGCAGAGTCAGCTTGCACACTCTCAGAAGTTTCTTTGTTCTCAAACAATAACTTCACCTTGCGCTAGTACATGCACGTACAAACAAAGCTCTATTACTCGAGTAGTAATTAACAAGCAGATCACCGAACCTCTGCTGGCCGAACCTAGCTCTAGCTAGTTCGCCCTTCAAAGTTCGGCCTCTGGCTTGCACACACTGAATCAGCTAACGCAACCGGCAGCTAGACAGTAACCTAGAATGGTCAAGCACTATTCCTAAGGATACTCGTCGACCTGTGGGCGGGTTGTATCGCTCAGCAATAGATACAAAAAACCATCAGTAGTTCGGGAGGTTGTGCTGGTAGACCTAGCTACCAACGTACACACCCCCAGAGTGAAATCCTGCACATTATTACTATGCTCATCATTGACAAGAAAAAATAATAATATCTACCATCATCATATATTACTTCAACAAATGCATTTACAGAAAAAAAGAGTTTTATTAATAATTATGATTATTTATTGGTCTTACATTACGCAACACATAAATAATAATTGTACAGAAACAACTTTCTTATAAAATTTTTTTATCATCATAACAATTCTTCCCTTATCCAATTTTTCTTTTTCCCCATTCAAGGATATTGGCAAGTCTTCTGTATTATTATTTTATAATAAAAATTATTATTAATATATCTTTCAATTCGCATTTATTATTTTATTATTAATTCGTATTATTATTGATAATCATCATCATAGTATTTCTTATTATTCATTAACCTAGTAATTATCTATGAGGTTAATTAATGAATAATAATAAATAATATCAATGATGATGATGATTATTAATAAATAATAATACGAATTAATAATAATAAAGTAATAAAATAAATGCGAAATAAAAGATATATTAATTATGTTGGATAACGAGTTTGTGTGTTATAGGAAGTTCAAGGTTATAACATAGGTTCTATCGGCATTGGCTTAACAAAGAATACGGGCACACACACATGGTTATAGGAACTTGGGTTAATTGGAGAAGTTCTTCTTCAGTTGCTAGTTGATGGTGAGTAGACGTGTTTTCTGTTGTGTCTCTTCGAACCCTTCATCTAACATGGCGCAGTCGGCATAGAACTTGGTGATATTGTTGTTGTGTATTATTGGAATTATTTATTGGTGCAAGGGAGGTGTGTGAGTGGCTTTTGGTGCCGTGTGGGCACTAAAAGAGAGAGGTGTAGAGGTGCTAGCGCCGCGTGGGTCCTCCGTGGTGTGCGTGGTGTTAGAGGTGTGTGTAGAGTAGAGGTGTTGGGTGTTTCAGAGCTGTGTGAGCTCTCCGTGTTGGGTGTTTATAGGGATATTGGTGCAGTGTTAATTATTTTTGGTGAAGTGGTGATTTGGTGTAGTTGTTAATTATTTACCAGGATAAAGGTACAGTGGAGTTATTACGTGACATTGAGGAATATTATTGTGCTGTGTTTACTTGTGCAGTGGATAAGGGTACAGTGGAGTTACTACGTGATATAGTGGATATTATTGTGTTGTGTTTAATTGTGCATTGGTGGATAAGGGAACAGTGGATATCTTTTGGGATATTGTGGATTGTTATTGTTGCTATTGTTGTGTTGTGCATTGGCTATTACTGTGGTGGAGAGGTGCTACTGTATTGATACAATCATACAGATATTGTTGGGTGTTTACTGTGTTAATTAATTATAAAAGGGATGAATAGGAGACTTGACTTGTCGTCATTTCCGAAGCTAAGGTTAGCAGGTAGCAATGTGTCTGAGGAATTCAACAATTGGTTGACTCAGTATAGGGTGTCTGCTGAGGTAGCAGCTTTGACTTTGGGTACCGAGAAGGTGGAAATAGAGGGGAATGAGGTTGTTGTAGATGTGTTTAGAGGTAAAACTAAACTACTAGCCTTATTGAGTGCTATAGGTAGTGATGGTATAGGGGTATTGCAGCCCCTGGGATTTGATTTAAATGACCAAACTGATGGTGGGTTTGATAGGGCAATAGATTTGTTAAAAGGCCACTACGACCGTAGTGAAAGTGTCCATGTTAAGACAATGAGGTTTGTGACAGTGTCACAGGCTTGTGGGGAAGATGAAAGGGAATATTTACTCAAGGTTGAGAAATTAAGTAGGGAAATGGATTTTGGGCATGAAAACGATGAGCTAAGGCAACGTTTTTCAGTTGCTCTGACAGTCAATGGTTTAAGGGATTCCTCTGTGCGTAAATTGCTTATGCAAGAGACTACACTTAGCTGGAGAGATTTAGGTACTAAGTTGGCAGCCAGGCAGTTGGCTGTTGCTTCAGAAGAAATTCTGAATGCCTCTAGGACTGGTCGTTCGGTATATGAGGTAGCTAAGTATAGACAGGGAAGTCCACGAGAGGAGGTGAATAACAAAGTTACATACCGTTCAAGGGACAGTACTAGGTCTGGAGATGGTAATGTGGAAAAGGGCTCCTATTCCCGCGGCCATCGAAGCCGCAGCCCAGGGGAGAGGAGTAGCGAGTATAGAGGGTATCATGACCATAAGGGAGATGGGCATTATAAGAGTAGGTATGGTGCGGAGTCTTATAGACACCGCAGCCCGAAGGGCAGTTATTCTCCTAGGTACGAGACGACGTCCTATGGACGCCGTAGCCCGGATAGCTGGCATTCTCCTAGGTATGAGGCGACGTCCCATGGACATCGTAGCCCAGATAGTAGGTACTCTCCTCGATCACCTCGAGGTTCACCTACATCGGGTAGAAGGCCTGGAAGGTTTAGCTCCCCAACTGGCGGGGACAACTGTTTCCAGTGTGGTAGGAGGGGACATCAAGTCCGTCATTGCCCGGATGTAAGGTGTTTCCGGTGTAATCTGAGAGGCCATACCTCTAGGGATTGCAACAATAGGTGGGAAGGTGACAATATCAGGTCACAGCACAGGGATAGTAGTGGTAATGAAGGTTCTCTACGTAAAGTGAGATTTGTGAACAATGTTGTTGGCGATACTGGTAGTAGGAAATGTAGCATCAAACGCTTGGTCAAAGTAAATGGTAAAGAGGTAGAGTTTGTATTAGACACTGGAGCTGAAGTGTCAGTGGTAACTGAGGATACTGGCAGGTTTCTGAATTTGAGATTAAGTAACCCTGTTAATGATCTCATTGGGGTTGATGGTTCCAGGCTGAAGGTTAGCGGGAAGTCAAATGTTTGTATTAATGACTTTCCCAGATCTATAGTGACGTCGGTTTATGTTGTAAAAGGGTCCTCTGTGAATCTGTTAGGTATTGAGGATATCAGAAAACTCAAACTGTTGACCAACAGTGTTGAGTTACGAGTTGAAGGGGAGTGTATGCAAGGTGTATGGGAATGCAAAGGTACTGCTGTTATAAAGGACACAGTGGAGCAAATGAGAACGCCCATATCTAGTGGTGGTGGCAATGTCTCACCAATGCAGATGGCGCAAAAAGCTTCTGCCGGTACAACTGTGAAAGCTAGAGCCACTTCAGGGTGCGCTACAGCTGGTGCTAGGGGGTACAGCAGTGTGGTGAAAGGGAGACAGGTACCAGGAGAGAGCAAGGAGTTTGGTTGCAGGTTGTCCGAGTTCTTGGTGAGTGAAGGTGTTTTGGGTGATGAGGACTATGCTAGTAGACGTGCGCATCTTGAGGCTGAGAGGAGAGAGGCTGAAAGGGTGTATTGTATGTCGATGCAGAGGTATGAGCAGGGTGTGAGGGAGCTCGAGGAAGAGCAGGAATGTACCTTGGTGATAAGGCAGGCTGTGGCCAAAATGAGGAAGTTGAGATCTGGGGCTGGTAACAA
Source organism: Cryptosula pallasiana (assembly GCA_945261195.1). NCBI lineage: Eukaryota > Metazoa > Bryozoa > Gymnolaemata > Cheilostomatida > Cryptosulidae > Cryptosula > Cryptosula pallasiana. The sequence goes on along the minus strand of OX183130.1, from coordinate 10,716,385 downwards.
AGCCCCATCGACGGTGGTGTGTAACACTCCGTTGAGTTCCACTGTGAAAGCAGTGCCCGCACCTAGTACGGAAGGCTCTAGCGCACAGAGGGAGGATTCCAAGACCCCCTCGGGTTCTCAGAGCAGTGCCAGTTGGGTGCACGAGGTAGAAGAGGTAGACAGGGTGACCGGTGGCAACACCAGTGTCAAGGTAGAAAAAGGATGCGATTAGGGAAGATACCGAGGAGGTTGACCCTGGTACGAGACTTCAAAGGGAAGATACTGGGCAGAGAATTGCTCTGGTTGACCCGATAGGAAGTGCGGTACAGGAGTAGTCGGGGCCGGCTGCTCCGAGGGATAGTGGAATTAACGGTGAACCCCTTGGGGTTGAGTTGGTGTCGAGGGATGTGGTTCGACAGGGTGTTGGAGGTGCAGAGAGTCCAGAGGACGATCTGGTAGAAGTTGCTAATGGTTTAGAGAAGGCAGACTGAGAGCTGTGGGGTTGATGAGGTAACAAGGGACACTTGGTATGGAGGTAAAGTATTAATAAGGTATGTTATCTGTTACAGGTAACTATCTCAGGTATGTATGGTGTGTCGCTTTGATTTCACCCCCTGGTATTTAGGCTTGACGTATGATTTAAGGCTAGTGCTTCAGCTAACCATGATTAGTTAGATTTGATCGCACGCAACGGTAATTGGTTCCATGGTATGATGTCAGCTTGATCGCTCACTGGGTTTATCAAAGGGGGGGGGGGCATGTTGGATAACGAGTTTGTGTGTTATAGGAAGTTCAAGGTTATAACATAGGTTCTATCGGCATTGGCTTAACAAGGAATACGGGCACACACACATGGTTATAGGAACTTGGGTTAATTGGAGAAGTTCTTCTTGAGTTGCTAGTAGTAGTTGATGGTGAGTAGACGTGTTTTCTGTTGTGTCTCTTCGAACCCTTCATCTAACAAATTATATATTATAATAATAATTAATCATTAAATAATAATAATTAATTATTATATAATAATAATATTTTAATTAATATTATTATATGTATTTATAATATTATTTATTATGTTACTATTAATTATTTATTTATTATTTTTCGAATACTACTAACTAATAAAATATATATATTAATAAATGATAATAATAATCAAATTTAATAGTGATTATAATATATAATACTAATAATAATCAACAACAGTTAGTTACAATCAACAATCAAATTCAATCATCATCAGATCAATCATCATCATCATCATTGATCATCATCATCGATCAAGAAGTAGTTTTTTTTTAACACCGACCGACCGCGACCGAGCAGCTAGTGAGTAATAATAACACAAGGCTATTATTATATGTGTTTACAATCCTTACATTCACTATTTGATATTCTTCTAATTCAACTCTCTCTCTCAATCGTTTTATGTCTGGCATTTTGTAAATTTGTTTTTTTTATCAATAACCTAGCAGGAGTGCATTAGACAACGTTAGTCTACAGCAGATGAAGAGTGCCACACAAAATTCGCCCATATTTTTCTACATTGTGGCGCTGTTCGTCTCGTTGCTGTAGATTGAAACCTATGCGGAGCAGTTTCTAGACAGCGAACGCCAAAACACAAAAATGCGACTCCAAGACATTTTGCCCTTCAACAATCCCTTGGTCTTATTCTATAAATATACTAACTGATTTACTTTTGCAGCAAAATTAAAGCATTGATGATTCAACTTCTAAACCAATCGGCTTATCATTTTTATTTCTGAGAACATATTTTTAATAGGAAAGCGAATGCAAAGTTAGTTTTATCTTCCAGTTTTGAATTGAAAACAATCAATAATTTTTTTTACAACAATATTGATTTTCTCAGCAAAAAGTCCATTATTTTTTTACCTCTTGCTAGCTATCTGTATGATAAATATTTATGATGAAAATCATATAAACCACTACTGGGCCAATAATGAACAATTTGAGAAGTATAAGCAACAAGCAGCAGAAAAATAAAGTAATTACTGAATCAAAAATACTTTTTATATCATATGAACGGGGAAAATTGGAGTTGTGTTTTCTTAGTTTACTAAAATCTTCAACAGCAGCTAGGCGAACTCCGCCACAGTGCCGGATAATCTAGGCGAGTTTTGTGTGGTGCTGTTCGTCTGCCGTAGTTGGACGTCTGGAGAAACACGTGCCGTTACATAGACAAAGTGAGTGATCACTAAAGACCAAGTTCCATAGAGTTGTAGTTGCACAATTTATAAGCGACCCCTCGTCTGTTAGGTATAACCTTCGGCAATATATGGCGGGATTTTGATTAGTTCTAGTGTAATAGCCAGTCAAGTGACCGTGTGCATAAAGGTTTGTCTGTGAATTTTTAAAAATGAAACGCAAAGAATTTGGTGGACCTGTCCTGTGATATTAAAAATATAACGAAGGTAGTAAGTTATGCTTGTTTAATGATGTGTGTTAATAAATTTGATGATAATAATAGTAGTAATTAATAATAATTAAATTTAATAACACAACAACAACGAACATTATTATTATTAATGATCGATGATGATGTTGTTGATGCGTTATTATTATTACTATTATCATGATGACGATCATTATTATTATTAATATTATTGAACATAATAATTATTATAATAATAATAATAATTTATTATTAATTTTATTATTATTATGTAAATAAATAATAAAATAATAATAACTAACTATATTATTTATCTACTACTGCTAACTAATAATTATAATATTATTATATTGAAATGATGATGATGTAATTATAATAACCAAAAAATATGTTATAATAATGTTAGTTGGATTGTTGATTCCACTATTATTAATTATAGATTAGTATTTATTTATTAATATTATTTTTTTTAGAATATTTACAATAAAAAAACATTAATTAATAATAATAATTAAAAAAAATAATAGTTAATGAATGATAAATAAATAATAATAGGTTGTTGAAATGAATGATAATAAGTTAGCAGGTAGTAGTTGTTGTAGTAATAGTAGTAGTAATATTATTTATTTATTTATTAAATTTATTAGTTATCATTACCTTAATTAATAACAACTATTATATTATTATAATTATTATTTATAACATTATTATTATTATTAATATTATTTATTTATCAAATCAATCATTCATCATAATTATGAATGATTGATTTGATATGTATTATTATCCTTATTATGATGATGTATATTAATATTATATTAATTATTATCATCATTGTTGTTTGTCATCATCATCAACAATAGTTATTGTTGATTGTTATTATTTATTATAATAATACAATTTTTATTAGTTATTTTTATAAATGAAATAATTATTTATTTATTTATATAATTCAATGATGGTATTAATCATCATATTATTTATTAATTAATATTATTATTACTACAACTACTACCAATGTGCTGCCTAAGAAATACTAAGTACTAAGAAATAATACTACTATTGCAACCACTACTGATACTACTGTTAGTATCACAACCATCACCTATCTCCACTTCTCAGTCTACTAATCACCACTGGAACATTTTTGTTGATAGTAATTCAAATTGTTGCTGTCAGTGTTATTACCACAGGCCTACTGCAGAAAATTTGGTGGAATTTGGACCATTTTTCGGAATTTTATGTTGTGTTTTGTTGTTGGTGTGTTGAAGGTAAGTCATGATTTCACACACCTGTCTTCACGTGCTGGTCTGCTGACTCAAAAATAATTTGGGCAGCACCCCACCAAGAAATCACCAAAAAGTATACCCCCTGGGCTGTAGATACTGACCTTTTTTATTCCAATCTGACCACTACCTGAGAAGCAGCAACCGCGTGTTTCCAAAGTTTTGCTTGCAAATGGCCTGTCACACAAAATTTCTTCACATCACCCGAGTCTCCTAAACTGGCAAGTCCTAGTTTACGAGGGGGTGCACGGACACTCATCTCAGCTTTAACATAATTGGTAACTCGTAAAAGCCCGCGGGAATTTTTGTCTGAATATACAAGAGGGGCTTCAAGATTTTGCCAAAAAAATAAACGATACAGCCTTTACGTACTGGTTGCATAGACCGAGCGCTCTCGTCGAACAGTTGAGAGGCGATAAAATGATTAATTATTACCGGGCGCATCGTCTATATTTTTTTTCGGCAGTAATGTGTTGTGGGTCCTCACAATATTAATACGGGTTAATACTCGAGCCCGTAGTTGCAAAGTGGAGATGAGGACTTTCCGTCACCCCCGTGTGTTACGATTCGTTATTTTAGGAAACTCGGGTGATGTGAAGAAATTTTGCGTGACAGGCCATTTTGCAAGCAAAACTTTGGAAACACGCGGTTGCTGCTTCTCAGGTAGTGGTCAGATTGGAATAAAAAAGGTCAGTATCGACAGCCCAGGGGGTATAATTTTTGGTGATTTCTTGGTGGGGTGCTGCCCAAATTATTTTTGAGTCAGCAGACCAGCACGTGAAGACAGGTGTGTGAAATCATGACTTACCTTCAACACATCAACAACAAAACACAACATAAAATTCCGAAAAATGGTCCAAATTCCACTAAATTTTCTGCAGTAGGCCTGTGGTTATTACTGCTTGTGGTAGCCACCTTTGCTGCTCTCAGGTCTGACTTGCACTGTAGGCTACTCACTTATTAGCCGACTCCAAGCAGCAGACTCCTCTAATCAGCAGCAGTGAATAGGCATGCTCTGACCAAGCCCGAACCCCTCCTGAAGTGGTAGGCTATGCTTGCTGGACTGTTATCCTTGTATAGCTTGTAGGCCTGTTTGCTCTTAGGTGAATAATGATACTTCTGAGATTGTTATTCGAATGTGGTTGCTGGTCCAAAGGAAAATAAACTATGGAAGTAGCTTATTATTCTACATCAGAGGTGTTCAAACTGAGGATACGCTATGTTCAAAAGTCTTTTAAGTTATAAAAATATTCTCCTCAATGTTCCAAAAGAGAAATTGCCATAAAAGCAGGCACTTATAGATTGTCTCAATGACCAAACCTCATGGTACAGTGAAAGACTTTGAAATGCAAACATTTGAACACTATCACCTCCTATCAACATACTTGGGTTATTTCTTTATAATTTCAATTATTGGTTTGCTATTTGTATCAATGCAAGTTTAAAGTTTATCCTTGCCATTATTCTGCTTTTACAATGAAATAAAAATGTATTAATTTTTGTTTACATTTATTAGCAGCAAACATCACAGCACTTTTGTACAGAGTAATTCTGTGATAAATCTTCTTCAGAACATAGCAGAAAGTTTTTGAATTTAGAGCCATGAGAACTATGCACTGTGGGACAAATCTGATTTTCATGGCCCACTTGGTAATGCTAAAGTTCACGAGTGCAAGTGTTTGAAGTCTGGCGTTTATTCATGGCTCAATGCATACCTGAAACTATTGTGGCTCATAAGGTTTTGTGTTTTGCGCTTTAAAACGTTTGAACGATTTACAAACGGTTTGAACTTTTGAAATAGTCGGAAGCTTTGCAAATCTTCTGAACACTTTGTGAAATCGTTCGTGGCTTTGAAAATCCGAGCCGATTTACTGGTTTTCTCTATTGATCATAGATCTACAGTCCATTTATGATTGATAATGTTTTTACTAAACACCGAACAGTTGAATTTTCTTTAAGTAACTAAAAGAATGTTTTTATTTATTAAATATTATTTGTCTTATATTATTTTAAATAATAAATACAACCTAATTATAATTGTATAAAATTAATTTTAGAGGTTATATTCAACAACAGTTTTATACAGTTAATGAATCCGCTCTGTCTTTTGATCTACGTCTATGTTGATACAGTTGCATAGAGGCTATAAATAAAACGATGACGATTCCTTTTGGTTTGAAAGCCATGTGCTTTGCAAACTTTTCCAACTATTTCAAAATAGTTTAGATTATTTTGAAACAATTCAGACCATTTTAAAATAGTTCATACGGTTTGTAAATAGTTCATCCTCTTTCTAAAGTGTTCATACGGTTTTTAATTTTCTAAATCATTTGAATTATTTCTAAGCTGTCTGAATTACTTGCTCAACACCTATATGGTTTGCAAAATTTACGATTGTTAAATAGGAAATACAGTTTTATAGCATGAATCCCGCAACTACCGAGGCCGGCAATTTATTTATTATAACCAACAAGCCCGTTTTTAAACATAATTTCTTGGGCTATTTTATTACAATTACCCAATTATTTTCAATGTAAAAGAGCTTTGCTGACAGTCTAGACTATTTCAAATCTGTTCATTCGCTTTGAAAACGAAACAGTCTAACGTTGTGAGCCACCATATGAAACAGTTACCAGTCATGATAATGCACAACACAACAAATCACATATGTTCACTTATCATGAAATCTTATGAACATCAATTATCTGCTTACTTGCCACATGAGGTGTCTTCCATGTCAAATAATTATTTCTCAAAAGTGGTCGACCGGCGAAAAGTTTGAGCTTCCCTATAGATGTTATGGCATCACACTTCTGGCTGCACCACTCTTACTACTCTGCTTAGGAGCGAGATGTAGCCAGCTTAGTACAAGAATAGTTATGTAATCACAACATCACATGTATAAATCAAATGTTTACAGAACAAAACATAATGCAAGTAATCACAACACAAATATATAAGGACGTATAAAATAAAGTTTGGTCATGTTTACACACATTACTCTGCTAATTACCCCCCCCCCCCAAAAAAAAAAATATATGTAATGAATTTTTAATACAGTACATGGCAATGTGGTTGGTGCCGATTGCTTGTTGCTGCCAGAGGCTTATTGTATAGTTCTAAGTGGAGTTGTGCAACTTATTTGCTGCACATAATTACTTCCACTACCGCTACTACTATTATTACTGCAACTGCAGTAGTTTTATGATTAATAATGAGTAGAAATAACAATGGCAGCAGCAGGCTTTAAGTCTTTTCTCTATTACCAGTTCTGCTACTGCAAAAGCAATTTTGATGATAATATGTAATTAATAGCAGAGAACAGCAATTCTAACTGTTGATGATGATTTTTTCTTATTATCTTTAATTATCAATTAATGATTATTGTTGTGGTTAGTATTTTTTATGTGCTACTAACTACTGATATTGTATAATTGATCATGGTGATAGTTATAATAAATGATATGGATGATATTTTTTTCTTGTTATGACAACATTAATGGTTTGATGTCTCTAATTAACAAAAACGATGTCTTTTGGTTTAATACAGACTTGGAAAAGAAAGATAATACAATTATTTATCCTGTAATTACTGCTAATTACCCTTTGGCCACGTTAGCGTTTCCAATTGCAATAAACATCTGGCATTCGACTTATCGCCAATTTTTCGCTTTCAGGGAGTGACAAAGTTTTTTCAAAAAGTCTCGTGACAAATTTATCGCTAAGGTGTTTCCAACAGAGTTTTGGCTTTATCGCCAATTTGTCATAATATGGAAACATAGCAATTGATGAGTACTCGTTGCAAATAGATGAAACACAGCAGTAGTAATATATGAGCAGATCTTGGTAGGGAGATCTGCTCATATATTACTACTCACAGCATTTTGTTACATTACATGAATAAAAGGCTTGATCAAGTGCTTCAGGATAGGCAAAATAGTTATACACAAGGCATTTCTTGTGAGATCCACTTATTTAGTACATCTCATGATGTTGTTCGACAATGTGGCTGGAAGCAGTATTATTAACGCTAAACTCCTAATAATAAATTGTCAATTATACCTGACCTATGTGACAAAGTTCTTATTTGATACAGCTTATATTAAGTTACGAATCGCAATGTGCTACTTTATGGATTCAAGTCCAGTAAATTTCCAACGAGACTTTGGGCCCCTTAAAAATGTAGCTTATTTTCAACTTGAATCAGCAATTTTTTTGAAAAAGATATTTTAGTATCAGTGGATTGTTGGTGACACTTCAATGTATCGAGTGGTAGACTGTGCTGCTGACAAGAGATGCTTCCAAAATGATGAATATTGAAAAGTAAGCTAATAAATGGAAGATCATAGGTGGTACACTTATTAACATCTGCAATAAGTGATAGATTAAATGCAATGAATAGACACTAAAACACTGCTAAACTTTTCAATTTTCGGTGAGTTAGAATAAGTAAACATGTAATATAGCTATAAATGCTATTTATAATTTTACAAAAACATTGTTTCCATTTTTGCTCAAGTGCGAAGATTTTGATGCGCATACAAAATTTTTAGTGTGGAAGTTGAAAGATTTCAGGATATATTTTAGTTAGTGAAATTTTCTTATTACAATCAATGTTAGTTCAAAAATATTGGATTAGAACAGAAATTACCTGGAAATGTGGCTATAAGGTGATTTCCATGCACATAGTAACGATCGTACCTGTGGTATCTGATTTTTAAAGTTACGCAAGGTTGACGATTTTTACGGATGTTAACTCACAATAAAAGTGAGACTTGTAGCCGGTTTTAAAGCGTAGATATTCTATAACCCCCATTTTGTTTACAAATTCACATCTCAAAAAATCTTTGAAGCACTCAGGAAATCAAAGTTTGACATTCTGTTAATTCTAAGACGTGAATAAAACATGTCTTTGCAAAACGCTGCAAATATGTATTTTATTTCCTGTAGGGTTGACAACATTGTACTCCATACACTGTTTAATATTAGGTGTTATCTAACTGGCCTAGTTAAATCAGTAACGAGATGGTCTATGAAGAGTTGATAGAGATAGAAGGAAAGTGGAAAAGTCTTGGCTCTACTGAAAAAGCTATGTTCTCGCGTAAGTTTATATTTTTACTAATAACAAATAAAGTATTATGGGAGAAAAACTAGAAACACTTGGCCCCGGTTGTTGCAATCTAGATTCTTTTATCTTATGCAATACTATTAGTAATATAGGAGCAGATCTCTGTCATGGAGTCTAAGGATAAGTTTCTCCAGGTTCCTAGTGTACTTCTAGTTGGCACTAGTTACCATGAGAACCTGACCTCACTGCTAATTACATCCATAAGCACTACATGTACACATATATGTGAATTTTAGATGAAGGTAATGGCTCAGGAAAAGGTAAAATATTAGCTGTTGTTGGTTGAGCGGTTATAATTATTCATTCAGTTTGAGTTGCTTTGTTCTTGTTCACAGGTTCACACCACTGCGTTCATCTCGTGAAGTCTGTTACCTCGGTACATCGTAAAACGACACAATGTTTTTGTTTTATTTCATAATCAATTTAAGGGCACAGCTGATTTTTAGTTGTCATAAAAAGGCACGTGATGTTCTTTTTTTCTGAGATTTTTAAACTTACGATTAGTGATTGATTTAAAACATAACATGTAAAATATGTAATTTGATTTAGTTTTTGTTGGAAAAATGATACCAAAATCGTTGAATACTAAAAAAAATTGAAAAGGTCAAGCAGATCATTTACTAAACGTATGATAATTTGTCCTGCTCAAACTGCGACACTTGGTGATCATAGCAGAAAAGCGTGTATGTCAATGAATCTTCTACAATGTCATGCATTTGAGTACAGCATTGTCAGCATTTGATAACTACAGCATTCATGGAGATCAGACTGGATTATTGCTCTCTTTATATACCGAAGCTCAGCGCCTGACTATTTGCTATTTTCTGAAAATCTATTTCACACAAACAACTTTCTTCTCCGTAGCAATTTATGTTATAACTGTTTTTTAATTGTTCTGTTTTGAGTTTGAGTAAAAGTCAACATACAATACATAGTGCCGACATATATTGGCAATTGATCCGCGACATTTTATCTGTTTAATGTTGTTGCAGAAGAAAGAGGGACGTGCTGGTTAAATGGATCCGCTATCCTCACTCACTGTGCAGTTAGTGGTGTTGAGTGGCACTTAAAAAATCGCTCCCGTACTACTGTTGTTAGAATCAAGGTAGCTATAGTACATGACTAGTTATTACAATAAAACAATCAGTTAGTAGAGAAATAGTCTCTGATGGTATCATTGATGTTGTAGACTAGTACTGATGTGTCTCAGATAAAACTGGTGATGAGTGACAGCAGGTTTCAGGTTAAACAAAGGCGTCAAGGATTTGTTATCATCCCTCATCACAAAAATGGAATTGAACAGTTGTTTGATGGCGTTAAAAACTCACTCCTTACTTTGAAACGGCGCAGATCAGAATCTGGTGATTGTTAATTTTTATATTTGAATTTATTTATTTGTATTTGTTTGATCATCTGTGATTATTTTTAATGTCTAGTCTATCATTTTATGCCTGGGTCGCGGTTATACTTCATGACTTGTTGTATCATTTTAATCATTAATTGTTGCTTGACATGACATAATATAAAATCAGACACTTTCTTGTAACCAATAATCTATCAGTAAAGTTTTTGGGCTGACTGATAATTAGAAACCTTTATAGACTGTTGAATATTGCAGGTGATGAAATGCTCTCAGCAGAGGCAGCCCTGGACTCCTTATTCAACGATTTGGATGATGACATCACAGGTATCTATGCGTACTTATACAACTGTTATCTATCCATTGATATAAAACTCTAGAATATTTGAGTATAACGCACCTACTTTCTCTATGTCATTCAGTTTTGCACCCTGTAGACATGTTCGTTCCATATTAATGAAATATTGTTTTTACCGGTCATTATTTTATTCCACAATATGGCAGATGATGAACTGAGTTGACAAAAAAATTATTGCACTGGTGTTACAAATAACCAGACCGCTTTAATTTTTTTTATTGTCCTTTGGTATAAAAAGGTTGCGTTTATACATTTCTAGTGACCCTACGCACTAGTTCCATATTCCGAAATAAATAGAAAAACCTTCTCCCTCTGCTGAACATGTAACCTACACAGGTATTCAATAATATTCGCGACCTCTGTTCGCCAGACAAATTGCAATAAGAATAATCAGACCGGCAATAAATTCAATCAATAAATAATTATTTTGTTCGGAACTAGTTGGTCTTCATTTATGTAAAACTTTTTGTTTTTATCCAAAATAATAAATGAAATCATGTATATAATCTTTAGTTGTTTTCGGAGGTAAAAAGTTAACAAAATTTGGCTATCACTGGAAGATAACTCACAAACCGTTTTTCCTCAGGAAATCTAGCATCCCCATAATATGTGCCTAAGATGATACGACCTATTTATGCTTTTCTATGTCCTTATGTGGGCTAGTCTAAGGACCTAGCTGGTTTGTGGAATTTTGTAGCTCTCCACTATCCAACACCCCAGCATCTAGGAAAAAACGTTAGTATACGGAGAGTTGTTCTCTTCTTTTTTATAGTAATTTGCCGATGTAGGCTCCATCAGGATTGTGTTATAATTATAGGGTGTCAAATAGGAAGCAGAACTACATTTAACAGTTGGGATAGATTCTATGTTTGGCAGATGTCTGTGAGATCGGTATCCAGCATCATAAAGTTTGCCAATTTTCAAATATTTGCAGCATCGTTTTTCAGCAGGAAACACTGCAATGACCATTTCGTCAAAGCACACTTCATAAAATTTGATAACTGTCTTCACAAATCATTGGGTTCATACCTTATAATTGTGAAAAAGAAGAGGACAACTCTCAGTACACTAAGGATTTCTCTTATTAGTTTCAAGTTCTTGGTGATTATTATATGTATACTATATACCCAATACAATATACTTGGCTCTATTCTACTGTGTATACTATATACTTGGCTCTATTCTACTATGTGTACTATATACACAATACAATATACTTGGTTCTATTCTACTGTGTATACTATATACACAATACAGTATACTTGGCTATAGTCTACCTGTGTGTACTATATACACAATACAATATACTTGGTTCTATTCTACTGTGTATACTATATACACAATACAGTATACTTGGCTCTATTCTACTGTGTATACTATATACACAATACAATATACTCGGCTCTATTCTACTGTGTATACTATATACACAATACAATATACTTGGCTCTATTCTACTGTGTATACTATATACACAATACAATATACTCGGCTCTATTCTACTATGTATACTATATACACAATACAGTATACTTGGCTCTATTCTACTGTGTATACTATATACACAATACAATATACTTGGCTCTATTCTACTGTGTATACTATATACACAATACAGTATACTTGGCTCTATTTTACTATGTATACTATATACACAATACAGTATACTTGGTTCTATTCTACTGTGTATACTATATACACAATACAATATACTTGGCTCTATTCTACTGTGTATACTATATACACAATACAGTATACTTGGCTCTATTCTACTGTGTATACTATATACACAATACAATATACTTGGCTCTATTCTACTGTGTATACTATATACACAATACAATATACTTGGCTCTATTCTACTGTGTATACTATATACACAATACAATATACTTGGCTCTATTCTACTGTGTATACTATATACACAATACAATATACTTGGCTCTATTCTACTGTGTATACTATATACACAATACAATATACTCGGCTCTATTCTACTATGTATACTATATACACAATACAATATACTCGGCTCTATTCTACTATGTATACTATATACACAATACAATATACTCGGCTCTATTCTACTATGTATACTATATACACAATACAATATACTCGGCTCTATTCTACTATGTATACTATATACACAATACAATATACTTGGCTCTATTCTACTGTGTATACTATATACACAATACAGTATACTTGGCTCTATTTTACTATGTATACTATATACACAATACAGTATACTTGGTTCTATTCTACTGTGTATACTATATACACAATACAGTATACTTGGCTATAGTCTACCTGTGTGTACTATATACACAATACAGTATACTTGGCTTTATTCTACTATGTGCACTCTCCAGTGTGATGGTGGGTTGTATTTGACTCTTTATCTTATTCAGACACTCACGAGACTAAAACAACAACTCGTGATAGACTGAGCACCACATTTGATTCAATAAGAAAGGACCAGACTCCTCCATCTGCCAGGTAAGAGCACCAACACAAAAACCTGGTGCCTTGAAATGCTAGGTGTAGTGTTTTCGGACCACCAACAAAATTGTCTTTATGTAAAATCATGGTACGTAGCAAATGAAACAGTTTTTGTTCTATATTGATTGAGGACAGAGGTTGGCAGGCCCTGTCATTGCGGTTTTTTGTATAAAATATATGTATCGTTTTGTCGAGGAACTCGTTAGTCCAGAAGTACTTTATATCAGCCATATTGGATTTGGAGAATTTTTGAATGTCCGTAGGTGTTTGATTTGGCCTTGAAAGTCGCTAGTCCAGAAACATGTCCATGTTTGTAATGTGCTTGTATAACCGGAGTTCTTTGTAATGTGCTTGTATAACCAGAGTTCCTTGTCTGATAATGGGTGTCATTGCTACTCCCTGCGCATTGATTCATCTTGTAGGCGCCCTCTGTGTAGCTCATTTTATCGAAGTTCTTCAACCCCTCGTGGACCTAAGATTGGTTTGGCAGCCCTGAAGCGGGTCCCAATAGCCAAAACATCGTTGAGTGAGTTCACCGGAAAGACAACTTCATTGAGTGATACAAAAAAGCAGACCAATCGATTACTAAATGTAATATTACTGCATTCATCATGAATACGAATTCTTCTCTCTCAAACTCCCCCTGTTACAAAATAATTTCTTGGCCATTGTAGTTGGTGCCTCAAAGCAGTTCTACGAAAGAATCCATAGCCTCAGAGGCTCCTGTACTTATAAATGACTCCGATGATGAGACAATACTCACTCATACGAACTTGGGGTATGGTGTTACTTCCTTTGAGCTGTCTCACTGCAGCTGTTAGTGGAAGTTATTACACAAAGCACTGTATTGTAGATTTCGTAACCTCGGAAACACTTGCTATATGAATGTCGTCTGGCAGTCATTGCTCAGCCTCGACACTTTTGCTGCGGAGCTGTTACATTCGTTTAACAGATATCAAAGCTCTCTTGAAGAACTCAGCTTGCTCAGGTGTGTAGATAAATTATATAATAATAAACCTATTTTGAAACTAATTATTAAAATTTTCAAGTGCTCTATTTTAGTAGTATTTTAGTAAAAAAAACATTTCCAAGTTCAATCGGTGATTTGTTATCTGCTTATTATTTTTCTCTACAATTTTTATTTGTGAAATTTTGTTTTAATTGTTAAGTTTTATTAATTTTTCCCCAACCATTTTGGTTATTTTAACGATGCCTGCGCATACTTCGTTCGGCTACTTGCTTCAATTTATGTGAATTTATCGGATTGAAAAATTGATATAATAATGAAAATGAATCAATTCCCTTTGGAGCAAGAAAAATTGGAGCATAATTAGCTGGAAACTTCAAGCGAAACATTTGTTTATTTGTTTATTTCAGACAATTTTTCTTTTTAATAAGGATGTGGATCCTTGCATTCACTTGTGCACGCTACTAGAGATAACTTCGTTGCAGTAGAAAGTCTTGTATGGTATAACTAGTAATTGTACCGGTGACATCACTCAATGTCTACCACACTCACCTGTGACATCACTCAATGTCTACCACACTCACCTGTGACATCACTCAATGTCTACCACACTCACCTGTGACATCACTCAATGTCTACCACACTCACCTGTGACATCACTCAATGTCTACTACACTCACCTGTGACATCACTCAATGTCTACTACACTCACCTGTGACATCACTCAATGTCTACCACACTCACCTGTGACATCACTCAATGTCTACCACACTCACCTGTGATATCACTCAATGTCTACTACACTCATCTGTGACATCACTCAATGTCTACCACACTCACCTGTGATATCACTCAATGTCTACTACACTCATCTGTGACATCACTCAATGTCTACCACACTCACCTGTGATATCACTCAATGTCTACTACACTCATCTGTGACATCACTCAATGTCTACTACACTCACCTGTAGATGTTTGTCACAACTTGCTCTGTACAAGAAAGAGAAACGTACGTCTGTGACTGAGCAAGAAGAACTGTTGAGAAAATGTATAAAAGCTGTGGCTACTGTCGCTGCCAGATATGACGATCATCGGCAGCATGTGAGTAGCTTACTTTCTTGACTCTCTGCTCAAAAGTACAGCAGTAATAGTTTTATTAATTATGTGTTCTTAGATCAGGTAGCAACAAATCACCAAGAAAGTATGAGGATAATTGGGAATTGGCCTCTAATAAGAAGAGACAACTCCTAGTTTTTCTGAGGATACAAAATGAATTAATTTCATAGAAATCCAGTCAAGCTGGTATTAGATTTTCAAAAGTGTCTCTCATTTTGACACCGCACAATGTAAGGTTGGATTTATCCATTGATCTCTGCATACAGGATGCTCATGAGTTCTTCAGTGATGTCATCGATATGATTAAGGAGGAGATAATTAAGCTAGAGAAGAATTGTAAACCAACTACGCAACCCACAGTCAATGCGGTGGTCGATAATTTTGCGTTTGAGGTAATTTATGCTCGTAGCATTCATTTTAGGAAACAATGTTGATAAATATCGTGTTCTGTTTGACTATCGTTACTAATGCAGGAATGTTTATGTAGAACCTAGCCTATGTAAAGTTAACTGATGAGATTCAGCGTTATTGTTGCTGTTTTTTATTAGTTGTTTGTTTCTCCATTACTAGAACTTGCTTCAACAGCTCTCTGAGCCTGCTTACACTTTCAGTGAGTAAAAGAAAATATTTGTGTGTTTGTTAGCTTCAGGCGCGTATGGAATGCTCAGCCTGTGGTCACACAACTACTAAAAGTGAGACACAACACGGGCTTACGGTGACCATCCCTGAAGTGTATCTGATAGAAACTGCAATAGGCAAGTATGTACGCTTATCACCTATGTACGGCTATGTAGGTAGCGTTTACCTGACAGCCCTGAAATTACCGTGGTAGTGACAACTTTATTTAAACAATTCAATTTAAATGTAATAAAATTAATAATAAAACGACAAATTCAACACTTAATTTTTTCTTTACCAATAGATGGATTAGTTTTCAAACTTAGTAGGTTTTTCTGTATTATAGTTTTTTATAAACATAAAAATTAGCAAACTTTTTTAATTATGATTTTATTCATTTCGGGTTATCAACATAATTTCATGCTCACATATCCCTTTACCAGTTCTAATGTGTGTCACTTGATGTGTTCAGATGAAATTTTGCCCATACAAAAAGAGTTCTGGATTAAAATACAAATTTTGCAGTAAAAAAAATGCTAATTTCTTTTAGGAGTTATCTGCGCAATGGTAATTTCAGGGCTGTCAGATAAATGCTACCGGCTATGTACTGTATACAGTATGTAGTTGTATACAGCTACATACTGTATATTCCTTATATATTCATGTACTGTATATTTCGTTTATATCCATGTACTGTATATTCCGTATATATCCCTGTACTGTATATTCCGTATATATCCATGTACTGTATATTCCGTATATATCCATGTACTGTCTATTCCCAGCAAAAGAAAAGCCAATGTACAAGACGCGGTGGACACTTACTTCAAGCCTGAGGTCCTAGATTATTTGTGTGATATGTGTGGGGGTCACTCATTTCGGTCCTACCACTCCTTCAAAACCGTCCCCAGGTACGTGCCCTACAACAAATGGCTAATTTGATTGAGTTGTCCTAGTGGAAGACCAAATGCTTATCTGGGGATGCTAGCGAATCCATCGCAATCACTTCTGCTAACCCTACGGTTTCATAGCTAAATTTTTTCAATTATCTGCCATTTGTATAGTTGGCTATGGAGTTATTTATCTTTTGTATTATCTAGAACTTCGATTGTAGTAGAGACTGAGCAGATGAAACAAAATCCTTTACGAGAGCGTATAAATGTTTTCTTGTAAAATAATGTGAAATTTTTAGAGTTGTCTTCCCTGGCAGAGACAACTCCCTATTTATCTCTTATTCTTTTTGAAGAAGACAGCTTTTACTTAGCGATATAACAGCTGCAGCTATATTTAAATAGTTTGCTTAATCTGTAAAAATTGTGGCTAGTAGGAACTTTCAGATGCCTCAATGTTAAACTTTTTTGAGATAAATTTTTTTTATTTTGATTTCTATCAAGATGATGAGAAAGCAACTCCTACTATAGCAGGTAGCAAACCTAAAACACAACATTGTTTGTCAATAGTCTTGTGAAAGAGACCATATTGTTAATGAGTAATCACTTAGTGCCATCTATTCCATTTCTTATTTTGTTGCACTCTGTTACCAGGGTGCTGGTAGTGGTAGTCAAGAGGTACGACTCCAAAGGGCTCAACAAGAAAATGGTCCGTCGTCTTGGGATAAACAAACACGTAACATTAGCTAGCCATTGCTTCCCTCATGTGCCTACAGCCTCAGCTCCTACAATACCTGTGTAAGTATAGCCTCAGCTCCTACAATATCTGTGTAAGTATAGCCTCAGCTCCTACAATACCTGTGTAAGTATAGCCTCAACTCCTACAGTACCTATGTAAGTATAACCTCAGCTCCTACAGTATCTGTGTAAGTATAGCCTCGTCTCCTACAATATCTGTGTAAGTATAGCCTCAGCTCCTACAATATCTGTGTAAGTATAGCCTAAGCTCCTACAATACCTGTGTAAGGAGAGCCTCGTCTCCTACAATATCTGTGTAAGTATAGCCGCAGCTCCTATGGTACTTGTGTAAGTATAGCCTCGTCTCCTACAGTACCTGTATAAGTATAGCCTCAGCTCCTACAGTACCTGTGTAAGTATAGCCTCGTCTCCTACATTACCTGTGTAAGTATAGCCTCGTCTCTTACAATACCTGTGTAAGTATAGCCTCGTCTCCTACATTACCTGTGTAAATATAGCCTCGTCTCTTACAATACCTGTGTAAGTATAGCCTGAGCTCTTACAATACCTGTGTAAGTATAGCCTCGTCTCTTACATTACCTGTGTAAATATAGCCTCGTCTCTTACAATACCTGTGTAAGTATAGCCTGAGCTCCTACAATACCTGTGTAAGTATAACCTCAGCTCCTACATTACCTGTATATAGCCTCAGCTTCTGCAATATCTGTGTAGTTACGATTTGTCATAAGGGTGTCATCCATTCAGTGTGCTGGCAAAACATCACTGCCAAGCCCAAAAGTCGGCAAACTAATTCAGAGTTGTCTCCCTTGAGAAAGACAACTGCATTTCAAAATTAATACAAATAGGTTTGACGATTTTCACATGTAGCTTGAAATGTTGTAGCCAATCAAATAGGAACAATTGTTTAAATTTTGATTCAAATTCCTATCACTATACTGCTCTTTCTGTACGTTTATAAAAGATTCATGCGTTTTTTTACCTCGTGAGGAGGCAAGCTTTTATGTATTTTGCTGAAAATACGAATTCTGGTTATACTATGGTAAATCAGTGATAATCTCGGTAATAAAATAGTTTATAAAACAATAAAAACTGGCAATTCCTGTGGTTGGAGACATTGGGCCCAATTTCACCTCCACATCCTGGTGAACTTTGTTTGACTGTCTGCTTGCTGCACTGGCGTGACCCGCTGGCCTGGCCGTGGTGACCAATGACAGCTTCAATTCACCCATTAGTTATATCAGATGTTTGTATTTTGGGCCACATTTTCAATAGTTATTGAATGTACCAGCAGTCAGGACGCTATCTAGCAGTATCGATAGCCGCTTGTTAATTACCAAGATGATATATAAATAGCATAAGGTTAGTCAACATATTATATATTTTAATCAACATGTTATATACATTGTTAGTGTTAGAAATCATGCTTTTTGAACCTATTTCTTAATACTGTTATAGATTCACGGTCTACGGTATATGTACAACCACTATACAATATAGAGCAGTGAACTTAAACTATTACGTAATTCATCTTGCTACAGAAGTAAAACTAAATTGACATCCCTAGAGTTCCGTATAAAACTCTATAATCTCCCTCAGTCAGCTGCTGTTTTATAGAAAATTGCTCTGCAGTAAACAATTTGTTTAGTTGGTCTTCAACGCTTTTTAACAACGCATTTTTATTTAGAGTGGTAGAATGTGATCATAGCCTTGGTTTTCCATTTCATCATTCAACTCTACCAAAGTGTTCTACATACGCCACCTTAATTTAATCCTAGAAATTACCAACAACATTTCATTGAATATCGCTCATGCATTAAAAATTATTAAAAGTTATGATTAATACTTTATACTTTATTACTTTTATACTTTTATTATTACCTTTCTAGCTGTTTTTAATTATAATAATAAGTAATTGGACTGAAAATAATATAATCATTGATGACTTCGTCATATTATCATAATTGAGTATCTGACAATTGTCAATAAATATTTGTAATTGTTTACTTATAATAAGCACGCTCACTACAGACCATTGCGTATGTGGGGCGATCAATGAAAATGGCACAGTCGCAGGAGGTTCTACTGCTGTTTGGGCCCAATGCACCAATGGCTCAGTAAGTAGGAAGCAAACAAAACTCCATGAATCGTGATTTTGCAAAGGAGACATTTTGCTTGCCATGTATAACCAGTAATAGCCGCGTGCGTCAATCGCTTTTTTTGGTTTGTGTGAGAAAGTTCAAAATATTACTTGGCGCTATGCCAACATTGCTCAATACAGAAAACCTACTTTAGATCCGTGTTATTCTTGGATGACGCTTATTCAACATCAATTAGCGTTCATGGGAGAGTCTACCTCATCAGACTATTTCACCTTATTTGCTGTTTTTTGTCCAACTTTTCACCATACTGAAGTATTTAATGACTGAGATGTGCCTCGTCCCAGCGACAGTGATTATATTTCACTGATTTCTTATAGGGAGTTGTCCTCTTCTAATATTGAAGCCAGTAAAACACCTTCACACAAAACACTTAACAGTTCCACCTCACAAAATACTTCTGAGAATTGGCTCAAGGCGGGAATTTCAAGTGATCCAAAGGCTGCAGCTCCTTCCGGGGCAAGCTTGTTCCCCAAACCCAAGGTAGGTCCAGATGTCAATTGAGGTTTATGACATGTAAACGAATACTTGCTTATCATTTTGAGGCATTACTTTTTTTTTTTTGGTTTTATAGGTTATTTTATTTCACAATTGGTTTTGTAGATAAATTAATCTTGCATTAATTCAATAGATTAAAAGACACTTGGTCTTGACCACATCTAAATGAGTTTCTCTAAGGTTATTGGATGATTAAGAAATTTTTGTGGAGTTGCTCTCTCTTTAATGAAGTAGTTCATGGAGATACAATGAAAATTAACCTAGACATTGTTCTATTTGGAAGATACATTGAGTTATATAAAGCTATGAGGTAGCTTTGTGAATGTTTGGTCGGTAAGTAATCGTAAAGGGACTTTCAAACATTGCACAAAGATTGATCAATGATTCTTTTAAATTCTTTGAAACTCTTTTGCTAAATCAGCACGTATCTAATTTTTGGTCTATTTAGCTGATTTTTAGTATACATTAGACATTTATATATTAGATGTTCTACGGCCATAACTCTAAAGCTGATATGTTTCTCATTGAAAACTTATTGCTCAAAGTTTTGAATGTTTAATACAATAAAACCAGGAAACAACATTAAAACTATCTCGAAATTTGAAATTTTGAAGTTATTTTATAATGTTGTTTTTTTAGTACGGTAATAATTAAATAAAAAACTCAACTATTGGGTGTAAACAAAAACAAATTAGCTCCGAATGAATTATATTATAATTATAACGTGTAATGCTATTATGACACTGTAAATGTATTACATAATATTGTTTGTTTGTTTGTTTGAGCTGTGCCTTCAGGGCAACCCTAAAGACGGGTCTCATAAGCCATATTGCCATATATGATAATACTATTGCATCTCTCTGGCCTTTCAAATAATCTTGTTACCAGTGTGCAAAAGTTGGTTTTGTAATGAGTCCTGGAAATAAAATTTCAATCTTGAAAACGAAATTGATTTTAGTAGTGGTGCAGTGATGAAGCATGTAACTAAAGCATTAATCTTCTACACAGCATGCCAGAGGTTATCTAGTGCTGATGATAGAGAATATCTCATGCATGCTTGTGACGTCAACTAAAAAATCATGTTGGTTTTGGCAGATTTATTGGCACAGTTTCCATAAACATTTCATTATCTAGGATGCAAAAAGTCAGTTGTAATGGTCATTTAACACCCATTTAACAAAAAAATAATTGTGTAAACTTTAGATAGCTGCGTATATAACCCCAATAGCGGACTATTTCATCATCGTGTATGTATTATTGTAATAAATAATCACCAGCAGCTTTTGCACTAGCTGTTGGTCGGCTTGGCTGCTACATGCCATGGAGTAACATGCATTTACTGGCTAAAGATACAAAGCACTGTTGGATAGAGAATGTATCAACAGCTCTCCACTCTAATTCACAGTTTAAACAGCAGTAATTAAATCAATCTGTTAGTGCATCCAGAATGTGTACGGAGTAACCACAAGAACACGCCCTGTGATCTGCTCATCACATGCCCTCTAATTGCTTCATCCATTAATTGGAGCCATCGGTGCTTGCTGCCTCGGATAGCTTGCTGCCTCGGATAGCTTGCTGCCTCGGATAGCTTGCTGCCTTGGATAGCTTGCTGCCTTGGATAGCTTGCTGGCTCTGCTCTGTAAAAAGGCTGACTGATGTTTGCCCCTTTTTGTCCGATTTTGTTTTCCACCTTTGTGACAGTACTGAGTGAGGTTATGTTGTCATTTGAGAACATAAAAAGTATATTTAGTGGTTCTGCAATTAGAACATTGTCCTAATCTACTTCGTAGAAGAGAAGTATGTGTGGTTTACCAGTTGAAGCATTCGCTGTTGTGTGCCGTCTAAGTTTTATCATGGAGCAGCGTGGAGTATGGTTTCCTTCGGCCATTTCTTTTTTTGTTACATCAAAGGCTCTGCGTAATTGCATCTGGGAGTTGAGTAAAGCTGTCTGTGATTTGATTATGTCTTCACCTGCTTACTATGCAGCAGTTCTACTAGAATATCTCTCTACATCTTCAGAGAAGAATCTGGTACGCTGGTGAATTACACTGAGAACATCGGATAGATTTTCCTTATAAACAATCTTCATGGTCAAATATTATATTGGTAGTGAAATTGTGTGCAAGCCTAATTCAATTAACAAATGGTGATCCTTGTATATCTGTTAAAGAAAGTTGTGTAGAGTTGATTCCCTCGCACAAATATTGTATTACAACATTATTGCTTATCAATTCTTTTTATGTATATTTTGTACTAAATAAAACAAGTGATTCAGAGCTAACGTAAATGTTGTGTGTTTGAAATATTATTTACATGATGCAGGTGGATTTGAGAGAGCTAGGTAAATGTGCAGTTTTTTGCCCGCTAAGTTGTTGCCATCAATGTCCAATGAGGTAATCCTCAAGTTGGTGTAATGTACATCTGGTGCCATCTTTCCCTACCCAAATAGTAGAAGCTCCTCATCCTCACATGGTGAATGTGTAGTTTTAGTTGAGTTTATAGCCTGAGAATAAAGTGTAATGAGCGTAGAGGTAGTTGGGAGGATTGGTCGACTCCTTCTGTACAACATTGACCGTGTCTCCTCTGGACAACTTTTGTATTGTCATACTTGTCCCCATTTGTTCAGTTGCCGATGTGTATCCACTGGCCCACGCATATGCCACAGGCTCTCCGTTTACCTACAAAATACACCATGCTTTCACCTGTGCTACCAGCGATGTGACAAAAGTGACTCGACTTGTACGCAGACTGCCTACCTGTAGTGCCAGCCAGGCTATGTGCTCAGCCATGGCCATTACTTGGAGGTGAAACACATAGACTCCTGATTCAGGAACATTGAATGCTCCGCTGTATGGCTCAAAACCTTGGCCCAGATTGATGTCTATTTGAGAGAATATGATGTGAGTTGTCACAGTTGACGGGCCAAAATGGTCGAGCAGACGAGCCACAAAAGCTATCTACAACACAAAGAACAAGTTGAGCGAAACATGGCTTTAAAGGTGATGCCATTTCTATGAGAGTGGCTTGAAGATTTTTTATTTTTGAAATTTACCTTCCCGCTGAACAATCATTTACGGGCCTTTCGTTAAACCAGGTGTCGTTATGAGCCAGTTCTCTACTAGCATGACCCCATATATCTGCATGGAGAGTGCAATCAAGCTAGAGATCACCATATCATTCACACAAATCCAACCAGGAGAAAAATGCGATGAAAAGCCAAACAAAGCTCAAGGGTTAATAATGAGAATCGACCCCCGCCCCCCAAATCATCTGTTGTAGTGAGAACGCTCACGCATAAAATGGCAATATTCTTATCAGGCCTGCATTGAACACTAAAGCTGTTATTTAGGCTTTCGTACCAAATAGACGTTTTGGAAGAAAAAATATGTTGCGGAGGCAAGCCATGATTTGCAGTTGTCAAATTAACAGCTAAAAAGGGAAATAAATCTGCCAGTTATCCTTTTCTCTCATCAAATCTTACCTGATCATCGCCATTTGGATCTTTTGTTGCATCTTTGCCTGGAGCACCAGGATCTCCACGCTCTCCTTTATTTCCAGAAATCCCCGGAATCCCTCTTCTGCCAACGGGTCCTTGTTCTCCTCTAGGTCCCCTTGAGCCGTCACTACCTCTTGGACCTTGACGACCCGGCTCACCCATTGGTCCGGCTGCTCCAGTGTAGCCTTGTAGACCAACAGGTCCTGGATATCCTCTCACTCCTTGCTCACCTTTTGGCCCTAATAAAATTGAATACGATGTTACAGAACTAAAATAACTACTTCTGGCTACCTGACCCATTATTCTCGTATCTTGAGTGCCGTACCTCGTAGACCTGGTGCACCTTGAACACCTTTCGGCCCCGAACTGCCAGGCTTTCCTATAGCTCCGTCTAATCCTTTTGCACCTGGGAGACCAGGTAATCCTGTATGACCCATCTCTCCTTTTTCTCCCTTTTGCCCTATGACAGCTCGTATGGCAGCTTGAACCTCTTGAGGAGGCTGAATAACAAAGTTTTCATCGTCCAACATGTATTGTGAGTGTGGAGGGTGTTTGGACTTGACCATTGTTACTTCTTCTCTCAAGTCTGTGAATATATCGTCTATGTTATAATTATAGTCAATGTTTGGCTTCACCTCCTCATATCCTGAGCCATACTCTGATGTTGTAGTTTCTGTAAACTGTGTGGTAATAGGAGTAGTTGGTGTTGTGGTGGGTGTTGTAGTTGGTGAGGTAGCTGTTGTTGTAGTTGGCAATGTAGTTGTCGTAGTGGGAAAGATAGTCGTTTCAACTGTTACTTGTTCCACGTTACTCTTATCAATGTTCTTGTCTTTTTTTATCACTTCTATAATACCAGTACATTATCAAATCACACCCATAGTGGTTATAGCAATTGTCTCTGGTACTAATAAAAAGGTAACAAAAATAAAATAGTCAAATGCTACAGTGAAATGTTGGACTCTAAGCATTTGACTTTGATTTTTTAATGCTATGATGAGTATTGTTACATGGCAGCTAGCTCCATTGATGTAGTGTCTCAAGTTAGACATCCCAAGTCATCATTTTCTATGAAACACTTGACTCACGGCTAACTAAAAACTGATAGCTATCATATTTCAAGAAATGTTCCTATTTTTCTGATTGAGCTCTCCAAATTGACTTACAATTTGACTGCAATAACTTGTCAGTCAAATTATGGCAGTGTTTGACTGGTAAATTGAAATATATCGAATAAATTTTATTTTTACAGAGCTGAGAAATGTAAACCCGCAGGTGAATTATGCACAAAAAACTTGATCAAAAAAGGTAGCCACAACTTACCCACCTTGTATGTGTTGTGTATATATCGGACACGTACATTGGCATTGTGCTTGTATCACTCCCAATTCAGCTTTCGAGCCAACTATGCAAAAAATATGCACCAAAATCCAAGCAAAAACTTTACGTTCATCCATCATTTCACCTGCAGTTAGCTGTCTGTTTCATATCTTGGGTGGTATGTGTCCATGACATTCAGTAATACTGCTGCCTCTGCTGCCGCACTCTGTTATCAGTGATCCTGACATAGCATGTTAAAACTAATCACATGCATGACCCATCAATTGCTAGCAGATGTTTGCTGTAGACAGTTAGGTCTGTGAATTCAACCTCTTCTTTTCATGCAGCTTTAAGGAGTATTTATTGAGTCGGAGGGGGCAACTTTTAAAATTTTGATTTAGTTTTTAACGATTTTTATTTATATCAATTTTTCTGCCACATGTTGAAGCACAGCCTGCATGGCCGAGTCAATAAAGTGTAGAAGAGTCAATCCCAAAGATTCAGGTTCAAGCCCCCCCCCCCCCCCCCCTAGTCTTCCATTTCATTAGCTGAAACTAATTATTAAATTTTAGTGTTCTCATTTTGTGAGTTTGAAAATTGTCAGCTAGGACATACTTGCCCCCCTCCCCCCCCACCCGACTTCTGTAAAATGTGATTATCTGTTGATTTGCTTATAGAAGAAGTTACTGATGTCTCCACCACCCTTCAGGAGTTCTGAACACAAAGCTGTCAGTTCTGTGAAGGAAAAGTCTCGCTTGTCTAACAGGTAGTTTATTTCTCACATTTTCAGCTATTTCGTCATCTTCATCCAAAGGTACTTCTAGTACATATCACAAATTGTGCAGGTTCATCTAACATTACATAAGCCCATGAGGCGGCCATACTTTGTATGTTTTTGTTGTACCGCATTGACAGTTCTATTAAATGCTGCTTTGTGGATCTTTGTGGACTTTGATTTTCTCAAAAGTTTTTATTTTTTTTTAAAATTTTCAAATGTGCAAGTATTTTTGTCTAACAAAGTTATAATGGATTAATAATTAATGGCAATTGGTATTAATAATTATTATTCGCAAATTATCAACATGTTCTTACAAGCTTTTGCAAGACCATTTTGTTAATACTATATTACTATTAATATTACATTATTAATAGCTATTATTATTGCACTGGTTATTATTAAGACAATACGAATGTTGTAAGTACACTGCATGTTAAAGTTAAAGCTGTTAGACCAGGATGGACAGCACTTTCTTTAACACTTGTGAATATCAGTATCGTTATGTAGTTATATCATATTCAGATCAGCTATTTATAATAATTATTACATTACATGATAACAACTGTAATCTGACTTTTTTCTTAAAGTGTTCTTAACTATGTTAGCAGCTTGTCAAAAATAATATTTCCCTGTCAGAAACTTTGCTAAAATAGTTGTAACTTGACAAATGAAATGGGCCAGATCAATTTTTGGGAATTTGTGAAATATAAATAACAGTTAATGTAGTATGACCAGCCTGTAGCATTAGGTGTCTTTCAACTCGTTAGCTTTAGAGGTCGGAAATTTTGTGTCTTGTATTTCAAGTTATATCGTGATGATATCATATTCAGATCAGTTGGTAGATAACTTCTATACTTTTACCTACCTGTACCTACCTGTACCTACCTGTACCTACCTGTACCTACCTGTGCCTACCTGTACCTACCTGTGCCTACCTGTACCTACCTGTTACACTTTCTAGCAGCTTGATGAGTCCACCACGACAACAGCCCAAGTCCTTAGTCAGGTTAGCCAACCTCTCCAGCAATGGGCACTCAGTCTATGAGAAGGATTCTGAAAGTAGATCTAAGTCTAAAGCTGACCGCTTCATGGATGACGCAGATGACTTTTTTATAAATGACGACGATGACTTTGAGGCAGCGGTAGAACTCAGCAAACAGGAAGCTGTCAAAGGTACGTCCCTGGCAACAAAGATGGTGCCACACTTCATGGATGTTTTTTTTTAAACTATTATATGTATTGATTGCTGTGTGCACTACTACAATGATCACATCAAACTACAGTAATATTGTTTTTTGTCAGTCATTTCTGACCTTGAAGCAATCAGTTCCGGTTAACGATAGCCGGGGCGGCTCTCAAGGGGTGGGGTTTGTAGTTGTGGGCGGGGTTTGGGAGAGAGTGAAAGAGAGCCGGGGACAGATTGATTTTTGATGTAACATTCTGTAACAGAATGTTACATAGTCTGAGTTCTCCGTCCCTTTTTTAATAAACAACCGATTCTAAAACGGTTTGTTTACAAAGGCTATGGTATTTTCAAATGAGCGCCATGCGGCCACGGTAGCTTTGCGCTCCAGGTTGCTGTTATCATTCATTCATTCATTCATATATAATTATTATCATCTTATACTGTTATTATTATGTAATAATAAATACTAGTTTCCTTACAAATAACTATCGATGAATATCAACTCTCAATGCTACTACAAGAAAGTCACAGTAAGTACTACTACTAACAGCGTAATACTAACTAACTGCCCATCATGATCATCATCATCACAACAAGTAGTAGTACTAATAATAATAATTAATAATAACTAACTACTACTAGTAATAGTACTACTACTAATAATTTATTAATTAACTACTACTACTAATTATTATTATTAATTATTATTATTTATTTATAATTATTATTTATATTAATTTAATATTATTATTAATTAATAATATCAATTAGTTATTATTATTAGAAAAAAATTAGTAATAACAACAACAAGTTCAACAACTGAACAACAACATATCATCATTCATCATCATCATTAGATTGTTATATTATTATTATTGATGATTATTATTATTATTTGATTATTATTATCATTATCTTTATTATCATCATCATCATGATGATCATCATTAATATTCTATTATTATTATAATTATTATTAAATTGAAATTTATTTATATTTGTTAATAATAATAAAAGCAGCAAACAACAAGTTGTTGTTTGCTGCTGTTGAACAACAACAAGCATTTTTTTCAAATATGTATTATTTTTATCATAATAATAATTAATAATAATAATAATAGTAGTAGTCACTAGTGTATTATTATTATCATCAAGTTAATTATTAATAATTATTATTATTATGTTAATTATTATGATAATTAAAATGATAATTATTATTATTATTATTATTATAATTATTATACTTACTACTGATAATTATTATCAGTATGAAATAATAATAATAATTATTATTCTTGTTAAATATTTATTCATAATAATTAATTAATGAACATTATTATCATTGATCAATCAATAATAATAATATTTATTAATTCATAAAAATAATCATCATTGTTGTTGTTCAGTTGTAATTGTTATAATAATGAACCATAAATAAATAAAGAATACTATTAATTAATATAAATATTAATAATTACTTTATTTATTATTATTATAGTAGTAATAGTAGTGGTGGGTTGGTAGTAGCGGTGGTAGTGGTGGTGACAGTAGTAGTAGTAACTTACTAGCCAGTACTACTGCTGCTGCTACTGCTGCTGCTACTGCTACTACTAATTATCAGCTAGCTGTGAACTTGAAGTAGTTAGGCTATTCATTTATTTACTACTACTAATGATTATTATATTAATAATAACAGTTACAGTAGTAGTGATAAAATTATTATTATTTAGAATGATATAAAATTGTCGTGTACAAATATATATAGTAATGATGATTTGTTGTTTATCAGTAGTAGTAAGCAAAAAGCAACATCATCTTTGTACCAATGAAACAATACCGACATTATTATGTATTATTAATTGATATGACGTGTTCAGAAATAATCATATAATGATCTAAATTGTTTTTGTTTGACTGGCACGATGGAGATGCTCAGACTGATTTTTTATTTGCTAATGATATAAATCGATCATCACTTTTATTGCTACTCTGAAATTTGCAATTATGGCAAGCATAGTGTAAACATATAAAAATGTCTCCGTTTATTGAATTTTGTACATTAAAATGCATATATAAGAGCGATTTTTTTAATATTATAGGAATACACCAAGAATTGTGGAGGTTGATGGCTGACAAATAAAACAAAAATCAACAGAAGTTGGCTTAGATGTTGTCTACAACTTCCACTCTTCCTGCTTTGAGGAGGCTTTGAGGTTACTTAGATGGTAAGCGGTTGATCATGGTTATATTTTTTGTCGTTTTTAGTTTAAACTTCTATCTCCATGTTACGACAGGCTACACCAATTCTGAAGTCGGAGAAAGATATTGAGTTTCATATTACTTAGACTGTCTGCTTAATAAAACTGCAGGCATAATAGTTTAGCTATTCACCACTTCTAACTGTAACATAATTATTGTTTGAGATATTTTTGGTAGATGGCTGGAAGGTGTTAATTAAATGTGATTATGTGTAGAGTTGTGTTTTTGGGTAAAAAAGAATTGAAATTCTGGCGGTTACACTCCATATGTCCAAATAAACCTCTTTGTCACGTTTACTATCTCTATACAACTGCGTTTTGCAATCGTTGTAGGAGAATGCAGCAGTAAACCTTTGGTGGAATAATCCCAGTATATCTTCTGACAATTACTGACTAAATGTAGTGCTTTATTCAGAAGAACCGGCATTGCGAAGAGCTCTGGAATACAACTTTGTTGCTACAAGGCTTTATTGATCTCCCAGCCATTTTGCTGATGGGCATGATGATTTGTTTGCAACTGAAAGTTTGAATCGTTGAAGAGCTGTGAAATATGTGAACGATGAACAAATTTCACTTTGCACTTGGTGACCTCCTGTTTAGATTTTTGGTTGTTTAGTTGTGGAAGTTCTATGTGCTGAGTTATACCAAACTGAACTAATGATAGCTTTCATTTTTATTTTTGCATTTTTCTCTATTTGTTTATTATAAATATACATAGATAGTTGAAAAATAGGCTACATATGTGAGCAAGTATAAAGACTGTCATTCGTTTGCATTATATAATTCATGTGATAAGATTTTGCTTGAAAAAAATTATTTTACTTTATTGTAACAGAACACAAAATTATAGTTAACAATATTTATTTCAATTGTTGCACTATTTTGGTAATTATGCATTGTTGCATCTTGTTCTTTGTATGTAGGTATAATTGCATGTACATGTAATGCTTGTTCTAAAATTTTGCTCGAAATTATTATTGAAGCTGTGTGAAAGAATGCTATGCTAGAAAATCATTATCTGTAAAGCTTTAGCTTTTTTTTTTCCATAAATCGTTAGCAATGACCGTTGCTCTCTGAATATAATGCTATGGTTGACCTGTAACTAAGGTAGGTGTAGCAGCATCCAAGATGGCGTTCACATTGACGCATGATAAGGCAAGGACTTGCGATAACGCGCACCTGACTATGTTGGTTGTATTGTTATGGTGCGTCAGTGGCTGATATTTCTACCACGGGAGTTGTGCTTCCTTTGTTTTATAGACCGTTTCGATCCTATTTGTTCCGGTAAAACGATGAAAAATATAAAGGGCTCAAACTCAACTATGATTTAAGCGCCACCTATCGTGTGTCAATGTGTCCCTGGCTCTCATTCTCACTCACCCCTTCCCCCCACATCAGAGAGCCACCCTGGCTAGGTTAACGACTCTGAAAATTGGGAGTTGTTCTATCGATAATTAGTAGAAATTGATGGTGATTTCTGCTCCTAGTATTGTGTAACGTTTTATTATAATTACCAAGGAAAACTTAAATATTAATTTAATCGTAAAATGGAAGACGAAAATCAATTCATCTATAGTTGGTTATACCAAATCTCTAATTTATATTCTTGACCGTTTTTAGAATGTTTGCACAGGCAAAGTTATCTTAAAACCTGTGCTCACCTTTGATTAAGGCATTGATGTTTATTTACGTCTTGTTTCACAGAAATGAATCATCCTTATGTCATTTTCAACAAACCAGAACCATCCAAAAATATATCTTATGATCTCACTTATGCTTTTAAAATTCTTTGTAATAATAATATTCCACGAAAAGGCTTAACTAATCTTGTCTTCTGATATATTACGATCAACTCACCATGTCTGATACACCAGATGTCATCTATTTCAGAGAGAAAACATAAGCTGAACAGTGAAATGTCGGAGAAGGAACAAATTCAATTAGCGATGGCTCGCAGCCTCGCAGAGAACCAGTCACAAATGCACAAACTTGACTCTCCAAGGAAAGTTAGTCGACCATTGGTGTCGATAAACTCTAACAAGCAGGACTGGACAGGGTTGCGGGGCGGTTCCATCCTAGGTTCGGACACTGAGCCTCCCCCGCCTAAGCTGCGGCACTCCTGCATTGTTGGTGACGTCGACGTGTCGGACTGTAGCTCTGCTGACAACCCAACCACACCACTGGCAGCGTCGGCAGCAGAAAATGTATATGACGTCCTCTTGTCACCTGACCACCCAGCAAATGGTAATTCATCCATGCACACTATTAAACATGCTCTGATAAGTCAATTTATTTTTTAATAAAAGATTTTTCCTGCGGGGGTTGTGCCCCTTTCGGACGGTGAGCTTGTACATGCCAACCAGCGAGCAAAAACATTGACTGAAATTGCGTTCAAATTATGTCGTTTTAGAACTGCTGACTTCGATTGTAAAACCATTCTTGTGCACAACTACCGCGATTCCCTAGTAATAACTCATACTTATATGCGCATTTTTATTTTGTGAGTTGTCTCCGCATAACGATGGAATATTTTCTTACGATCGAGTTTTGCTCCAATACGAAAATGTCAAAATCTGTCTTTCACTTTTATAAGTTGAAGAGCGGAAATTTTCAAGACACTATTTTAGTTTTTTCTTTTTTTGCTTCCAGCTTCTGTGATGATTCATACCTGTGATTCAGTAGATTGGATTTTGAGTGAGTTTTTTTCCTGCAGCTGTTTTAAATATTACAAGAAATTATCTTTAATACTTTTGGTTACATTATCTTTAGACTTGATGTAGTTTGACAGCTACTGAAATATTCTATGCTTTACACTCTAAAGCGCTTCTATGCACTTCTATTATGTAACTGATGTGTACATCTATATCGCCCTTTTTAAATTTTACTTGAAAACTGTTGCTATTGTCGTCTGAGGAAGTGTGACGCATTTTTTAATCCCAGATACAAATAGTTTAAAGATGTCGAAAGTTTTATTGTATGTCGACATTGACGAGTCTGCACAAAGACTAATAACGGCTCCAATTTGGTTCACTCGATAAATCGATAAGAAAGCCCTATTCTATCAATTGTATTACAACGGAAAAAACTTATGTTCTAAGATTCAGTTTCACGTGTTTTCCACCAAGTTGTACTGGTTGTTCATCAATGGAGAAGACATGTTGTATACTAAATTGTGTATTGATTAGACAAAGACAAGGAAAACATACAACCTGTAGGAGAAGACAACTTACACACCTCCACTCCTAGTGGTGACATCAGTGAACAGGTGCCTCTCAGCTCACAGGCCTTGGTCCGCACTGAACAGGTTTACAGAGAGCTTCAGTTGCATGAAAAGGTAGGCAAGTAGATTAGTGGTCTAGTGGTGCAGATGTCATCTCTTTTGTCTGCACAGTCAGCTTTCTTTTGTCTGCACAGTCAGCTTTCTTTTGTCTGCACAGTCAGCTTTCTTTTGTCTGCACAGTCAAGCTTGTAATACAGACATAAGCTCTCTTTTCTGCACACCCAGGCTTATGTCCAGATGCCAGTTTTATTTTCTGCATGCCGAAACTTGTGGTGCAGATGTCAACTCTCCTTTCTGCAGAACCAGGATTGTGACGCAGACATGATTTTTGTCTGCAGAACTATTTGGTGCAGACTAATTGACACCAATCAAGATGTTTGTTTGGCTCGGTTAATAGTGGTGTATGATTATTTACTCACCAGGGGGAGGTGTTGTAACAAAGTGTAATTAGCATAGACAAAGAGACTTTTATCTCCTACCTCATTAGCTAAGTTATCAAGTGCTTGTGTGTTAATGAAATCAAGTGATGCAATATATGCTGAATTCCTGCATAATTTCTCGTTCTACAGCTCTTCAGTTCCTGACAGTAAATCTCTTGACACTGATCCCTGCGCGATGGCTCAACAATGCTTCAAAATTAACCTTTTTTGTTGTTGAAGCTAAGAGTTTTCGTGGGAGTTGCAAAAAGTGTTAATAAAAAAAAGTGCTGTAATTGATAAATTGGGTCTCTATAAAACTTGTTGTTGTCTCCCCATGACAAAGCTTTTAACTTTTAGATGAGGCTATTTTGTGCCGCTAACGCTTATAGCTAGTAGCCTAGCTTGCCTTTACGCTATTGCCATAAACTTTACATTAGATTTTTTCATTCAATCATTTTTCTTCTTATTCATTGTAACCTCTGCTAAGTACTACTTGTTTATCACTAAAATGAAAAAAGTTAATACTCTGCGTGGTAAACTCACAGATATTGTTTTTGTATTGTAATCGATGATCTTGTGGTTTTGTTGGCTATTGCGTTACGAAGGGAGGCTAAGCGAAATATCTTTATGAATCTGCACTCAACAAAAACTGGATTTTAATAAGTTTACATTTTTTAAATTTGCTCACCAAAGGTGAATCAACGCTGTAATTTGCATATCTCATCCGTCTGTTAAATTGTGCGCTCAAGCTTGGCTTTTATTCGTATTAATAAAATATTTTTGTAAATAATATAATTACAGAATTATTATAGTTGAAAAATTATAATAATTTATAATAATTATTATTTTATGATAATAAATAAAATATTAGTTAAATGTTATTTGAAATCATAGAGCTACCAACGATAAAGCCAAAGCTTTTCATGCCGACACAATGGGGTTGTATAACATCAGTTTCTTTGATTATCTTTCGATCAAAGTTACTTTATGTACTCTTTCAGTAGAAATCATTTTGAAAGCAATCAAAAATGGCCATCACAGAAGATTACTATATAATAGTGTAGGCTTGCCTGGCAATAAATATCAGTAATGTCTTATTGATGGGCATTATTAATTGGCTCAAAGCCAAGAGATGCTACTTAATTATAACATTAATGTAAATTTCAGTGGATAATAGAAAATCTGAATTGTAGTGTCTGGAGATCTTCCTATAAATGTTTCATAACCATTAGAGCAGCCTTTTAAAGTTTATTTATACCAAATTTAAAATTTAGTTTGAATTATAGATGAAAGCAGAGAACTCTCTGACTGCCTGGTATGAATTATCCAATCAGCTTGCTGAGTGTAGTCACATGTGTCCCCCTAAGGGGTTTGTTTGTAGGTGGGCCATTGATGAGAACAGTGGCTGCACGAAATGTAGCAGTAAAAATTGCCCGTTTTAATACGAATTTTTGGTATTGTCTGCTAGAATACTTAGCGTACATCTCTACTCTAGTCGCAGTATTTGTGTTCCAGTTAATGCCCTGATTTCTTTGTCGTTCGCTCTACACCCCTGTATTTGGGAACAGGTGCAAAAGCGATGTATAATTACTGTTAAATAACCTGCAGCAGGTGTTAAAGTGACTTGTAATCCTTTCATGATTATTTGCATTTGCTACCAATTTTTCACATCACAAATCCCAATCCTTCTGCAAAAACTATATGTCCCCCCTCCCCCCCCCCCCCCCCTCAGCATGTCTTGTATAAAGTTAGTTGCTTTTTGTATTGCAAACATCGTTTGTTTTAGAATGGTACAGAACTTGGGTATTCCTACAAGCTAGTTGGTGTCGTCAGCCATATTGGATCGAGTTCAGCATGCGGTACTTATATTTACAACATCTATTATAATAATAATAATTAATATAACATAGTAACAATGATAACAATAATTGTTATCATTTCAAGTTCGAAAATTTTTTATTGTGAACAAAGTTATAATGATTATTAATATTATTATTATACATACTAAGTATATAGAATTACCTAATTTTTTTATCTGCAAAACTTACATAGACCTCTCACCACATAGCTGTTGTGTTTAGGTCACTACGTCAATGATGTCTACAACATAAAAGACGATGTATGGTTAAGCTATGATGATCACAGAGTCGATCAAGCAGACATCGATATTGTGCGCAGCAGACGAGAAGAGAACTCTTATATTTTCTTCTACATGGATCTGTGAGTTGAATTATATAACATCCTACTTTATATAAGTTATGTTATCGATATATTGTGTACAATGATGTGTTCTATTTTGTAGTATGGTGCTGAATGATTTGAAATGATCTCTACTTTGGATTTCGCACCTATACTACTGCGCCGAGTTCCAAAATTTGCCTTTTTCTCACACCGCCAACTTTCTTTGTTTGTAACCTGTTAGTAAGCTTATTGAACCATCAATTATGACATTTGTAAATAGTCGGTGAAATAGGATTAGTGGTGCTTACTATTGCATGATCTCAGTCTATTTGATTCACAGAGATCATTGACCAATCGTATTGCACCGTCATCTATGACTATTGCTACAATAGCTACAGTTGGTTACATCACATCGCAGTTGTGTAGCGTGTCTAGCACTGAGCATTACCTTGTACAGTAAGTGTCTCATCTTACAGATATACTAACTTATGTAATATATTATTTGATATAATAGTATTATTTGAACACTTGACTGGATGTGTATACGATATCATTGGTTGAGTTTTTGATTGTTATTTTATTTTAAATAAATAGTTAAATTTGTTTCAACGACCTTACCATTTTATCGATTTCGTTAGTTAGCTTGTTACCGTCGATTAAGCTGATGAAGCAAAGATATTGATTGATTTCCACTTTCAGTAAGTCTATTTGATCACAAATTGGTTATTTGAGGTTCTTTATCCAAGGAATTTGTAATAAATGTTTTTGTATGCCGGCATAGTTTGTTAAAATCAAGGCCGTATGATACGTATACGGCTCTGGTTAAAAGCGCCTCTTATAATATTTTAAAGTAAAATTGTCAAAGATTTTTGAAGTTCTCAGTTTCATCAATAGATTGGTATAAACAGTGCGATGAACAATTATTGATGTGGACAAAAAGTTTAATGGATGATGAATAGAAATTCTAGGCGCATTTATATATATATATATATATATATATATATATATATATATATATATATATATATATATATATATATATATATATATATATACATATATATATATATATAATTATTATTATACATATTATATATATATATATATGTTACTCAAACGACAGTGGCTGTTTCGGCATTTGTTGCCTCATATATATATATTTTTTGTTTATTACAAAATAGATTCTAAATTTTTTAATGTAATTTCATGTTCGAAAATTTAGGTTCTATTTGGTGATAGTCGTATAAGTAAATCTTAATATATTTTTCTTGTTTATGAATGGAAGGAAGTTATCATTTTGCACAAGTATGTATTATTCTATGATTACATGCATTTCTAATTTCTTAAAATGATTAAAAAAAAGTTGCAAGTAGTATTATTTACAAGACTCGGGAAGGAGTGGAGATTCAAGGTTGGTCGACTCTTCTAGCTCGCCATTCACTTCTCTCTTCAACTAACCATCATCAGGTGATTTTGAATAGTTGCACAATTGATTAAGCCGTTGCAATCCAAAATAAAATTAATGAGTTTTGAAGTATGACCTAGTGTGTCGTGTTGTTTGTACAATTTCTGTAGATTAAATGCCAATGCACCGGCCATTGTCTCTTCATTTTTTTAAGTTTGTTAGGGATCCAAAATATTTTTGCATCGACAAGTATCAGGAAGTGGAACTACCTGAACGCACAAGCACCAAACCACCCTGCTGTCAGCAGCAGTAGACCATCGGTGTAGCAATGCTTTTGCGACTGGCTTGCGGTGTAATTCTTACCGGTTAATGTTGTTTTTTGGCAGGTTATTGCTGTTGAATACCTTGAAATAACAGACCACCCTCCTTGTTCTAGCTGGTTTATTTATCTTGGCACCATAGGTGGCATGGAGAACAGAGCTGGAATTTTGCTAATATCTCTAATTCTGTGCCTCTTATGCCACTCACATAGTGTGGAGGCGCTGCAACTACACCCTGTACACATAGTGCTGTTAGGAATGAAGGCTATGATATTCTCTGGTGTTACTGAGTGCACCACTTTAGAGGGTAAGTCCTTGACCTACAACCTTGAACATCCTGCATGTCCCATTTAGCATTTGTGTGGTAGCCAATTCAGTTCTTTAGCTCATTAAAAATTGGTGATCTTCTGAAACAAGATTTAGGGTAGCTAGGCGTGTGACTCGAAAAACGAATGCAAAAAAAGTCGTTTTTGACGGCACCACAGGCTACTACGTGAGATAATCTGCTGGCCACAAGACATTAATCCTCTAATCTTTTTTACCAATGATGCATCTGAATAAATATACACTAAAAATTTGGTTACTGTCCAATATATGCAAGCAACGTGGTACCAATGACCTGTGGCCTGTTGGTGTGGTAACATTGACAAGTTTGGGAGTCGCCTTCGCTGCTATTCATAACAAAAAGATATAAATATACGCTGTGAAGGCGAGTCAAGGGCAGCTACATACATCAATGCCAAAAAAAGCAGAATCTCACCGCAATGATTCTCATTAACGCTACATTTTACCTGCAAGAAATGACTTGTTGACCGAAAATAAATAAATACGGGACCGAGAAAATTATTCCACTCCGCAAACAGACACGTTTACTATTTATGTAAATTCAGTAATAAAAAAATGGTAATATAATAGAAAAATGTGTTACAGACAGGATGTCAATGGTAGTATACTTGGTCTGTGAATGAGCATTTCCTGCATTGAGACACGTCTGTCCATTGTAATTGTCTGGACATTGTCTTGGTGTCTGGCACTCGCCAAATCCAAATTTTTTGTGGTACTTAGCGGTAATCTTTTGCCCTAAATTATGTAATTATCTTTTGTTCTCTGAGCTTACGAAACAAAATTAAGTTAATCGACAAGACAAAAAAAAAAGGAGCTTTTTCAACTTCGACAAGACTTGAACCCTCACTTGATAGAATTAGTGGAGCCACTTCCACACATTCTACCGACTGCACAGGAGTTATGTACAAAAAGAAGTGATAAATTTTCCCACCCAGATTATATCTTATATAACATTATTGTCAGCTTTCGCTACTCCCTGTCTAGTAAGTTATTTGCTAGCACTTTCCATTTCCACTAGTATGACACTTGTATGATTGATGGTTATGTAATAACACCAAATTACCTGAATTGTTGGTGAGCTCTGGTATGTTGATAGATAGTAATTGCATCAGCAGGCTATAGGTAACGCAATAAAGGATTTCCAGGTCTGTACCAGACTAATCAAAGATTAGAGATGCCAGTTTACCATAATTACTGGTAGCTATTATTCTCTTCTAATCTCTTGAACCAACAACTCACCTGGCGTGCCCTCTATTTATTCTATTAATTACCTTAATTCTCTTTAAAACAACCAATAATTTAGCCCTCCAGACCTAAAACTCGCGTATACTCATTTTTTTTATAACCACCAGATAAGCGGTGGGTGGGAGAGAGCATAAATCACTTGTAAGCTCAATAAAAGACAAAAAATTGTTTCATTACTGCCGCGTGGGTTGGATAAATCTGGGGATTGTTGCCTCATTTTTATTTGTTAAACTCTGGATGGATGACAACTAAGTTTTGGTTGTAAAATTTCAGTAGTTTCAGTAAAATATTTAAACCCAAAACAAGCGGTGAAAAATAAATTGACAATTTTTTTCATTTTTGTATCAATTCTCTTTTCACTGTTTTTGCTTTTTTCCATGGTTCCACGATTTGCTTTTTGTCGTCATTTATTTTCTATAATGATTTACAGGTCCTATTCAACTGTAGAAATAAATTCTTGTTGAACTACCAAATCGCTAAGCTATAAGGAAACATAAATTGCAGTAAAATATCCCAAATGAGTCAACTTATTGTTCTGTTTCATCACCGAAAAATTATGTAACAACAGAGATTCTTGGCAGTATTGTGTTGTAATATTTTACGTCTATCAAAAAATGGCTAAGTGTCAAATTTGATGTTTTTCTCCCGCTGTGGAGAGATTGCTGCAAAGTGTCATATTTCTACAGACTCACAGCGTAATGAAACAACAGATGAAACGTGGAATGTTACCATCTCTAGTGATCTGACGAAAGACCTTGTTTGGAATTCTGATCCACTTCCCTTCACGGCTAACATAAGCCATGAATCAGCTACCCTGCTAGACATCAGTGCACATATAGAGGATGAGAATAAAGCAAAAATTATTGTATGTTTTTTGTTTATTTTGGTTGAATAAGTGGCTAATTTTATTTTGTGTGCTGATCCAAGAAAATTAATAAATTAATTCATGAATTGCGATTGCAACTCTCCGTTTTAGATGCGTACGGTTCAATTGACAAATGTTGGCAAGCGGAGAGATAACACTGAAATGCTTACCAATATCAATGTCTCTTGCTCCCAAATCTCATTCCAAAGTAAGTTTTAACGTTCTCGAAATATCTATCATTTCTTAGAAAAGGGAAACATACAGTTATTTTATCAAGTTTTTCTGGTTTGATGAAAGACCGCGGTATTTCCTGCCATTATCACGGTATTGCCTGCCATCATATGTTTTCCAGCCCTTTCTTGTATTTATCAAAATAAACACACTAATGTGCTAGAGAGCTAGGTGGCGTAGATGGATAAGATCTTGGCAGTAGCCTTCAAAGATCAGGTTCAATACCCACCTCTGACCTGAAGCATGTTTTTTATACTTGTGATATACAATTATCAGTGTAACCAAAACGCTGAATAACAAATTAAATGTGAAATTAATTGATTATTATTGTTACAGTCCAGCCCTTGGAAATTGGGAGAACTGAGCTGATGTTGATAATGAAATACAAATACCCTGGCAATGATACATCATACGAAAATGTAATCTTATTAGACATGGCTGTTATCAAAGAGAAGAATGTCCTTGACTTGGCGTTTGAAAATGTAGTATATGTTATGGTGAGTGTTCCTTCTCTTCTGATACACAAAGCTCGCAGGAAGTGGTCATCGTAAGGCAACCATCGCACAACATTACTTCTGTTGTAGCTAATACTAGCAACATTTTCCATGGGCTCAGAATTGGATGTACTGGCAGTTAAACAAGTTGTTAGAGAAGTGAAGATTCCTGTCGTTGGTATAGTCAGTCAATCCATATGCATGCCCTTGGTGAGTCATTCCTAAAATGTTCATTTTGCAATAAAAACATTTGTTAATGCTCTTTCTGAATGTACACATTAAACTGTGTGAATCAACAGTTTTACATGGTGGAAAAACACTCTTGCTCTCTTCAAAGTATTGTATTTCTGTCATAAAATGTTTTATCTTCAAGTAGTATCGGCGTTGATTCATCTTTGATTGTTCTTACTTCTAGTCCGTGCACTCAATGTTTGTAGCTAGCTTACTCAATAGTGTGGATACAAGGCTATACAGGAGGAACAGCAATGGGACTTTTTATGTTAGGTATAGCTCCTGGAGGTGGCCCCAGTAACATGTACACTCACTTACTGGGTGGCAATATGTCCGTCAGTATAACCTTGACATTGATCTCTACACTGCTCAGCATTGGTTAGTAGCCCCTTTGTGTTGGTGACTGTTTCCTTATTTTGATATCCCTCGCATTTCTCTAGTAAATGCACGATTCATACCGAAAGTAGTCATTTTGCTATAAATAAGAAGTTGTCCCCTCCTAAGATGGAGGTTTACAACTCCTAAATCAAGATGATATTTATATTGTAGCCATGATTCCCATATGGATATTTACACTAGGCACTACATTACCGGGACAGGACGGAGCGAGCGTAATCCCTTTTACAGTGATAGCGCAGACGCTTGCAGTGATAACAGTTCCACTTGCTATTGGTTTGCTTGTTCAATATAAGCTGCCCAAAGTAGCCAAATTCTTCAGGAAATACCTCAAGGTACTTAGACTAACACTTATTGATAAGATAATGCATAACCTTAACATGACCTCCACCATTCAGTAGAATTCATAGATTTAAAATTTATTGAGGTGTCTGCTCGTAAACTTGATTGAATAAATCAAGGCGGTAAGTGTTGCCATAAACTTTTGAGATAAAAATTGAACTATAATCTATTTGTTTGACAAAAAACAAACCCAGGAATAGCAATTATTTTTATACCTGTTATTGTTTTATTAGAAATTCAGAATTTTTAAAAAATTAAAAAAAATTGATAATTTTGCTATTGGAAACTATACCATACCATGTCATGTTTATGTCACATGGTGAACAGCAAATAGTAAGACGTATATTAGCTTTTCCACATTGTCAAATCACCAGATACTTTTCTTACAATGTCTATCGTCAGGTGTCTATAAAGTGGCTTCAACATTATATGAATATTCTGGAACATTCTACACATTATGAAATTTAGAAATGTCATCTGAGGACTGCCATGGCCGTTCTTACACTTAATGCACTTGAAACTATTATTTCTCGAGTTCTCAGCAACTATAATAGAATGAGTAGACAACTCCAATAATTGTAACTTGATATACTTTTGTTGATTGAAGGTTGTAATGGTGGTGGCACTGCTGTTTATATTTACTGGTGGCATCTACTCAAGTCGTTACGTCTTCAGCATGTTCCAAGTGGACGTCATGCTGACCGCTGCCTTGCTGCCTTACGGTGGTTTTCTACTGGGTGGTCTAATCGCTTTTGTCAGCAAATTTGATTGGAAGATCGTCAAGGTTAGCTAGTTGTACTTTAGTATTCTATAGCTGTGGCATTCAGCTCTATGCTGAATACCTAATGCTCCCCTCTTTGTTGTAGACTATCTCTATAGAAACTGGGCTGCAGAACTCTGCGATTCCATTTTTTGTCATTCAGAAATCCTTTCTCTCTCCAGACTTGGAGTTGGCTATAACTCCTGTAGTCTGGGGTATTATACTAACCCCCATACCACTGCTCATCGCCACCGCTCTCTATCTCACTTACAACGCCTGCAAACCTCAGGTACGTACTTTTCTTATGGGTCAAAGCTATTTTCTCTTATGGTTTCTCTACTTAGATAATGTTCATGCTTCGTTGCGCCAATAACTCACATTGGAGCTTATAAAGAAGACAACTCCAAATAACATTTTAATAATACCAATGTAAGTGCAGAATGAGTAGACAACTCTGATTGAAATGGCAA
Organism: Cryptosula pallasiana; assembly: GCA_945261195.1. Lineage (NCBI taxonomy): Eukaryota > Metazoa > Bryozoa > Gymnolaemata > Cheilostomatida > Cryptosulidae > Cryptosula > Cryptosula pallasiana. Next base: position 10,674,333 of record OX183130.1, on the reverse strand, counting down.
TATTGTACACTGACCTCTGATTATATTATTTACAGGACGTTTCAGACGTCTTAGATGTTGAATCTCTGACGCAGTTAGCTACAAGCAGAGAGAAAATGAAAACGCCGAGTCACTTGCTACCCAATGAAAAGCAGCAGATGATAACTGAATCTCCATAGAAACCAGCTCTAACAACGTTGAACTACACAAGTTTTATTCTCATGCAAATTCAATCATTTAGAATATTTTTGTAAAAAAGAATTCATTTTAATGTTATAGTTTTTATTGATACTATTTTGTGAACAATTTAATGTCTTCTACTTTTGTATCTAAATAGTACCAGAAATATTTTGCAAAATTTATACAAAATGTACGAACTAAAAGCACACAAATTCGAATTGTCTCCTGGAGTAATTATTTGATTACAGATTTTATAATTTTGACGATTTTTGCTACAAGAATTGTGGGATTCTCATCTAGTTTTGTATCGTTTGATAGCTACTAGCTCTATTAGCAATGCTTTCATCTTTTTGAGTTTATTATAGGTTGTCATATATATAAGTTCTCAATATATACCTGGATTATATATATACCTGGATTATATATATACCTGGATTATATATATACCTGGATTATATATATACCTGGATTATATATATACCTGGATTATATATATACCTGGATTATATATATACCTGGATTATATATATACCTGGATTATATATATACCTGGATTATATATATACCTGGATTATATATATACCTGGATTATATATATACCTGGATTATATATATACCTGGATTATATATATATCTGGATTATATATATACCTGGATTATATATATACCTGGATTATATATATACCTGGATTATATATATACCTGGATTATATATATACCTGGATTATATATATACCTGGATTATATATATACCTGGATTATATATATACCTGGATTATATATATACCTGGATTATATATATACCTGGATTATATATATACCTGGATTATATATATACCTGGATTATATATATACCTGGATTATATATATACCTGGATTATATATATACCTGGATTATGTAATGAAATAGTCTTGTTTAGTCAGCAGAATGCAATATGTTTTGGACTGGTCAGCATTTTGCTGTGCCTTTTAAATAGTTTTTTGTAACAATTTCATCCTCTGTTATAATAATACGATTCACTGAGATAAGAAATTCAGCTCCGCCTACTTTTGGGTTTCTAGTCAATATTGACAGTTTCTGCATGTAATGATTAATTATGATAAAGTCATGACAAATACCCTTTATTGCTGTCAATCAGTCAGCTCACAATGGTGAGGTTTACGCGTCATTAGCCTAAAAATACAAAACAAAATGAGAAAGTGGGCGGAGGCTGTCAAATTTATGGCCTCAAAAAATTGCAAGAGAGTTTCATTCTGGTGTATAGTATTGTTGAGATTACATACCAGCTTTTTCAATTTTTTTGTTTCTTTGGACCTTTGCCAACTTGTCATAGCTTTTTTGAAGTTACTATAAATAGAAACAGAGCTATTACCAATCTAACAAGTATAACGTACATGGTATTTTATCATACGATGTATTTTCATATTCAAGTATGTAATAATAATCAAACAAACGATCTGAAAACTATGGTAAACCTTCATGCTGGACCAAACAGCTGGTGTGTTTGCTACGTTAAGCTGTATCAGTCCACTTAATTTGGTTTTACCTCATCTGACATACCTAAAACATACCATGAGCTATAAAGGTATAACACACAGTCTAAGCAAGCAACTATTATATGATCTCAGTCTAAGCAAGCAACTATTATATGATCTTAGTCTAAGCAAGCAACTATTATATGATCTCAGTCTAAGCAAGCAACTATTATATGATCTCAGTCTAAGCAAGCGACTATTATATGATCTCAGTCTAAGCAAGCAACTATTATATGATCTCAGTCTAAGCAAGCAACTATTATATGATCTTAGTCTAAGCAAGCAACTATTATATGATCTCAGTCTAAGCAAGCAACTATTATATGATCTCAGTCTAAGCAAGCAACTATTATATGATCTCAGTCTAAGCAAGCGACTATTATATGATCTCAGTCTAAGCAAGCGACTATTATATGATCTCAGTCTAAGCAAGCAACTATTATATGATCTCAGTCTAAGCAAGCAACTATTATATGATCTCAGTCTAAGCAAGCAACTATTATATGATCTCAGTCTAAGCAAGCGACTATTATATGATCTGAGTCTAAGCAAGCGACTATTATATGATCTCAGTCTAAGCAAGCAACTATTATATGATCTCAGTCTAAGCGAGCTAGTGTTATATGATCTCAGTCTAAGCAAGGAAGTGTTATATGATTTCAGTCTAAGCAAGCGAGTGTTATATGATCTCAGTCTAAGCAAGGAAGTGTTATACTGGCCTCCTGGTGATAAACCTTTTGTGAGAATTATCAAATTTGCGTATAGCATTTTGTAATGCAAGAAAACTGTTTCAACTTTTTTAATAATAAAAACTAATGGGTTGAAAATGTGATCATTTTTTGTTGCTGGTTTGAATAGATTTGGTTTGGCTGTTTGTTTGTTAACAGGCAAATATTTTGAAATTATAAAACTGTGGTTTGCCATTAATTGACTGTCAATTCAATGTTTGACGCAGAGTACAGCTTGCTTTAGTCCAGAAGCTTTTCAGCTTTAGAATTTATATGTAATCAGGTTGCAGCAAACAAAAATTCTAAGTTGAATCCTTTTTGGAGATTTACTGGGTTTGTATCGAACAATATTTAAAAAAACTGATAGATAAAGATTAAAAAATAATAAGTGTTTGTGATTTCTAGTTAGAGCCAGAACTGAAACTTCAGCTTAGAGCTATTATCATAAATAGGAAATCCCAATTAAGCAAGTGAAAGAACCACTCCATACTGTTTACAAGCAAGTGAGAGGACAACTCCAAACTACTAACACAAATTGCAAATAAGTAATGAACAATATCAATTTGCTGTTTTTTGTCTACAAAGTAAATCAAATGCTAATATTTTATGGCGCTGGTAATAATACAAAAACAAAACTAAATTATCTCAACTATTATACCTATACACATCAATTGCAGCCAGGGGAGTCCAGCTGATGTGTAATACCATACCTGGCACTCGCTGACTGTAGTACAATACCTGGCAGCAATACCCTTATCCCCATCACCACCGCTGTCGCTGCCTTTAGCCTAAGTAACCCTATCTATAACTGATGCTTACAGATGTACAAATACTTCTGCTGGGTATGATCTTGCTACTCTTTCTTGGCGCAGGAAAATTAAAAATATGTTCATAAGTTTTACTCACACCAAAAATTTGATTATTTTATAACCCTCCATGATCACGCATGCGCACAAATTGTTCTGGAATAATTTTTGTTTTGATGCTTAAGTGAAATTCTAAAAAAATTCAATATTTCACAATTTTTAAAGAATTCAAATTGTAAGTTTTGTTGCACATTTCAATTCACTTCAAACTAGATTGGGACAAACGGTATAAAACATTTCTTTCCCATAATGCAACACGTTGGTATTTTTAGCCTCTTCATAAACAAGTATACCGGGTTTTGCTTCCACCCAACTAAATTATGTCATTTGATTGAAGTATCTAAACAAAAATTGACCTTTCATCAAGCGTTGAAGAGATCTGTAAGGTCATGTGATGGCAGGTTGATGAGACGTATATACAGCTCTCTCTGATTGCATAGACTACTGGAGCAAATACGTGCCTAGACAACAGTACCTGTAAAGCTCAGCATATTTGTGTTTACAATCTCATCAATAAACTGATATATACTTCTATGCTTGTAAAAATACTTCGCTTAAATAAAACACTGCGCTGTGATTGGCCAACACAAAGCAAACGCAAAAAAATTGATGATGTGATAGTGCGATTCTTTTAAAATCAGATTTCACATTCTGTGAGTTGGACCTTGCTCAAAGGATTACAAAAAATCCTTCATTCCTTTCTTAGTAATTATTGTTCTTTGCGCCGGTCATGGAGAGATCAAAGGGTTACGTTACTGAGAGACTGCTTTAAAAATAATGGTTTCCGTTAGGTAACTCTGATTGCAAAAAAGTAGTGCATACGAAAAAGACAACTCCAGACTGTTACATTTGCTAATTGAAAGCAGTTTTTTGAACTTTTATTGAATTTGTTACAAATTGAATGAATATGAGGATGGCCAAACCTGTCAAATCTGTATCCTCCGATAGCATTTGTAAATGAACCAGTTTAAAAGTCATTTAGACAGAGTCTAACTTGTAGCACCATTGCCATGGGCTCTATAGAGTACGATCCAACAATAATGATGGTGGTGGTACCATATCCAGCCCGCTTATCACAGTATGTAGATGCACTTCTGCTATATTTACAAACAGTTCAGTGCAAGTAGATGGCCGTTTACTAACACACTGGCTATCATGTTGCCGCCGAATTAGCAGGAAATGTTTATAGAGTAGCTGATCAAGTACTGGTGTGGTGTGAAAAATGCGGAGCACATCGCATTTCCTCTCTCAGACACACAGCGACAGCTGCTGCCTCATATCAATCAAACCACTTGTCAAATCAATCCAAACAGCTGCCAAGTCTGTTATAATACCATTAAGGTGAGAAAAAAGTAGTAGCTACAGTTCTACTAGTATTAGTAGTAGAAGTAGCTGCCACTCAAAAGCATGTTTTGGATGGTCAGTAGGTAAAATTTGAAGAGAATGACTGATTTTCTAAAGGTAAAAACTCTTGTCAAGTTGTTATATAATTCATCTAAAAGCACTTTGGATAATTTTATCGCTTAGCGTTAAATTTTTGTTATATTCCTCAATTTTGTGATTACAGAGCAATGCAATGATAGATCACAGGCTACCAGGATATTCCACAGTAATATTGCCCACCAAGAGAGTGTTGCACTGCCTTCGTTAGACATAGTTTAACTTATCAAGTCTGAATGCATCGATATAGTAACAATTTATGCGCAAATTGTTTTTTTTTGTGTACATACTTCACTTTTTTTTCATAACACACTTTATTGTTTCCTTTACATCGAGATGGAAGATCTCGTAAATTAGCATGCCAGTGTTTTTAAAGTTTTCGCTTCAATTTCTACATTTTCCAATAAACAATATTTTAAGCAATATCCTTGCATTGAATCCATTGAATTCTGATGACCCAAAAAGCACTTAAATTGTTTTTGCAAATCTCAGATTTGATAATTTCTGTTGTATTGTACTGGATTAAAAAAACTGGCACAAATATGTAAATGCAAATAGTTGTAATATTTTCATCAGAAATAAGTTATTTATAAAAGGCATTGAGCAGGCCTCTGTCCATTATGGCTAGCAGCAATACTACTGATGCCGAAAATGCTGCCAGACAGCTAATGCCACCCCCAGCAGTTCCGCCTCCTCCACCGCCTGGCCTGCCCGCGCTTACAGCTGTTAGACCAATCAGTACGGTGGAGTTGATCAACACTTTTATCTTATACAGGTTATGTAAATATTTTTACTAAATAAATACAGTATTGCTAGGTAACAAGGTCAGCGTATCAAGTTAAAACCAAAGCGTGGCGTTGCAAGCTGAATTGCGCAGAAAAGAAATCAAAGTTTTCATTGCAACCCAGGATATTAGTCACTTTAGTTATTAAGCCTTTGAAAACAATCTCTTAATTTCAGCGAATGTGGTTGGAGTTGTTCTTACTTAGAGAAGACAACTCTACAAACTTCTTCCTTCAAAAATAAACTCCTCATCACCATGGCTAAAGTAATTTATAATATAACTGCTCCAGCCATTATTGACTATAAAACAGCAAACTTCAAAGTCGAAAACTAATAAGTACTCAACACCTCAAATAGAGAACTGAGTGTTTTTAGTTACTCGGGTGTGTTACAGAATAATTTAATAAACTTAAAATTAATCAAACAGTCTTTATTACCACCATCTTTCATTTTATAAACTGTTATGTGCATACAAAGATGAAAGACAACACAAAAGAATAGTGTTAATAAAAAACATGTAGAATCCTTTCAAAAATTTGCTAATACAGTAATTGAAAAACCTGGAATTTCTGTAACGAGCGAGTCAAATAATTATTTGTGGTAGTTTCCTGGTCGGTGAATGATACGTAATGCGCAGGTCACAAAAATTGCGCCACAATTACTTTTTTTAATTTTAACTACCGATTTAAATACTCCACAGAGCAAGTCCTAAACACATCATGAAAGTTTCGTGTATGTTTTATGGACATGCAACTGTTTTTTTCTGCAGGATGCATCAAAGAGTTGGAGAGCTGTCTACATCACATCTAGACAGGTACTACTTCTTTCGATGTTATAATCATCCAATAATGACAACATTAGTACGCTGTGGTAAGTAACTTGCTAACGTCACCGAATTATACTGCACACGACAATAACACGCATTTTCGTTTTTAATTAATAAATATGACGTTAATTAGTATTTTGGATAATCAAAAACAGCATGGTTTTGTTTTATTTTTTTTTCTCATTCCTTTACAAAGACCACTTCTTCTCCTTAAAAATCGTGACAGTTAGAGACACAAAAATTTTTTTATGAAAATTTTTAATTGGTTTAGATGACTTCTAGTCATTCCAACACACAGCAATTAAAGTTAGAAAAACAGCCAAAACAAGAATTTTAGTCTAAATATTGCTTCCATGAAATGAGAACCAATCACCAAAAATGGACAAGTTTTTGCATGATGACCTGTTAGTAGTAATATATGAGCAGATCTCCCTACCAAGTGTTTTTTTGTGGATTTGATCTTGGAGTTTAGGCAACGGGTTACGATGTTGGATGAATTCGCCGAGTTTATATTGTATTTCATTTGAGGGGTACTTGAGTGGCATTTGAGTGGCATTTAAGTGGCATTTGAGTTTTGATTATTTTTTTACTTAATTTGAACTTATAGCATATAGATTTCGAAGGCATGACATTCAAGTTTTGATAATTTTTTTACATAACTCGAACTCATATGATATTTTGAGAGAGAGGAGAGAAGAATGAGGAGATATAACTACATTGAATCAATATATGATTATATACATTTATTACATAATAAGTAGCAAAATATTCTTGTATAATATAGCTAGAGTTAGTAAATACTAAGTAATACAAAGCACTACAACTTGTAATGACAATCAATGGATGACAGTCTTTTTCTTTACAATGTCGTCATTGTTGTACTGATGTTATAACTTAGGAAGGAAGACTTCTGTTCTATGTACTTTTGATTCCATAATGAACTAAAATAAAAAGTTATGTATTAGTATAGAATGATTAAACAAAAATGTAAAATAATTACATGAATTTGAATTATAGTTCTTTTTACATTGGTTAGTTAACATTATATAGTAAAGGGAAGTAACTCACCAAGTTATATTGTTCGGTTTGTTTTTTCTTGAGCATAATTTTCATCAAGTGTTTTTGATTCTCTCTCTTCTATCTAAAGCAAAACAAAAAATAATTGCTTTATAAATAAATATTATCTGATTGGAAGTATTACTTATATCAGTTAGTTTACATTAAATAAAAAATACTCACTATGTTGTCTTGTCTGACATGCTCTTTTTGAATATAGTTTTCACCAGGGGGTGTTGGTTCTCTCAAAGATGTAGAAGATGTGTTTCCAACTCCCATTGAAAGCACTAAGACCTTGTTCTCAACAACCTCATCTGTAGTAAAGTACTTCATCTGGTTGGAATCATCAAGTTTGTTGGATAGGTTTTGAGCGGTTTCTATTGCTTGTAATGCTGTGAATGTGATTATATCATGTCGATGATAACCAAATCTACTAACTTCACGATTTCTTACAAGTATGACTCCTGTTCCAATTCGTTTGACGTTGCTAGCATGTTTTTCAGGTATATATAGAACTCCCATCATCAAACCATCATATTGCAAACATCTGTAGTTTACCAGTAGCGCATCCATCACCACTTCTCCATTAGGTAATGTTAACTGAGTTGATATTTGAGGAGATTCAAAACTGATTACACTTCCAACAGCAAATTGAGAGAGTGTTGCGATACGAACCATACTGATCAACTGAGTAGGTGTTTTTTTTTTTATTAATCTACTTAGCTGTTTAGCTTCCTCAAGGGAAATATTGGATGGGAAGTTGATAGGGTGAAAGATTGGATGCTTGTCTGAATCGAATCCCATAAAAACCGCCAGTTTTGGAACATCTGGTTGTGTTGGAGCTAATTTGTTGTAATCCTCATTTCTCACCATAGACCTCACTTGTCGTCTGTTGCCAAATGTTTTGACATTGTAGCGGATAATGCATAAGTTTTTATATACATCCTCAGTTGGTCTTTCGATGGAGATTATCTCGAGAAGTGATGGCGTTTGATTTAAGTGAAGTGGTTGAAACCTTCCAATCATTACTCTGTCATTGGTATCACAAGAATTGAGCAAACTAGCAGCATTTTTTGACAAGCAGGAAAGATGAGAAGGAGATGGTGCTTTCAAAGTCCAAGTATAGTCAATCGTTTTATTTCTATCCGAATCCCATGGCTTTGGTCGAATTGTGTTCAGTTTCCTTCTTATTATATGTGAATCAGGAGGGATATTTTCTTTATCATCAGAGTATGGTTCGAATGTTGAGAGAAATGAGGTATTACGGTCTTCATTCATATTCAGAGCGTTCAGTCAGAAGTTGGAACTGAAAAGAGAGTAAAAATTATGTAACAGATGACTGGAATTTGAAAAATATTTTGAAAAGAATAAACTAACTAGATATTTATAAAATAAACACATAATCAAAACCATAATAATTTTTCTGATGCATTATGGTGAAACTATTTGATCTTTTATTAATAAGAACAAAATATTAAAACATAAAATTAACTTTCTGAAGTATTATAGCAAATCTAGTTGAAGTTTTTTATCAATATATGTTAAAGAATTATTTAGTGATTCTCACCTTATTGAATGAAAGTCTTTCTATAGTTTCAAGTAAATGTAGTAGTTGCTGTGTAGATGTTGCTTCTTTGCTAGCTATTGTAGAACTGGATGCTTTCTGTGTGAAAACAGTGGTTCTTAAATAGCTAAAGCTGTACTAATTAACCCTATGAAAAAACATCTCGTGAAACCTTCTTTATAATATATCTATGACTCAGCAGTTTTTCACGCAATATTCCCGCGAAAGCATTGGTTTTTATTCGCGTGAAAATAAAATTTTCACTCCCGCGAAAGCAACGGTTTCCATTCGCGTGAAAATAAAGTATTTATTCCCGCGAAAGCATTGGTTTGTATTCGCGGGAAAATAAAATCTTTATTCCCGCGAAAGCAATGGTTTCCATTCACGTGAAAATAAGTTATTTATTCCCGCGAAAACATTGGTTTGTATTCGCGGGAAAATAACATTTTTATTCCCGCGAAAACATTGGTTTGTATTCGCGTGAAAATAAAATATTTATTCCTGCGAAAGCAACAGTTTCCATTCGCGTGAAAATAAATTATTTATTTCCGCGAAAGCATTGGTTTGTATTCGCGTGAAAATAAAATATTTATTCCTGCGAAAGCAACAGTTTCCATTCGCGTGAAAATAAATTATTTATTTCCGCGAAAGCATTGGTTTGTATTTGCGGGAAAATAAAATGTTCATTCCCGCGAAAACAACAGGTTCCATTCGCGGGAAAATAAATTATTTATTCCCGCGAAAGCATTGGTTTGTATTCGCGGGAAAACAAAATTCTTATTCCCGCGAAAGCAACAGGTTCCATTCGCGGGAAAATAAATTATTTATTCCCGCGAAAGCAACAGTTTCCATTCGCACGAAAATAAATTATTTATTCCCGCGAAAGCATTGGTTTGTATTCGTGGGAAAATAAAATGTTCATTCCCGCGAAAGCAACAGGTTCCATTTGCGGGAAAATAAATTATTTATTCCCGCGAAAACATTGGTTTGTATTCGCGGGAAAATAAAATATTTATTCCTGCGAAAGCAACAGTTTCCATTCGCGTGAAAAGAAATTATTTATTCCCGCGAAAGCATTGGTTTGTATTCGCGGGAAAATAAATTATTTATTCCCGCGAAAACATTGGTTTGTATTCGCGGGAAAATAAAATCTTTATTCCCGCGAAAGCAACAGGTTCCATTCGCGGGAAAATAAATTATTTATTCCCGCGAAAGCATTGGTTTGTATTCGCGGGAAAATAAATTTTTTATTCCCGCGAAAGCATTGGTTTGTATTCGCGGGAAAATAAAATTTTTATTCCTGCGAAAACATTGGTTTGTATTCGCGTGAAAATAAAATAATTATTCCCGCGAAAGCAACAGGTTCCATTCGCATGAAAATGAAATATTTATTCCCGCGAAAGCAACGGTTTCCATTCACGTGAAAATAATGCTGATTCATAGCGGTGCAACTTAAGCTATATAAGAAGCACTGTTTTCATACAGAAAGCATTCACTTCATTGTTAGTAACTGAAGGAACAAGATCTACTACATCATCATCTACTACAGCACTCCTTCTTTATCATTTGAATTACATAGGAAACAGCTGAAGTTCAAACAACTATGTGTATAATTCATCTAATTCAAAGAAAACAAGTCTTCATTTGTGATGTAAGTATCTATATTTTGTTTTAATTGTAATCAATTTAAACGTGAAGACATTTTCTGAAAAAAAACAAGATTATTCACTATTTAAGATATCAAAAAATGTTGTAAGTTTTAATTATGTTTTATTATTATTATTATTATTTCAGGACTTCAAAATGAAAAAAGTACTCCTTCATCCGAATTTTATAGAAAGCAGCTCAAGTTCAACCAACTAGGAATATCATTCATTTAATTCAAAGAAAGACAAGTCTTCATTTCTGATGTAAGTATTTACATTCTATTACAATAGTAATCAATTCAAGTATATTGAAAAAAAAATTGAAACCTTAGTCTTTTTTTATTTTTTGCTATAAAGCATTATCATTTTTTTTTAGAATAACAACGAACTAGATCAAAGGGAAAGAACTTTCCAACAAAACTTCAACTTGAGTAATAACTGAAGCTACTACTTATATTATATATAAATAATGTGTCGAGTAACAAACAACAGATATGTAGCAAACACTATTTATAATGAAAAAAGAGAAATGCAAAAAACTCGGAATTGCTTTGAAAATACTAAAGACTGCGCTGAATGGATAGATGATAGTTTACTCGTTACTTCGTCGTTGTTTTTACAACGAACTTTTCCTGATACCACTGCAATAACTTATGTCGTCGCAACTTATCCGGATAATCACTGTAGTCTTTTGTCATTAAAATTACAAAAAACTATTGCACAACTTTCCCCAACGGACTTTTTCAAGTTCATTTACAATGAACTCTCTTTTTATGAAAGAGAGACTTTAATGCTTGATGAAAGTTATCGAAGAAAATCATTTCTTACAAATTGGAGACGAGTAGGTAAACATTGTGGTGAAAACATGGCTGGAGCTGGTTTCTATAACCTTGAAAAAGACAACGCTGTTCGATGTGCTTTTTGCCAAGGGGTATTACTAAACTGGAAGGATGAAGATGAACATCCGATGAAAGAACATGCTAAAAGTTTTCCGTTTTGTCGATTTGTTAGAGGATTTAACACTCACAATCGTGTGTATAGACCTAGGAAACTAATTGCAGATGAAATGAAAAACATCTCAATTGTCAAAAGTTATACGATGGAAGAACAAAAAACTAGAAGAGGAGATTTAACTGCAGAAGTATTACCTCTAGGTATATCAATTGATCGTGCTGGTACACAGCGTTTTGCTACTGAAACATCTAGAGAAGACAGTTTCAAACAATGGAAGGGTAAAGTCTCCATGAAACTCCTTTCCAATGCAGGTTTCTACTATACTAAGTTCGGAGATAGTGTAAAATGCTTCTTTTGCTCAGGTGAACTTAAAGAATGGGAAGAGAGTGATCTACCGTGGGAGGAACACTGTCGATGGTTCCCAGACTGTAATTTTTTACTCAGCAGTAAAGGTGAAGAGTATGTTGAGGATGTTTACATGCGAACGGAAAAAGGCAAAAGGTGTAAGCTACGGGTTGAAAAATATCGAGAAAAAGTAAAACAAATAACGCACAACAATGACACCAAAGAAATGAAACTTATTTGCAAAAAACTAGGATACAGTCAAAACGATATCGAACAAGTTTTAGTGTTAAATGGAAAACCTTTTGAGCGAATAGGTTTTATGATTGAAGCCTTACATACTTTTGAAAATGATTTTACATCTGTTGAGAATTCGTCAACACTGTTAAAAAATGATGCTAAATCAATTGATTCGTTAAAAAAAGATAAAGATCAGCCTAAGCAAAGCAAACTCGCTCAATGTGTGTCTGAGTCACATGAAAAAAAAGTAATTGCAAATCATATCTCTCTTCCATGTGGTCATCTCATTTACTGTAGTGAGTGTAAGGAAAAAGCACTTACTGAATGCTCATCAGAAGTAAAACCTTGCCCAATCGATGGTTGTCAGGTTGAAATTAAAGCATTTATGAAGATCTACATGAGCTAGCATAACAATTAACCTCAAAAAAAAGAAAAAGTAATGAATGATTAAATAGGTATTTCAATTTGAAAACGAATCATTCGCGTTTTGTAATTTAACGGGCTAACAACAAATATGTTACGTGTTGAAGACTTTGCTCACCAAGAAGCTTGCGATGCGATAGGACCTAAGACTTTTTTGGCTGAGGTTTCTGATGAAATGTTGAGGATTTATTTTACGGAAGAATGTGTATACTGTGTACTAGGAGGAAGTTTTTACAAGCAAGCAACCAATCTATCGCTGCTAAACTGTTACTGTTCACACGTTGATGATAAATGTATCACTTGTAAAAGATATGCTGAAATGGTTGAAGGTGCTACACCTACCAAAAAAGAATTGGGTGATGCTATCGACTGGATTGATAGAAGACAAGTTTTGAGAAACGCTAAAATGGGTTTTTTGGTGCATGATGAATGGATTAATGCTTTTTTGGATCTTTCCTCTGATGATTTGAAGTCTCCCTTTATGTTAACAAATTTGAGAGCACGATTAAATCCCTACCTATTACCTGCTAGTCAGAGCAAACTGGCTTATCAACGTCTAAAGGATAAATTACTTGCGATAGCAGAAGGATATCCATATGCTTATACTCCTGATGAAAAAGAAGATTCAGTCAACCCGATAATACCTATTGATTCAACAAGTATATCTGAGGACTCATAAAAGAACTGCTACAAAAAATGTTGCTTCATTTATCTCTGAACTACAGAAGAAACATGAGTGGAAAAACTGAAGGATTCAAGTCAATTGCTACATTGGCTGATTTTGTTCCTAAGTTCATAAGGACTCATTTTGAACACATTCCTTTAGAGCGTTCGAATCCTCTTTTTGTTCAACTCATCACCGAAGAAGTATTTTATTTTGTGTTAGGATTCAATCTAGTTCGTAAATCAATACAAAGCATGCTTTTGAGCTGTAATTGTATTTCAAGGGCAAATCCTCTCGAATGCTTAAACTGTTCTAGGAGCTTTGATCCAAAAGTATGCTGTCCGCAAGACAAGTTGATAAATTTTGAAGATCTCAAAAGAGCAATCGAACTGATTGATATAAAGCAATGTTTGAAAGATGCTGATCTGGGTGATTTGATAGATATTTCGATTTTAAGAGGTTTGACTTCATTTCGCTGGACAGGAACACATGTTCTTTTGTCTCAATCTCGATTGGAACCATACTTACATTTTGGTAACCACTTTGATGAGATTGTTTTACATCTTCAAAATCAGCTGAGAGAGCTGAACAAGCCACTAGCCACTTACGTATAAATAGAAAGAACATCAAGAAAGAAAGTATTCAACTTTCAACACTGAAAGCAAAAACATTTTAAAAAATGAGCTGCGTATTCATCTTGCTACTGGCACTAACATTTCCCAATGTTAGTGGAGTATTCTATACCAATGAAATTGATGAATGTATAGCCGGAGCTATGGATAAAAATGATGTCTTGGTTTTTTCACCTTTCGAAAGGACTATACGATATAAAGATGAAAATGGAACAAACTGTGTGCGACTCTACCCTCCTGACTTATTATATTGTGGTTTTTTCATCCCTCAAAGCGCTTCTTGGATCTGCAAGAACACAACTTGTGATACTTCAACAAAATACGTTTTGAATCAAGAGGAATGTGAACTAGGTATTACAAATAATACGGAAGGACTTACTCAAAATACAAAAGTATATCGAAATGGGAATTTATGTGCATTTCAATACATTGGCGGACGTGTGATCTGTCCAATGAGAAGACGATTTATGACATACAAATTTGCATGCATGCCATGTGTTCATTCCGATCATTCGATCAACAAGGAACCAAAACCAGTTAACATCACTAACATCAAAGATTCATCACTTTCGACTTTTGACAGTTTCAAAACTAGCGGAGTGTTTTATAGCAACAAAATTGATAAATGTCTAGCTGGAGCTATGGAAAAAAACGATGTCTTGGTTTTTTCACCTTTTGAAAGAACTATACGATATAAAGATGAAAATGGGGAAAACTGTGTGAGACTCTATCCTTCTGACTATATATATTGCGGTTTTTTCATCCCTCGAAACGCTTCTTGGATCTGTAAGCGTAAAGATTCTACAGATATCAAGGAATCAATTCCAGCTAACATCACTACCATCAATGATATCGAAGGTGTAAATGAGGAATCAAATCCAGCTAACATCACTAACATCAGTAAAATCAAAGGTGTGAATTCAACATTTTCGAGTTTCGACAGTTTCAATGTCAGCGAAGTATTTTATGCCGACGAAATCGATGAATGTATAGATGGAGTTATGGAAAAAAATGATGTCTTATTTTTTTCACCTTTTGAAAAGAGTATTCGATATAAAGATGAAAATGGAACAAACTGTGTGAGACTCTATCCTTCCAACTATTTACATTGCAGTTTTATTATCCCTCAAAATGCTTCTTGGATCTGCAAAAGCAGAACTTCTACAGATACCCTGACCTGCAATACGCCAACAAAATACACTCTGAATCAGTAGGAATGTGCAATAGGGGTTAAAAATAATACGGAAGGTCTTACTCAAAATACAAAACTATTTTGGAATGATGAATTTTGTGTATTTGAATCCAACACCTCACGTTTGATTTGCCCACCAACAGAAGAGTTTGAGACAACCAACTTTGCATGCGTGGAATGCAATCATTTGACCAACGAGAAGCCGAAAATAGCTACTATCATCACTAACATCAATGGTATTGAAGGTGTAAATTTGTCATTTTCGAGTTTTGAAAGTTTGAAATCTATTCAAAACAAGATTATCATCAGCATCACATGTCAAGGAGATAACAAAGACAAATGCGATCCCAAAGTTATATATATAGAACTTTAGTTGGAGCATATTAACCAAAGTCCACCGAAATGCAAGACAGTTAACTCTAGATGATGAAAGCATAAACTAGGTTAAAAGTCTCTCTCTCTCTGAATAAAAATGAAATATCGAATCTATCTTCTATTATTCCCAATCCTAAGCGGTTATTGTCTTGCAACAGAGATTCGACCATTCACTTTGTCTCATAGACAGTCTGGATGTTTTTCGGGAACTCTTAATATGGAGGCGGTTAATTCAGTAACTCATATTTTAGGAAAAAACTTAAAATATCGTATGCATACACTCACATGTTTCATGCAGTTTTCTCACCAACGTAGAACCTGTGACACTTATGATATGTGGCCTCAAGAATACTTTGTTTGCAAAACCGATGAAGCTTTAAATTACATTCGTTTATACGGCGAAGGATTACTACCTACGATTCGAATAACAACTTCAACAATCACCACAACTCCGCAGACAACAACGACGACAACAAAAATTACAAACGAGTCACTAGTTCCAGCTTTATCACCATCAATTCCATCTCTTCCACAAGCTCTGGGTTTAGTCGATTTAATTTTGGAACACCCAAGCCCTACAAACTCTACTATATACAATTATGAAGAAATCGAAACAACTACTGATTGTGTGTGTGATAGATACATCATATGCGAAAACAATTCAGCAGCAATTACAAATTCAACACCATCGATTTATAGAGTTTTTATTTATAATGACTTGGAGGATTTTTCAAAACTTTCTCTATCTATATTGGAAGATAGTAAACTTAAACTTGAAGAAAATCTTGTCATCGTGATTGAACCTGAATGTGATGATATTTCTTGTAAAGTCATCAAATACTTTACAAATTAAAAAGTTTTTATAGACTTTAACACTATATATTCATCCTATTACACTTTATTATGATATATATATTTTATTACATTCTCCAGTAAGCAAATAATGTAATACTTATTCTGTAATAATAAAACTATAACAATAACTATAGCGCTGTAGATGGTTATATCATATACAAAAACAATTCAGTGGCAATTACAACTCCATCAAAAATGTTGTCATATGAGTGCCATACATTCAAAATCTATATGCTATAAGTTCAAATCAAGTAAAAAATAATCAAAACTCAAATGCCACTTAAATGCCACTCAAATGCCACTCAAATACCTCTCAAATGAAATACAATATAAACTCGGCGAATTCATCCAACGACGTAACTCATTGCATAACCCCCAAGATCAAATCCACAAAAAAACACTTGGTAGGGAGATCTGCTCATATATTACTACTCCTGTTTCATCTATCTACTGAGTTCATTTGTTGAAAATTTTTTTATGTCACTTTAGAGATGGCTTTGTTTAATTTTCTTTACAATTTTCAAATTTTTAGTTCAAACCAACTTACGGTTTTGGAAGCTACTCGTCGATTCATCTTAAACTTGCAAAACTGATGTAATATAATCTATCAAAGAATCAACTATGACTTCAACGCAATCGGACCAAGCTGTTTCAAATTTTTTCATTTTAAATTTTCGAAAAAAATTTCCACAAATTTTTCCAATGCTTTTTCAACGACACAAATGCAAATCAAAACTCTTGTCATATAGCCATATCATATAGTCATATACATTGTTTTTGCCTTGACACTGTTTCACATGGTTTGTGTAAGACTGCGATGACGCGGACACACCCTTCTGGATAAACATCCATTTTTTTATTTAATTCTTTAATGACAAAGTCACTCTGTGAGACAAAAACTGATACATGAGAAAAGCGCAAAGCAAATGTGTTATGTGAACTATTTAAAAAAAACTTTTTTGTCAGTCTTTAAATTATCGGAAACGCTGTTCAGGTGGCTAGAAGCATAAAAATGTTAATATTTGAACATCTTTAAACAGTATTTAGCAAAGCGAAAAAAAATATATAACCTGCCGTTGGAAGGTAGTGGTGCGATAGCAGCATGAGTAATTTCTTTGTTAAATATTGTTTTCTTATTAGGAAAGTGACTAGCAATATTCTGGTTTTTGTAATTCTCTTTGCCATGGAAAACTGGTGGTTCAATGTGTGAGTGCTTTATTTCCCAATCTACAATCCTCGGTTCAATTCCCTGTGGGGGATGACTTCTGTATTTCTCTTAAACTCTCTCATCTTTTTTCTAGAAAAAAAAACCAATTATTTTCGTCATAGTTGTTAGAATGAGTTAGCAATGAAATACACTCAATAAAATTATGCTGTGGTCGTTACAGAAAGTCATATTCGGGGACTTCCGCTGATTCAGAACAAGTTTATGAGCGCAATAAGTAATTCTCTAAGACGCGTCAGAACTGCTGTGCCAGTAGCTAGAGATGAAAAAGAAAGGGACAACTTTGTTGGAACAATAGTTGAACAATTTATTGGAGTTGTCTCTATCAGTCACCCTGTATATAGCTGGGGTACGTTAATCATGGTAAGTGATAAGTATAGTGATAGTTTTTGTTCGACCACGCGGTTTTGTAAGTTTTTGTCAGTCAAATAGAAAACAGGAACCCACCGAGTCCCTGATTGGACATGGAGCTCGAAGCTTTATGAAAAAAACACATATCCCTGGTTTAGCCTTTGGTCTTGGCTGTGATACTGGTGTAGTGGAGTTTGCTGATACGCGTTAGCAAACAATTCATTCTAAAACGCCCCTCTGATAACTGTGGAGTGCCAGACGTGCCTTACAGCAAGTCTGACACTACTAGAAACACACCAGTAGTCAAAATCTAACCTTATCGGCTCTGCAGACATCTCACCGGCCCTGCATCTATTTTACCGGCCCTGTAGCTAACTTATTGGCCCTGCAGTCACCTTACCGGCCCTGCAGCCCTCTTATTGGCCCTGCAGCCCTCTTACCGGCCCTGCAGTCACCTTACCGGCCCTGCAGCCCTCTTACTGGCCCTGCAGCCCTCTTACCGGCCCTGCAGTCATTTTACCGGCCCTACAGCCATCTTTACCGGGCCGGCAACAAAATTGCTACTATAGCCTGAGGACCAAGAATAACTTAAATTAATTCAAAAGCTTGTATCCACAAGATATCTACCGACAGCTTTACCTAAACGTGGACCACAAGCCAGCAAAGCCCTAGGACTTACTGCAGGAAGCAATATGGTGCAACACTCTACACGACTGTCACACTTGCCAATAAACTCCTCCCCCTACTTCTGGCTGCTTTGTCTATTTAACCATAGTTCTTACATGAGATTGCCTACCATTTACAATCCGTGTATTCATTTATTTAATTATATCTTACTTCATTGTTATTCGTAACGCGTCAATCTAGGGCAATCAGTTCCTGTGCCTCCGCTTATAAAATGCAAAGCTTGTGCTCTACCAGAACTCTACCTGTAGTTATCGAGATGCTGTGCCATTTATTATTTCTACATGACCATTGTTTGTGAAATAATAATGCGCAACACTCTGAAGCAGTGAATGTTGAGTCTGCGCTGAGGGCTCATCCCAGTTATGGAGTTGAGAGTGACTCCTCCATAACATTAATGGTCGAATAACCTCTGGGAGAGAAGGTGAATTTGGCTGGAAGGCCAATGGCCGCTATCAAATGGACAGTTTGACTGGTGACCGTGCATTTCAGTGATTTTTGAAGGTTCCGCAAAAATCCATTATACTGGAATCTATCCTCGGTCAGAGATATGCTGTTTGTTGTTCTCATAAAATGCACAGCTCAGTGATATGTGTATTATGTAATAAATAATGAAATGGAAAATTATTTGTTGTGTAACTATTCATAGATCCTGGTTGCTGTAGCTGAGATTTCAGTATATGCCTTCGTAAACGCAAAGGGTGACAGCATCAGACGCCATATTATTTGGACTATTGACATATTTAAGAGCTGGAGGATGAACGATTGGATTGAGAGAATGGGCGGATGGGTGAGCAGACTAAACTGTCAAATTTTAATCAAAGAAAACGTAAAGTGAACAGTTAGTAGTCATGAAATGAATGCTGTTTGCAGTCAGTGATTGTACCCTTGGAAAACTCTGGAGGGATTGATGCTTTGCTGACGAATTGGGAGTTGACAGCAGGTGGTGTGAGATATGTGGTGTCAACCCCAGCAGGGGGACCAACTGGCCTGTGGGTGACTGATGCACGACATGCGTCAGGTGATGGTACACAAGCGGGTAGCTCAGGCAGCCAATCACATCAGGGGGCAGGCACATCTGGCATCTGAGTTAATAATAAGTTTTGTACAATAATACAGCCATTAACACGAAATGATTGGTGGTTTGTCACGGAAGTTAGTGTATGGACATGGATACACAGTAATGAGGAAAAGTTAGGTATTCATAATTCAATTGCCTTTTGTAGTACAAACTAGCAGCCGAATGGTGGTAGTCAGTCAACTGGAAATAATAGTTGACTAATAGTAGCAGTCAACTAGCATTAATAGTCAATAAGTAGTACCACTCAGGTAGCTGTAACAGCCAACTAGTAGCAATAGATAACAAAGAGGAAACTAAGCAGTATAAGATAAATAGTAAAAACAAAAATTACTGGCCGTGTACAAGTAGCAGACAACTAGAAACAGCCGATGACTAGAAGCAGCAGACAGCTAGAAGCAGCAGACAAAAAGAAGCAGCGAATGATTAGAAACAGCAGACAACTAGAAGCAGCAGATGACTAGAAGCAGCAGACAACTAGAAGCAGCAGATGACTAGAAGCAGCAGACAACTAAAAGCAGCAGACAACTAGAAGCAGCAGACAACTAGAAGCAGCAGACAACTAGAAACAGCAGACAACTAGAAACAGCAGACAACTAGAAGCAGCAGACAACTAGAAGCAGCAGACAACTAGAAGCAGCAGGCAACTAGAAGCAGCAGACAACTAGAAACAGCAGACAACTAGAAGCAGCAGACAACAAGAAGCAGCAGACAACTAGAAGCAGCAGACAACTAGAAGCAGCAGACAACTAGAAACAGCAGACAACTAGAAGCAGCAGACAACTAGAAACAGCAGACAACTAAAAGCTGCAGACAAATAGAAGCAGAAGATGACCAGCTTCAGCGAATGATTAGAAACAGCAGGCAAATAGAAGCGGCAGACAACTAGAAGCAGCAGACAACTAGAAACAGCAGACAACTAGAAGCAGCAGACAACTAGAAACAGCAGACAACTAGAAGCAGCAGACAACTAGAAACAGCAGACAAATAGAAGCAGCAGACAAATAGAAGCAGCAGACAACTAGAAACAGCAGACAACTAGAAGCAGCAGACAACTAGAAACAGCAGACAAATAGAAGCAGCAGACAAATAGAAGCAGCAGACAACTCCCAGCAGAAAACCATTTGAAGCAGCAGACGACTAGCATCAGCGAATGATTAAAAACTGCATACGACTAAAAGTAGCAGACAATTTACAGCAAAAGATTGCTCAGAGTGGCAAACAACTAGTAGAAACTAGAATTACGGTAGAATAAGAGTGACAGGCAAACAGCAATACTGCATACTGTTAATCTATCAAGAAAATTTCAAGCCACAAAACATCAATTAAGCTAATCAAGTAACAAAATACAATCATAAACCGAAATGTATTTATAAACATAAGATAAATAAATACATGTATATGTAATCAAAATATATCCTATTGATTTATTGAGTAAGCGATCAAGACATATTCCTTGGACAAGCAATTGTAAATAAATGAATGTTATGAGCGATGAGTAGTAGCAGTACTAGTATCAGACTAGTAACACTTGGCACACTGTCTCCCTGTCAGCAGTTCAATCAGCGGGCACAATAACAGAGTCAGTGATGTATAAAAGTTATATTTGGGAGAGGACGAGCGAGCTATCCTACCATGTTGGATAGCTACATAATATAACCTGCAGCCAACATCAAACAATCTATCAATAACATTGATATCGCAAGAGATTCAAGACAGCACAATCATATAAGCTCAAGTTTCTGCCTCTTTCTTGGCTTGTCGTTTCATAGCCTTAGTTCGTTCATCAGCATCGAAATACCAGGTAGTGACAGCAAATCTACAGTAGCCCAACATAACGATTCACACAAGAACCCAAAGCTATGATGGCTGGTGTACATATGTGACACCTTAGTCATCTTACCTCGTCTTATATGATGGTAAAACTTCGTGGGGGTTCCTTGAATCTGACCAGAAGACAGTCAACCTGTCCATAATAGGCTCTATGGAAGCAACCTTGGTTGAGCCTTGTGGGTAAATTTTTAGCATGCCTCCATCAGCCTGAAGATGAGATAAGGGTGAATACAAAACCGCCTCTTTAATTGATACTTTGATAAAGCTAAGGCTAGTAATTGTATAATCAATGGTGCAGTGCAAACAACGTTATGCCCCAGAGGCTCGGATATCAGTAGCAGCACATTTGGTGACTGCAAGTGATGTTTCAGTTATCAGTTGAAAGTTTTGGAATTCGTTGATGGTCAAACATCGCTTCTTCCTAAATCTTAAACAAAACGCATTCCAATCAAAATGTACCACCTATGCTTACAAAAGAAAATCTCAAGACAAAAAGTAACCAGCAAACTGATTCACTTTGGCTTCGGGATTACACAAAAATTAGACTATTTTTTGTGCAAAAGACCAAAATTTTTAGTAGATTCACAGCGACAAAGAGAGCCTCTTTAATGTGTCTCACATACTCGACAATTCCAGTCTTTGTTAAGGTAATAAATGCATGTTATAAGTCGGCCATCTTGCATAGGGTTGTCCACATGTTTCATGTAGTTGGAACCACGGCCCGGGTAGCATGCCACCATCGCCTGAAAGATTGCAATGCGTTTTGTGACAACATGTAGACAGGATTGACAACATGTAGACTGAAGCGACTGTGTTTTGAGCACAAAGAAGGCACACAAGAGATACTTAAATAAAACAGTTCACCTTGGTACGACCTTGAATTCTGTATTGTGTTAGTTTTTCTTTTATGTGTTGCATGATGGTGTCCATAAGTGTGACCAGTACACCGATATTCAAGCAGTCCTCTTCAACACCATCCACCCATGATATCTTATCTAGTCGATATTTGCGCCGCCTTTGCTGGTTATTATCATCCCCGGAAGAAGGTACGATGGTCTGCCCATCGGTCATTAAATGTTGATCGTGTAGACGCATAGCCTGCGCAGACAAGGTATTTTCCAATTCAACAACTCAATTATACAATCTATCAGTATCAACACAGCTCCAGTAGGCTCAAAAGAATTCCCTCACCTCTTGCAAAATTTTGTTTCCAAGTTCTGGTCCTAGCAACTTGTTGACAACGGCAATACCAAATCTGTTGAGACAGGAAACGATGTCGTCTCCAACTTTCACTATCCACGAACGGTTTATATGGGACGGCAGGTCTCCGGGCAATGATCTGTCCATGGCGTGGGCGACTGCTAGATGATTGTTTGGATGATCTTGCTCAGTTTGACCTGCGGATAGACACGATGAGATGAACAAAAGTATTTCCACAGATTAACGAGAAGGTTGAAGAAGAAATTGACAGATACTAACCTGTAAAAGTTCTTACGTTCAACTCGGCCATGGATAATGCCAAATTGCCCACATCAGAAGGCCTCCTACACTGAGTTTTGTGCACTTTCCAGTGCTGCTGTTGATGCTCCTTGCAGCAGTAGGAGACAGAGCGACACGACGGACAGAGCTTCAAATCATTTGTTGATTGACACACAATGCATGCGCTGATTTCATCGCCACTCATAGTATGTGTGTGGGTGATGGGGTACTGCAACATAGTAAAGTTTTATGCTATATTTAAATTGATTTTTAGAGACAACTCCAAAATGAAACTGGAAAGCATCTCACCAATAACGTCAATGAAATAAACATAACTCATTCTTCTTCTTCTAAAAATTATTATATTTGTGTCTAAGAAATCAGAGCCATGAGACTTTAGTGTAGCTATGACAATTTTACTACGGGCATAATCATTTTAAACTGACCAAGGTTTAAAATTGCAATTGCAGTCACCTGTGCTACTATTAAATGTAAATAGCTCACAAGTTTGATTGATACAATGATCGCTATGAGACGCTGTAGCTTGTATTAACGAGGATTACTATTGTAGCGAGAGGTTGAATACCCGCTATAAAAACTTTAAAATCATCTGAGTTAATTAAAGCTCTAACTATAAAGACATTGAAAACAAAATCCAGGAGAAAACATTACAATAAACTGAGAGCATATTAAAAAAAACCTGAAGTTTGTCAGCTAGCTGATTTTGATAAATCAACTCGGCCAAGATTTCTTGTCATTTTATCACTGAACAATGTTAAAAAGATGTAATCAAAAATAAATTCAGGTGTTCGTTGAAAAAGTTGTGAAGTATGTTTTATTTTTAGGTACATTCATTCCAGAAGACCGATAAAACCTACTTGAAAAGTAGACTTTCACGGAAATAGTTGTTGAACTGACAATATACTGCGGGTGCTCCAGTGCTCATGCAAATTCCCCACTACATTGAGATACAAACTAACTAGCCGTCATTAATTTATTAAACAATCAGTTTTTCAATTTGGCTACAAATTCCATAAAATCTTGTGATGATAAAAACAGATCATACCGAAAATATCCTAACTTTCACGTGTTCTAAGCATTTTCAAACAAATATGTCTCAGTATCTGCTACACGGCTATATCCACTAACAACTAAGTGCTTGTTTTGTTAAGTCAAAAACAATAAATAATAATTATTTCTTTCTTTCGTGCAACGAAGTACAGAAAATCTGGTCTATTGAATTGATTTTATGATAATTCGCTTTTCATGATAGTATCAGCCGGAACAACAAAAATGATACGCAGTAATAAGAAACATTGTCAAATTAATAAAAAACAGAAAGCATAAACAAACAAAAATACAAAAAAAACTTTCACCATCTAAACCAAATAATAATAAATCCAACTAATCAAACTACTTAGGTTTATTTCTTGATATAATTAAATTTAATAGCAATTATTTATATTTTTTCTACAAAAAAAAACCACCAGATTATTATCGTAATTATTTAATAATTATTGTTGTTACTTACCAAGCAGCAAGTTCAACTTCAATCACCCTGAACTCCCAGTGCGAGAAGTAGGGAGGATTTATTATTATTATTCGATGATGATGATTGAAATGATGCTTGCTGTAATAATACTAATTGATCTAATAATAATAATAATAATAATAATAATATATATTTATTATTATTATCTTCTTCTGGCAAAAATATATAATACTTTTTTTTTGATGATGATGATGATTGCCGTTAGTTATTAGTTACAGTAGTTTGCTGGTGCTAACGATTAATAATGAATCATGAGTAATTCATTTGATCCATTATAATTATTATAAATAATAGTTATGAATTGTCGTCGTCGTTGTTGCTACTTTTTTCCTCAACAGATCAAACAATTATTAATTTATTATTATTAGCAGTAGTAGTAGTACTGTCTGTAGTAGTAGTAGTAGTTGTTGTTGATTGATGGCGAGTTTCTTGCGGATAAAAAGTTGTGTAACCACTCTTCATAATGCAAAATTTCTACATCATATGTGAGCCAAAGAGCAAACTGATTAATTTATATCAGGAACACTGACATGCATAGATATGAAACCACTTGTGGTGTACGTGACCAGAGACAGAGCTGCAAACTCCGATGATATGTCCTTGCCAAAAATTACGTGACTTTTCTAAACAAATAGACGAAGTGTAAACACTACCAAGCAGCAAGTTGCTAATTTATAGGAACAAAATAGCGATAACCCCCGTCAAATTAGTGAATAATGATCAAAAGTATTTTGCTAAAAAGTACTGTCGGATTTCCGGTTTTCTCATTTTATTTCAATGCACGTGAACCGTTTTGCCTCACAGATAGATAATAATAATAATATCCTTTTATTTATTTATTATTTATACTATTCTGGAAATAATACAGCAGCTATTGATTATTTTTTTTAAATTATCAGTTATGGCTGGATTACACAGCAAGTTGATTGATGTCAAAGAAACAAAAAACTATTGTTGTAGGTAGTAGTTGTTTGTTGTTACAACAACAGTAGTTATTTATTATTATTAAATTTATTTATTAATAATTATGATAATAATTATAATTAAATTATTATTAATTATTTATAATAATTATTATATATATATGTTGTTGTTATTATTGATGATGATGATGTTTGTCTATATCTCCTAGACCCCTGAGTGTAGGGAAAGGGTAGACGTCATGTCAGTTATCAAAACTAAAATCGTAAAAGAATGAAGAAAAAAAGCTCGACAGCCAGCACTACTATCTTTTGGGCTGAGCTCTAAACTCTCTGGAAGTGCAACAGAAAACGCATTGGTGGTCACGGTGGTACATGCATGAAATTTATATTCAAAACTTGCACCGGAGGTCCTGAACTAACCACTGATCTAGTAAGATTAAAAATGCCTGGATTGGGAAGAATATTGGTAGTTTTCAAATTCGGCCCTAAGAAAAGAATGTTTGTCGCCGACAACTTTGCTAAACAATTTGTGAAAGGCATCCCTCCGTCTCTCTTCTAATGAGGGCAATCCGAGAGCCACCCTAGCCTTTGTGACACTAACGACTCCTCTCAGGCCACATATGAATCGGATTGCCTGCCTCTGCACTCTCTCCAACTGTTCCACATGCTTTACCAAGTGGGGATCCCAAGCCTACGAAGCATAGCCCAGGACTGGCAGACAAAAGGAGTGGTATGCCACAAGTCTCACTTTTATAGGAGCGTCATGGAGGGCTCTCTTGATCATTCCCAATTTTCGGGAGGCCATACAAAATCAGCCTACCACGGGAGAAGGCAACCACGGAAGGCGGCAAACATGGAAGAAGGCAATTACAGAAGGAAGTGACAACAGAGATCAAGGGAAACAGGGCTTTGGAGAAGGTAACATATGTCTGACAACCCTGAAATCACCCTGGGACAGACAACTCATAAAGAAAATTATCGTTTTTTAAGTAATTTTTAAGCACTTTTTAAGTACTTCTACGGTTTTGGAATTACTTTATTTATTGTTGAAAAAGAAAATAAGTTTTGAATGTGTAAATCTGTTTTATTATTACATTTTATTTAAAATTGTTCAAACAAAGTTGTGTCCACCACGGTAATTTCAGGGCTGTCAGATAAACGTTAACTTTGGAAAAAGGCAAAAATATGTCTGACTATATCGATTTATTGTTGTTTACTGCAGGTAAGCCAGCTAGTTTAATTTATAAAAAGGTATTAATAGTTGATAAAATCACTACAGTGAATGATTAACTCAAATGGCTTTTATGTTGCTCGAAGTCACATGGAAAATAGGAAGTCTGTAACAATCCCAATTATTTGCTGTAGAATATTACTGCTAACAGCAACTCAACAATGCTATGTTGAGCTGATTGGTGGGATATCAAAATGAGTCAATTTAATCATAAAGCACAATTACAGTGAAACCCGCATAAATCGACACCAGAGAAATCAATAAACCAGATTATTCACTGCCACAGTCAAGGTCCCAGCATTTACACATTGAAAATGGCTTCACGAAAGTCGATTTTGTCATCTCTAGTTCGATCGAGAAATTTTCATTTTCTATTTTCATTACTACAACATCTATGAAAAGCCATAGATAAAGTATGGTGTTTGCAAGCAGAGTTGTTATATTGCATTGAATAGCAGAAATTTTGTCACCTGTCGATCGCACGCTATTAAAATCATATAATCAAAGAGTTATCTCCTCGTGTGATTGACAAATATTTTTTAGACGCATTCACTACAATGCCTGAGCAACTTCAACGCGTGATTTTTTGATTACTGAAATGTGTTCAATATTGATATGGAACGAAGACTCAAGGCTATTTATCGACCATAAATCATAACAAGTCAATGCTATCTAAACACGTTAGTTCAGTTAGCTGATATCGGTAAATTTGTAACTATTTTTCAAACTTTTTTCATTGATCAATTACCGTTATTTGATAACCAATTGGCAATGATTTTAAAAATTAAACAAGCAGTGTTTATCTGAAACTAGACAGTTTTCAAAATAATTATTGTTTGTGATGAAAAAAAATTACAAATAAATAATAAGAAGGCACAAAAGTTGTAAATGATAATGAATCATATACCTAATTACGATAATTTATTAATGACTTAAGCAATAATAATAAACTTAGCAATAAAGAATAGGTTTTAATAAAAATAAATGTTATAAAAATAATCAGAAACAGGAAATCATGCGGAACGCACAAAATATTAATCCTGATTTTCTTGATCGATTACTACATCTGCTGTTTCAGTTGCCAGTCCGATTTGTGTGCCATGGTATTTGTCACCAGGCTCTGAATCTGGGTACCGAAGACAGGCTCGTGTGGCAAGCGCATAAAGGTGTTCGAAGAAAATGTAAATTTGTACCCAATAAAAAAATGGCTAACCTTTTTTATACAAATGTTTATAGCAAAGTTTTTGCAAATCTCACGCTATGCTCGTGATGATTTTGTACTGGCCACTTTTTTAAAGTCATAAAGCTTTGTAAGTCTTTAAAATCGACTTAAAGTGAAGTACAAGCGGAGTCTGATCTGTAAGTTTAAGCTTTTGTTATATAATTGTCAAAAACTAGAAATGGCACAAGGTCCTGTGGCGGCTCCTTGGGCACTCGTGGTATAGCCTGTCTCGGTGACGGATATTTACCTTCTCATCTACCTGTTTATAACGAGTGGTCAACAGATTCCTCACCCACTTTACAATTTGAGTGGTAATGCAGCGTATTATCAACCTCTGTATCAATGATTCATTGGACCTTTGTCGAATGCTTTAGCAAAATCAAAGATGACGATTTAAATACATTGTTCGCTGTCAACTGTGAACTTTTTTACTAGATATGTTTCACCATCATCATCACTTGAGCTCAAATGTACGCCCCAAATAGTAAAAGAAGACCTGATTTTCTTATCAGTAGAAGGAGATTTTTGTTTAATATTGCACTTCACTGAATGTATTAAAATTATTTTTGTGACACAAGAGATGCCTTACAAATAATAATTAAAGGGAAACACCATTGCTAAACAAACATGATCTCGTGTCACAGCAAAGCATTATTATTATAGTGAAATCTTTCTCTCTATATCTAAAGATCGTTATTGTGGCCTGGCTCTGCGTACAAAAGCATGAGCCCTTTTTCTTTCAATAATATTTGGTTTTACGCCACGCTTTACTTTTCTGTAAAAAAATCTCTCAAAGATTATGGAAAAACTAAAATGATAAAACTGAGTGGAAAAGAGTTTGATTGATGAAATGGAGCTTGCTTTATAACATCGGCATTTATAAGAAACCAGCCATTGTGTAACGAACCAAGCTTCAAACCCTCGCCTTGTTAATAAAATCTGTTCTACCTAGTTCACCGTGAACTATTTATATTTAAACTTTTGTCTACCTTGTTTTGCTGTATTTTTCACACACACTCACGTTATTCAACATCTGTTCATTTTTTTATAGCACCTATATTGGGCAGCATGGAGTGGGCAGAGGAAATGCACTCGAAAATAATCTGTGGGCAATATTTGGATGTGATAGAGACCAATCAGTCCCGGCAAATTATAGACAGTTGTCACAAGTGTGTGAGACAGAAAGCTGGAGAGGGAGTTGTTCACGGGTTTGTACTCAGTTTTTATTGAACTGTTCGGTGTTGGTGATCGGATTACCCTCGGTAGCTTTTACTCCAAATATATCTCATATCTAATAGAGAAAAACGCGCAACCCGAGCAAAAGTTTTATTAGTGGGGAAACCCAAAAAATAATTATTGCAGGCTTATATAAAACAATGGACAGAATCTGGAAATCCCCATAATTAATTTGGGGTTTCCCCACTGTTTGAAAACTTTCTCAGGCTGCGCGTTTTTCTCTATTGTAATATTATTGTAAAATGTGTGAATACAAACATGACTGAGCCTACGATAGTTTAGTCAATGGAATAAGTCTATATTTACACTTGTATAATATTGGTAGGAATGGCGATGATGTTTTAGCTGTGGCTGTCGCTGCTCTTCAGTTGTTTGTTGAGTGCAATTGGACAGGCCCAGGCAATGATAAAACGGATGAAATCTTAAACTCTTTATCCGTGGGCGACCAGGTATTGCTATTTTCTACTTGCTGCTATTTGGACATCTTTCCTGCTGCTGGTTATCTCCTGTCTGTACTGTCTTATAGCAGTATCCTTTACGTATTGTAGGGGGACAGAGATGTTATAGCTGAACTAGCTGTAGACGGTGAGGCTGTATATGAAGGAATCACCTCCCCATTGCTACTTGCTATCTCAAGGGATTTGTTGCATTGCGGAGGTGAAAGACAGAAAAGTTCCCTGGTAACATAACAAAATGCATCTTTGTTTGGTATTGTTACTCAGCGACTTCAGTAGACTTAGTTCTCTGAGATTTCGCTCAAGCCATGTGCGCTGGATCTTGAATAGTCCTCTACTTATTCTGATTTTACGCGTTTCGTTGAAGCTTGCTGACTGCTGCTTGTAACACACTAGTCCAATTTTATTTATTAATATAATCGTTGATACAGTACTAAAACATTGCTTGTGAACAAGTTTTAAGGCGCTATGTCAGCGATTTTGGGCTGATTTAAACCTAATTTATTTAATTTTAGTGTTTCTTGATTAAAACAACTTTTTCCGGAGTTGTGCTCTCTTTAGTCTCATCTATAGTACAGGTGCAATAGATGCTGACTTGTACGCAATTTTTTTCTCAGTGCGCAAAGCGTTATATACGGCCATAAAGTGGAGTTGCAAACATTTGACTTGTTTGCATAGAAGGAGGACATCCCAGTAATAGTAATTGTGCACAGACTTTCTAGGACATACCAAATGACGTTTGCAATTATTTTCAGATTTTTGGAAGCTTTTTAGTTGAGTCAGCATTTTAATCTATTATTGATAAATTTGCTATTACGTACACACTGGCATTCATATGATAAATTAAATGGCCAATATCTCAAAAACGAAAACACTATTATAGTTGACAAAAATATAAAAAGATTTAAAATATCAAAATTTAGAATTTTTTGCGAAAAAAAACCGTCGATTTTTGTTTCTGACGTCGTTATTGTCATCAATAACAGCAATAATTTTCAAATCTGAATGACACGTTTTTAGACTTGAAAAAATTATGAGAAGTAGATTGTTAATAAATAATGATTTTCAAATACAATAGAAAAATAAATAGCCACCAACTTACGATTATTTTAGTATTTTTGTTGAGACTATTTAGCACTCTTTGGCACTAAAGAAAAGACAACTCCGACTAATGAATTGCTTGTCAATCTCTAGCATGCCACCTTTAAGATTACTTCAATGTTGAAGTCGGCCTAATGCGTCGCTTAGGTAGACTATTGAACAGTTTATTGCTATAATACGCATCTCAATTACACCAAGCTAACGCGCAAATTACACCCACTTCCGGCAAGTCATTTTCATTAGATTTGCAGGTGAGCATGTCCTTCTCACATATAAAATGACTTGCGGAAAGTGGTTGGGATTTGGTGAAAGAGTTACGTATTATAGTATAAATTATCGTTGACTTGTATCCCCATACAAAGGAAAATATTTGTGTGTATTATGCATGCTATTTCCTAGTTTCTGCATATATATAGTTGTAACTACTATGCTCATAATTTTGCCGTGTAATATATAATCCAACTTTAATTTCAGTTTTCTGGCAATGGAAGCCATTACGACGTTTTATTGCCAGAATGCAAATGATTCATATGTAACTAGAAGCTTTCATAAGCACATGAGTTTGCATTTAGTGTATTTATGTAATTGCATTTTCGATAATGCTAATGAGAGAATAACTACATATTGATGAAAGCTCTGCATTTATATCTGCAACATTAGGATATGTTTGAAGTCAAATGTAGGCGCGGCCAGTGTGCCAGTTATTACATACATTACACTGTCTGTGGGCGTGGCTAGTGAGCCAGTTAGTACATACATTACACTGCTTGTAGGAGTGGCTAGTATGGCAGTTAGTACACCGTCTGTAGGCGTGGCTAGTCTGCCAGTTAGTACATACATTACACTGTCTGTAGGCGTGGCTAGCGTGCCAGTTAGTACATACATTACACTGCCTGTAGGCGTGGCTAGCGTGCCAGTTACTGCATACATTACACTGTCTGTAGGCGTGGCTAGCGTGCCACTTAGTACATACATCGCACTGCTTGTAGGCGTGGCTAGTATGGCAGTTGAGGTCAGTGGCTATACACCAGGCCATGATAAGTGAGAAATGTGGAAGTCTGAAGAATGAGTGCATGTCCTGTATTAAATCCCTGAGGGACGCCTCATCTCCACCCATAGCAGGTAAAGTCTGTCTTTGCGTGCAGTGGTCAACTTGCTCACATTTACTGTATGTTTGTTTGAGGTGTTCGTCGTAGGATACACCGAAACACTAACTGTATGTATGCATTCAAAGAACTGACTGAATACTACGTTTAAGGAACTGACTGTATATTATATACATTTACGCGCACATAGCGATTTCCATAGCGATACGGGAAATTTCTCCCCAAAATTTACTCTACCTTTTACTACTATCCATTCTTCATGGACTCCGGTCAAACTTCCTGTTACAAGCTATAACCTACAAATTATTATATGATAGTTGATAGATCGGGGCGATGCAGCTGGCATGATGTTGTTGGAAATGGTCGTATGGAATTTGCATGTTGTGAGTGGTTGATCAAGGAATCGGCTAACCATTTTTGATCTGGTTCGAAACCTGGCGATAACCTCAGATAAAATGCTAGAGATCACTTAGCGAATTCTGCAAAAACGGAAGCTGAAAAATCACTCAATAACTAAGCTAATCGCCAAGTGATCGCTATATATACATGTGGTTTCAAGGCACTGACTGCATGTACACATTTAAGGAACTGGCTGTAGTACACATCTATTATAGGTGCATTTAAGAAACTGACTGTAGTACGCATCTATTATAGGTGCATTTGAGGAACTGACTGTAGTACACCTCTATTATAGGTGCATTTGAGGAACTGACTGCAGTACACATCTATTATAGGTGCATTTGAGGAACTGACTGTAGTACACATCTATTATAGGTGCATTTGAGGAACTGACTGTAGTACACATCTATTATAGGTGCATTTCAGGAACTGCCTGTAGTACACATCTATTATAGGCGCATTTCAGGAACTGCCTGTAGTACACATCTATTATAGGTGCATTTGAAGAACTGACTGTAGTACACATCTATTATAGGTGCATTTGAGGAACTGACTGTAGTACACATCTATTATAGGTGCATTTGAGGAACTGACTGTAGTACACATCTATGATAGGTGCATTTGAGGAACTGACTGTAGTACACATCTATGATAGGTGCATTTGAGGAACTGGCTGTAGTACACATCTATTATAGGTGCATTTGAGGAACTGGCTGTAGTACACATCTATTATAGGTGCATTTGAGGAACTGTCTGTAGTACACATCTATTATAGGTGTATTTGAGGAACTGACTGTAGTACACATCTATTATAGGTGCATTTGAGGAACTGGCTGTAGTACACATCTATTATAGGTGCATTTGAAGAACTGGCTGTAGTACACATCTATTATAGATGCATTTGAGGAACTGGCTGTAGTACACATCTATTATAGGTGCATTTGAGGAACTGGCTGTAGTACACATCTATTATAGGTGCATTTAAGGAACTGGCTGTAGTACACATCTATTATAGGTGCATTTGAGGAACTGGCTGTAGTACACATCTATTATAGGTGGTCATGCGTAGGTTCTAGGTAGTGATGTGTACGTTTCAGGTGGTGATGTGTACGTTGCAGGTAGTGATGTGTACGTTGCAGGTAGTGATGTGTACGTTGCAGGTAGTGATATGTACGTTGCAGGTAGTGATGTGTACGTTGCAGGTGGTGATGTGTACGTTGGTTGGAGATTGGAGGCAGCTAGGCTCTGCAGATACTACTATGAGCACCAGACGTGTAAGGAGTTGCTAGCGGAGGCAGTAGATAAGTGCGGACTAGCCATAAACCTAGATGGTAGGTAAGCCTTAGCTACAGTACATGTTGTATATTGGTCGCTGATGTCTGTAGAACCCGGCTATACAAGTGTGTATTGGTGGCTCTATGCAGGTGCAAAAGGGAAGCGAACGAGATATCAAGAGAAAGAAATAGCTCAACTCATACTGACAGTTCAACGACAGCCTAGCAGCGCTGTACAGAATGAGGTCGACCAATCAGAGAGCAGTGCTACTTCAGCAGTGGATACATTGTATATAGGTGAAGGGGAGACAGAGGGCGATGTGGTAGTGGCTCACAATGAACTGATGCAGGATGATACAGTGTTGGATGTGATGGAGTTATCTGATAGAGGCGGCGTGCCTTCTGCCACCCTCAACTGGGTGGAACAGTGCCTAGTACTCTCTCTTTGGTTAGTGTGCTATGTAATAGTACTGACATTTAGTACTGTCATGTAGTACTTACAGGTAAGTACTACATGTCAGTATTGCGTGTCAGTATTACAAATGACAATGACATTAATAGTAGAGATCTAAATGATTACTTCACTTAGGTAGAGATGCTTCGATTCAGGTTCAGTGAAACAAAATTGGCAGATTTTTTAACTATTCACTGAATCGGCAAAAAATCATAATCGGTATTCCTCCATTTGGTGTTTACAGATCTTTTCACCAACAATGAATTGTAGGCAGCTTAGCTCCAATTACCCATGTTGTTACTACATTGGTCTCAAACAACAGCAATGCCAATTAATACCGGTATGGCTAGATTGCTCTTGCAACTCCTATTGTGATGAGGTAATGCTACATGTACATCTACCGATTACCTACCGATTTGTCCTTACCGATTGGAGATGACGTCAAGGAGTTTCCCCTATTTTTTTCTCCAATTGCCATTCTCTCGCAATACCGGTGAAACTCGCTACATTTTTTCTATAGTTAGCCATAAAGTGATTTAAAACAACAAAGACGGGACGCTAAAAAACGATTCTTCACCTAAAAATAATTGCACCTGAGAAACAGTTTTGTTGGAAACATTAAAACCACGAACGGTGATATGATTGGTCCAATCACAAAATATCTACCGATTTTTTGACCACGAGCAAAACCTACCGATAGCCTCAAATAAAATGCTACCGATTATTCCATTACGTCACACAGGAAACGGATGCAAGGAAATCCTCAATCGGTAAGGCAAATCGGGAGCTAATCGGTAGATGTACATGGGGTATAAAGCATAATCTGCCATGCAATTAGCTTGTAATCCTAGAAAACTGTAAAATGATCGTTCTGTGATTTAGCTGTATTTAAGTGAATAAGTTTGCTGAGATTATTGTTAGAAATTTAGTCTGATTTTTTTGTAAAGTGAATCGGTTTGAATCGGAATCGGATTAGGGACCATTTTGTGAATTGTAGCATCTCTAATTAATAGTGACATGTACTAAAAATTAGCACTCATAACTATTACTGACACATAGTACTGGCACATAGTACTGGTACATAGTACTGGCACATAATACTGGCACATAGTACTGGTACATAGTACTGGCACATAGTACTGGCACATAGTACTGGCACATAATACTGGTACATAGTACTGACACATAGTACTGGCACATAATACTGGTACATAATACTGGTACATAGTACTGGCACATAGTACTGGCACATAGTACTGGTACATAGTACTGGCACATAGTACTGGCACATATTACTGACACATAGTACTGGCACATAGTACTGGTACATAATACTGGCACATAGTACTGACACATATTACTGACACATAGTACTGACACGTAGTACTGACCCATAGTACTGGTACTCTAAATGTTGCAGTGAAGAGGAAAGATATGTACGAGGTGTTGACCCTGATATAACTGACGAAAAAACACTAGCATACTTGAATGTGAGTGTTCTCTATGTCTATGTAGTATACATTCCGTGTCTGTGTAGTGTACACTCTCTATGTTTATGTATTATACACTCTATGCCCATGTAGTACATACTTCCCATGTCTATGTAGTACATACTTCCCATGTCTATGTAGTACATACTCCCCATGTCTGTATAGGACATGCTCTCTATGTCTATGTAGTACATGCTCTCTATGTCTATGTAGTACATACTATCTATGTCTATGTAGTACATATTTTCTATGTCTATGTAGTACATACTCTCTATGTCTATGTAGTACATACTCTCTATTTCTATGTAGTACATACTCTCTATGTCTATGTAGTACATACTCTCTATGTCTATGTACTACATACTCTCTATGTCTATGTAGTACATACTCTCTATGTCTATGTAGTACATACTCTCTATGTCTATGTAGTACATACTCTCTATGTCTATGTAGCACATACTCTCTATGTCTATGTAGTACATACTCTCTATGTCTATGTAGTACATACTCTCTATGTCTATGTAGCACATACTCTCTATGTCTATGTAGTACATACTCTCTATGTCTATGTAGTACATACTCTCCGTATCTATGTAGTACATACTCTCTATGTCTATGTAGTACATACTCTCTATGTCTATGTAGTACATGCTCTCTATGTCTATGTAGTACATACTATCTGCTCCCACTGACTGGAGTGTTCAGTATAACGCTCTGCTGATAAGAAGTCTCACAGAGAAACGAAGCGGTCGTCGTGTAGAGAGATCTCTGAGGCAACTCGAAGAGTTATGTTCTCTTAGCTCAAGATCTGAGCCCTGTGTGGGCAAGAGATTGAGGGGTGCTTACACTAGCGGTCTCCCCCCAACATGGCAGTTGAAGGTATAAATTGATTCAACCATTCAGATGATTATTTGTCTATTGCTATACATAGACTCGTGGAAACATTGATGTGTTGTGTTACAGAGGAGTCTGGGAAATCTGCAGATGGAGATTGGCGCCTTTGCTTCTGCTGTAGAAATCTTTGATAAGCTGTGTCTGTATGAACCGCTCATCGTCTGCTGCCAGAGAAGTGGACGCCTGGGCAAGGTACTAGGGCTATGTGTGCTCTATAATCTACTAGTGTACTGCAAAAAGCATTTTTGGCTTTGTGCCAGAACCCAACGCATTTCTTCTGCGTCTTTTGGAGTAAACTTTGAGAATTCAAGGTCACCATAAGCTCTAATATGTAGTTTTCCTTATAAACTTACACTATAAATTTTGCAGTTTTCTGTTATTTTCTAAGTTGTCTTCTCTGTGCATCGTTACACGTACCGACTAGTCTAGCCATTTTAGGAGGCTTTAATGAGCATGTTTGAGACTCAACATGTATTTGCTCACTACTAGATCTGTTGGTAGAATTCTCTGTGTCGACTGTAGCACTCTCTCTCTGTTGTCAGGCGGAGGAATTGATCAGAGAGCGGTTGTCAATAGCAGAGACGCCCCCTCTCTACTGCAGTCTGGCTGATGTTACTGGAGATATACAATACTATCACAGAGCTTGGCAGCTTTCTAGTGAGCACTCTGCACGAGCCATGCGTGGGCTGGCTTTCCATTACCTCAGGGCTGGTCAGGTGTGTGCATGTAGTAGTAGCAGTAGTAATAGTAGCAGTGGCAGCAGTAGTGGTAATAGTGGTAGCATTAGTGGTAGCAGTAGTAGTAGCAGTAGTAGTAGTAGCGGTAGTAATAGCAGTAGTAGTAATAGTAGTAGTGATAGTGGTGGCGGCGGCAGTAATGGTAGCGGTGGCGGTAATGATAGTGGTAGCAGTAGTAATAGTAGTAGCTGGGGTAGTAGCAGCAGTAATAGTAATAGTATCGGTAGTAGTAACAATGCATCAATGACAATACAGAGACCGTGAAGTGTCACAATGCTCTCTTCCACTACAGTACGAGGAGGCAATGGAGTGCTTTGAGAAGACGTTAGCCATCAACTCATTACAACTTCCCTGTTGGTTCTCCTACGGCTGCTCTTCCCTCGCCTCAGCTAACTACGATAAAGCTGCAACCGCGTTTCGCCGCTGCGTTATGTTAGACGAAGACAACTTTGAGGCTTGGAACAACTTGGCGGCTGCCTATGTCAGAAGCAACCAGAAGTACGTATGGTGGGGGTGAGAGCATTGTAATGGCCCTCTAGGTGTCTATGATGTGCGTAATATTTTATGTACGTTGTTTAGGCAGAGGGCATTCTCTGTCCTAGAGGATGCAATTAAATGCAGCTACGATAATTGGAAGATATGGGATAACTACACGTCTATTGGTGCAGACTGTGGACAGGTGGCTGAAGTGATTAGAGGTGCCCATAGGATACTAGAGTTGACTGGCAAGTGGCAGGATGAGCAGGTGAGTACTGACCAGCTGATATTTACTGTATAACAGCTAGCTACATGTAGTACAATTAATGTCTTGTCTACAGGTGATAGAGCACCTCACCAGGCTTGTCATTCAAGATATTAATGATGCCAGCGGTAAGCCATCTTCTCGTCACAGAGACGAGTTGTTGAAGCTTTTTGGTCACGCGACAGCTAAAGTGACAAGCAGTCAAGTGCTTTGGAGAAGCTATGGTAGGCTTATACTGCATGGACAAAGCGACAGCGCTGACAACATTGAGCGGGTGAGTGTCTGTAGAAGTTATGTTCCCTTGGATGTAGGATTGCCAGCTCATTGTCATGACTAACTGCTCTGTTGCAGGGGATACAGTGTATGCAGAAGGCTTACCGTTGCTGTACTACTAGCGCCAACTGGGAGAGAGATGAGAAGCAATGCACTCTTTGTACGGAGCTGTTACTAGAGTTGGTTGATGCGTATAGTTTATTAGTGAGTAAAAAGTACCTAAGTACTGCCAGACTACAGCTGAAGTCACACATTAGCAGACTCACCAAATTCTACACAGACCCAGTGACCAAGTCTATACCTAATGAACATATCAATGCATTGCTGCAAGCTCTTAATGAGGCCTTAGAGGGTCTGCCAACCTTGACTAACCCTTGATGAGCCCCTCATTGTGATTTAGTACTTTGTATTTTTGTTTAATAAAAATATTGAAGTTACTTTCTCTGACACTATAATAAATAAATAATTGGGTTAAATAATTAGCCAGTGGTCAACGGCTTCCTATATGAGGGCACCAACTACATACTTGAGCTTTGCTATCGTCTACAATACAACTGACCAAGCAGTGATAGGCCTTCACTGGGTACGTGGTGCAAAGCCCTGTTTGGACTCTTTATCAGGGCTCAGCAACTGCATTCCTGCAAACAGACTGAGCTTGCTTGGAAAGGATCTTCTCTCTGACATTTTCCTAACGTAGGCCTTGTACTGGTCAGAGCGTATGAACCGCGGGTAGCTGTCATTCTTCATTAGGTGGAAAATGTGCTCCTGTAGTGTAATAATTCTTAATCATTAAGGGAAACAACTCCCTAGTAGGGAGACAACTTCCCGTAAAAAATATTCAATTGCCTAGATGCTAGCAAAGCGGTAATATATTTCATAAATTGTAGACCATGAACATTCACTCAACATTAATTAGACAACTCCCATTGTTGTATAATTTGCTGCAAGGTAGCACATATTTATTGATATTCAATTAACTAAACTTTCTCACCTCTGCTGTATCAAAGGTATATCTGGAAGGATTAGTTACTACTTCATGTCTTACTGTTTCTGAAACTTGCGCATCAACATTGATAGCATTTTTTGCACCGTCTACCAAGTAATCCCTAAAAATACATCGCATGCTTCCCTCATCAATCTGTACGCTGAGCATCTGCTGATATAAAATTGATCTCTCCATATCTTCATGAACAAAGAGCATAGGGAAAATAATTCACTTACACATAAATTTCTGCCACTTTTGTTTTCACTTGATGATTTGGCAACGATTTTAAATGGCAGCAGGCGAGCCAAAATTCTAAATTTTCTGAGCTGAACTCTTTTTGCAGGAACTTATGAAATAGTTCCTGGCCTACTGGATCCTTGAGCAGGTCTAGAATGCTAAACTCCCACCTAAAGAGCACAAAACAGCTCAATAGTTTTCAGAAAGCAAGCAACGACAATTGCATATATCAACTACTAGTCTGAGAAGCACTTACTTTTTATAACTAAATTGTTCTGTCACAGAAGTCAAAGGTTTCATCTCCCAATAGTCTGTGCTTTCTTTGTGCCAGTGGCTGCTATTCTCCGGTGAGGTCAGCATGGGATCGAATTGAGTGTGCATTTTGCAGTGCGTGACCAACCTATTAGATGTATAAACAAAACTACAATAAATAATCACATAGGGAGTTGATCGAGATTAGAAATATATCTAGTTGATCTAGTTGACATGATGGTTAGTGCGCTTGGCTTCTGGTCTATGCAATAAAACAGAAAGGCCACAAGTTCAAACCACAGTCAGGTATGGGTTTTTTTCTGAAGTAGCTCAACGTTTTTTGGATGACGAAAAAATAAATGCCTTAACTAGAAAAAAACTTTATACATTTCGTAGATAGTTTTGTTATCTCATTTTTACCGATTATCTATTGGAATTATCAATAAACCAACACCAGGCAGAAACATGGTTTTATAGGGTTGAGAAACAAATATGACAGCGAGACAACCCCCTATGGAAGTTCTTAGCTGACATCAGAAAGCAGAAGTTTATCGCGCAGTAGACACAGCTGTGTGCACTAACGGAGGTAAACACTCACGACTCGTAGGCCCTGGACAGTCTCTGTTTTCGTCTTTCCAGTTGCCTGTTGAGGAAAGACACTTGATCTTGTAGTGATTCCTTTGGTTTCCTTTTTGTGTTTGGACATCCAGGAATGATCTGTCAGAGAGAAAATCTAGGGGAATGAACATGACATTAATAAACTTCAACCGGAATAAACACAAAAACGATTGGAATGAACATAAACACCTGCTAGAATGAATGCCGATAGATGTAGAGTGAATTTCCATTATACAACAAACAAAAAATTTGACGTTCATTTTAGGAGATTTAACATTTGTTCCTGGAGATAAATAAAATGCTGTTTTTGACATTTATTTTAGAAATGTAAAAGTCTCCCATTTTTAACACACTAAAAACATCATGCAATAAATGCTGAAATGACATTTTATGAATCGCCAGAAACCAATGTAAACACTTCCTGGATTGGACATCAAAACATTTCTTCACTTTAGCTTAGAGGTTTGTTGACGTTCATTCCAATCGGTCTGTTCCTTCTAACCCTTGTTGGATGTCTAGCAAAGCTTACGCATGTGAGCAGCGTATGATAACGTTTAACTTACATGTGGGGATCTTTTACGTTCCATTTTCATCGCTTTTCTTAAATCTACTTCAGTTGCGTTCACACATCCAGGCTATTATATAAACAAGATATGAATTATATGCGTTATCCTCTCTATATAAGTAGTAATATAGAAGCAGATCTCCGTCATGGAGTCTAAGGAGAAGGTTCTCCTGGAGATCTGCTCCTATATTACTACTTACATAGTCTGACTGACTTGTATGGAGCTA
The DNA here is from genome assembly GCA_945261195.1 of Cryptosula pallasiana. Classification (NCBI taxonomy): domain Eukaryota; kingdom Metazoa; phylum Bryozoa; class Gymnolaemata; order Cheilostomatida; family Cryptosulidae; genus Cryptosula; species Cryptosula pallasiana. Next base: position 10,633,429 of record OX183130.1, on the reverse strand, counting down.
TAAAAAGATTCTTACCGCTGGGTAATGTAAGTCCCAAAAAGCTCTTTCTTGACTGTCTAGTATTTTCTTTTCATTTTTATTTCTCTTTTTATCTATTCTGCAACACGTTGTAAACAGAAAAATCTAAGGCACGGAATATAAAAACAGTTTACAACATTTTTAACGCAAATTATGTTCATCAAACAAGATACTGTACCAATCTGAAAGTGGTGCATATTATGCTGTACTGCAGCAGATTTGACACTGTTTATGGCTTGTGTCTTAATAGTTTTGTGATGTCAAAGACTTAAAAGTAGAAAATAAAGAGGTAACTTTCATTAAACATGTACGTTAGACATACAAATAAACTAACAAGTTGACACCAAGCGTGCGATGAAACAGAATTTAATAAAGTTATTTTCAATCTAGATTGCTCGTGTGAACAACGAAACACAAAACGTAAAGTTTGTTCGAAGCTGCCTGTCTAATGACCAAGCTAAACTACAAAATGAAGTAAAAAGAACAAAAATGTTTTATACTTTAGAGAAATATGTGATAATTAAGCAAAAAATGACTTATTTTAAATACATATTAAACAACTTCATGATTCATAATGTTGAATATTTGAAACAGAAATATCAACTGTATGCAGTCTTTAGTTTGTTGAAGACAATTGGAAATGCATCATATAGTTAGGCATTACTTTGACTCTATCTCTGCTCTGGTGTAGATAAACTGCCAGGTATCTGCAAACTTCTGCTGCAACTGTCGCAAATTCTCTGCTTCATAATCTGCCAATCTTAATCGATCCTTCTTCTGTAACAGCCTCTTACATAGATATATAGCTGCAATATCATAATAAACGCTCTACACATGTACACATCTATGTCACACTGCAACATAATGCATACACTAATAGAGAGAGAAGATTGCTCGTGCACTACCGTAGTGATTCTCCTCAGCTTTATTGCAGTGGCTCTGCCAATAACATTTTGTCTGAAATCTGTAAAATGTTGAGTCGTTCTTGATGGTAAGAATATGATCATCTATAGGAAAAATATAGCCATTAGCTGATAGAAGATGTGCCAGATGTAAACTCTCTCTCAACTCTATCGACTCTACATTGTCTAGTATCCACTGTATCACCTCCGCACCTGAAATGAGCAACAAGTTTTGGTAGTCCTCAAATGGTTGACACGTTTTGTTAGTCCTCAAATGGTTGACATGTTTTGTTAGTCCTCAAATGGTCGACACATTTTGTTAGTCCTCAAATGGTTGACACGTTTTGTTAGTCCCCAAATGGTTGACACGTTTTGTTAGTTCCCAAATGGTTGACAAATTTTGTTCGTCCCCAAATGGCTGACACGTTTTGTTCAGCATATTGTAGCCTTAATTTCAACTGACCTGTGAAGACCGATGGAGATTTAGAAGAAAACAGACCAGTTTCATTTCGTATTGGAACCCCTCCATTGGAGTTGTGCATTCTTGTAACTAGTTCATGCATCTGCAAGCATACACGTTAGCAGACGTGCAAAGCAGATGTGAAAGTAGACAAGGTTGCGTAGGTATGACATGCAATGTGATATTACCCTACGCTTCTACTCTCTGCAATCAATAAATCTGCTAACACAGCTGCGTCTGGGTTATTATTTTACTGATTTTATGCTGTGATTGCAGAAAAGCTATAAATAGGCTAATTATGAGTAATTTTGTTACAAATTGTATAGACAAGATATCCTCTCTCTCTCCTCAACCTGCTGCTACAGTGTAGCCCTTTTCAAGCACTTGTTACAGTTGCCACTTGTCAAGTACCTCTCAAGTGGTAAAGGCATCAGAAATGATTAGATGTGTATATTGCGTGTGTACAGTGAAATTATATGGGAATTACTATTTGGGGTTTAACTTAGACTAGGTTTATTTTCTTCATACAGTTGTTTCTCATTAACTGCTTGTTGCAGCGTTCTCGACCTGTGCCAACAGAAAAGTGTTTTACTGCGATGGTCTCACAAACTTAGTAGAAACAAAAATGATATTTAATGACGTGAAATTTTTATTCAGCTGAACCAAACTCTGCTGTAGCCATTTGCTAGACCAGCCATTTGCTAGATCAGCCATTTGCTAGACCAGCCATTTGCTAGACCCACCAGAATTGGCAACTTGCCAACAAAAATTCATCAAAGCTAATCTTGTTCGAGAAAAAAAAAGATTCATTTTCGCAATTGGCAACTGTATACAAACTTGGATACCAGAATTCACTGGGTCATTTTGAAACATTAATTAATTGATAAAACATTTCTACTGATCCTTGATATAAAAATTTAACCCAACAAACCAAACTAGCACATAATCATACCTTGTTCTGACAGTAGGCTAGATGTGCCATGTTACATGTCACAGTGTTCTCTGTACAGAAATCTTCCTTCTATCCTCTGCAATCGACGCTTGCGTACAGTTACTAGCGAAACTGTAGTAGTTCTTTAATCCATCGCCATGGTTACCACACCACAATAATTAATGACATATTGACTAGGCTGTAGCAGTGTTAATCTTTGTGTATCTTTTGTTTCAGTGCACAAGACTATGACAGTGATAGTTGCTCTGCTCATTACTGATAATTGCAATTATTGACTTGTCATATTCATGGAAAGCCCCTTGTGTGCCACTGTGGTGTGGAGACAACTCCTTATTGAATAAAACCACAGAGTTATCCTATCAGCTAATCTCTCGAGTGCACAATAGTCAATAAAAATGTGGCGATAAACACATTTTTTGTTTACATACCGATAAGTGCATTGTTGATTGCGCTGAAGATAATTCTTTTTTATATCTACTTAATGTGGTTACAAAGAATAAACTTACAGTTTAGATATCATCAAGTGAAGGTATAGAGAGTGGGCTACAAACAATGGAGGACTGCAAGATGTTTCTCAACACCTATCTTGGTTTATGTTAAAGAGTATCATTAAAAAAAATTTGCAACGCCATCTTCTCTGTATATTCTAAATACCTTGTTTCTATAAATGCTAGCTAAAAATAAATTATATATTTTAATTTCCAATATCCAACCCAAGGCTTTACTATACATACTATCCTCACGAAAAGCATCAAAAAATTTTAAATTAGTTAAGAACTTCATGAATTATTTATGACCAATCAAAGCCATGCAATTGATGTCATAGATATAATAATAAATTCATTGGGATGTAAAAAGAGTACTTGAGATTACCCAACATGCTTTGTTTTTGGTTTTGCTTCAAAGACCTGCACTGAACCTCCTTATCATCCGAAACATCTTCAGTTTGCTCCCTACTCAGCCTTCAGCCCTTGTTTTGTGAAATCTCCAACAGCTGATTTTCTGTGGATTTGGATGAGTCAAATAATTTTAATCAAAGCCTCACGACATAACAAATATATTTTTAAAAACGAATTGTTTTAGCCCATGAAATATCAGATTTATTATTGTATAAAGCAGAAATGGAATAGTTGTAGTTGTGTTGAACCAATGAGCTCTACTAACACCAGGCGAAGTCTGGAATAGCCATAGTTACTGTATAACTAACGTGAAACTTGCTCGAGATGCAATTTAGAAAAATGGAGCCGCTAACCAATCTACTCAGTTAACAAAGGATTCACTTCCTTCAAACTTTAAATATTAAAAGAAAAATTGGAGGCATCGGAGAATTTTACTAAAAATGTTTTATAGCTCTATAATGTTCCAGTTTAGCACTTGGCTCGAGTCTTCCAGAGTAATAAAAATGAAGTGATAGATGTTTAAGTACAAAAACCTGGTCGGTGTAGAGGACAGTACATCATAAATGCCTTAAAGCAAAGACTATACAATAAATTGACTAACCCTTGTATTTCATAACAAAAAACCATAAACACGATATATTTTTGCATGTTTTTTATAAATATTTGAGCAGCGAATATTGATTATGCACTACAGACTGCTTTATGCTGCTACACTAAACATGTACTTAGCATTCAACGACGTCCACTAACGTAAATCAATAGAACGGGATGCTTTAAATGAAAAGAATAACCTTGCAGCTGTTAGAGTATCGACTTTACTCCAGCGATGCATTAGCATTATTGATCCACACGTCTATGGAGAGCTGACTCATTAGCTGCAAGCAGTAGAAAAGAGACCCAGTCGCCTCTTTTCTCCGCTAGCTTTTTAGTGGATATTTGTTTTTGAAGTATTATCATGGAGTCATCGGAATGTTGCGATGAGTTTCTAGCTAATACCTGGAAGAAAGACCTGTGTATAAACTGTCAGAGGCATGTGAGTGAGCACAAGTCGGTGAAGAGTGACACCCTACCACAGGTATGTGTTATATTATGTTGTGATTTTAGTTGCCTCGATTATAACTAAACATTCTATGTATGCTGATTCAACGCCTACTGGAACGTGAATACTACAGAATGAAGGGTATTCCATTTATTGGTGTAGCAGAAAACTGGAATGAGCAGCCCAGGGAAATCCAAACTACCGACTAGAACGGCCTCCAGTCTTACTGACTCCAAATTTTCTGCTGCCAACTCTCCGCCAAAACCCAGACGAGTCGCTTCATTTAACAATCATGCTGTCAGCCAAACCAAACCTCTGGCAGCCGTCAGATATGCTGGTAGCAGACCTTCAGCAGCTCCCAAGTCTTCACCACCAACAGCAGTTAAACCACAATCAGCGAACAAACCTGTATCAACGCACAAGCCTGGGTCGGCAAACAAACCAGTAACAGTAAACAAGCCTGGGTCGGCAAACAAGCCTGTGACAGCAACCAAACCAAAGACGACATCAAGAGCAGCAGCCGATGGAGGGGAGATAGTAAATGGTCTACGTACACCCAAGATGTCTATTGGTGCTCTAGCTGAAAGGAAACAGAAGGTTACAGAACCAAATAGTCGGACATTGAATACCACTGTTGTACACTACCAACATCCCAAGCCAACTTCTGTAGATGGTAAGACTACTCCTGTTTCATCGCTCTATGAAATCACTCCATTGCCATTTTAAATACATAAATAGCTTTTTGTACCGTTTATTAAAAACTGATCAAATCTCAGCGCAAATCTGCGCTCTTTCAATTGTATGACAGTTATTCAAAAAGAGAGCAACTGCAGCGTAATCAAACCTCCATTTTATTATTGCTAACAACAAGTTTGCTATTTGGGGTACAGCTGTTTTGTCATCTCACTAGTTGGCTAAAATAAGAAGCCCTCAGCGTAGAACTCATCATATGACTAAAAAACAAAAAGTTAAAAACTTTGAGAGTTGGAATTGAATGCCAAGGATGCCCATATAATAGGGTAAACAGTAACAATATGAAACATCAGTTCCATTGTTGACTACAGAGGCAAAATGTCTAACGATTATAAACGTACTCAAAGATAACATGCTGGAAGTCATGTTTCAAAGATGATATGATATGCGTGTGCTTAAAAAATCATTCACGCTAACAAATGCTTAAACTAATCATCTAAATATAAATATATTGCACAACTGGCCATGATACATCAAACTGGTCATAAAAATGATTTCTTCTGTAAGAAGACAACTCCTAATTTATGAGAGTAAGCCATCATTGAAACGTTTTACAGTGTAAGTTTTCTGTGCTTTGTAAAAATCAATGGATTAGATTGTTGCTTATTGGACAATAACTTTAGAACAAGAGCTAGTTTGCAGTCTTAGTCCCCATAGCAGGTGTTGTAGAAGCAACCAATAAAAATGCACCCCATCTGCCAGTCAGCTGGGACACAAAACTCTTTGTGTTAATAATTTCAGGACCTGATATAAACACAGACGAGATGGCATTGCAGAAACCTGGACAGCAAAACAAACAGCGGAATATACTCCAACCTACAGTTTATTCACAACCAAGTTCTTCAATCTATGACAATGCTTCTATGGGTAACGTGCATGTAGACACCCTCATTAAATGCTATGACAGAGTAAGTTCCGCTGCTATAACAAGCCCTAAATATGATGAAGTGGCGAGAGAAGGAGCACCTGGTAGCCAACTAGACGTAACCAGCCCTGCACATACTGCAAGGAAACAAATGACTACTTCCCATGAATCCAACAAGTCTGAGCGGATCTATGCTGAGGTAACAGAGGACTATCTCAGACCTACAGAACCATCAAAGTATATGAACAGTAAGTTTGTAGTTCCTGTAGATCTTGTATGTACATCCATATACATATATTGCTTGTGTGCAAAACAAACATGTTATATCTCAAACAGGAAGTGAGCAGAGATAAATATGAGTCTTGTTGTTTCTTACTGCAGGTATGTTTAATCCTCCATCGGCAGAATATGAGGAGCTGAATCTGTGCCGTATAGAGAATCCAGTGAATAGCAAGTCTCAGACTATGCCAAGTAAGTAGAGAGGTGAAAGGTTCAAATAAAAAATAAAGGTGACCAAATGAGAAGTAGAAAATGTGAATTGTGAAGGATGGGCAAAATGTGGTAATTTATAGAATGGCAGTGGGAATGTGAACAATGCTGGCAAAAAATTGACAAAAACAAAATGTGGAGATGAGATAGTGTGGAGATGAATAAAAAAGTAGAAAAAACAGACACACATACAAATAGAGAACAAAAGATTAAAGTAGAAGAGATATAGCTAGCGGAAGTGATAGACAAAGGAGGAAGTGGGAAGAGCCAAGATTGAAAAGCGAAAGGAAAAAAAGGATTCTGTGGAACGAAGCTAGAGAGGCAGAGAAAAAGCGGATATAAAAATGGGAGAGAGTAGGTGATGGGGAAGAGGGGGGGGGGGAGGAGTGATGGAGAATGTAGAAGAGAGACGGGAAATTGAAAGAAAAAAGGAAGGAAAACCAAAGAAATTGATAGGAAAATAAAACTCAAACCAGTTAGTAGTCTAAAATCTATGACCCACAGTTATACAATACATACACACACACAGGTATACAATACACACACACAGGTATACAATACATACACACACACAGGTATACAATACATACACACAGGTATACAATACATACACACAGGTATACAATACATACACACAGGTATACAATACACACACAGGTATACAATACATACACACACAGGTATGCAATACATACACACACAGGTATACAATACATGCACACACAGTTATACAATACATACACACAGGTATGCAATACATACACACAGGTATACAATACATACACACAGGTATACAATACACACACAGGTATACAATACATACACACACAGTTATACAATACATACACACACAGGTACACAACACATACACACACAGGTATACAATATACACACACAGGTATACAATACACACACAGGTATACAATACATACACACACAGGTATACAATACATACACACACAGGTATACAATACACACACACAGGTATACAATACACACACAGGTACACAACACACACACACACACACACACAGGTATACAATACATACACACACACAGGTATACAATACATACACACAGGTATACAATACATACACACAGGTATACAATACATACACACAGGTATACAATACACACACAGGTATACAATACATACACACACAGGTATGCAATACATACACACACAGGTATACAATACATGCACACACAGTTATACAATACATACACACAGGTATGCAATACATACACACAGGTATACAATACATACACACAGGTATACAATACACACACAGGTATACAATACATACACACACAGTTATACAATACATACACACACAGGTACACAACACATACACACACAGGTATACAATACACACACAGGTATACAATATACACACACAGGTATACAATACACACACAGGTATACAATACATACACACACAGGTATACAATACATACACACACAGGTATACAATATATACACACACAGGTACACAACACATACACACACAGGTATACAATATACACACACAGGTATACAATACACACACAGGTATACAATACATACACACACAGGTATACAATACACACACAGGTATACAATACATACACACACAGGTATACAATACATACACACACAGGTATAAAATACATACACACACAGGTATACAATACACACACAGGTATACAATACACACACACAGGTATACAATACACACACAGGTATACAATACACACACAGGTATACAATACATACACACACAGGTATACAATACATACACAGGTATACAATACACACACAGGTATACAATACACACACACAGGTATACAATACACACACAGGTATACAATACATACACACACAGGTATACAATACACACACACAGGTATACAATACATACACACACAGGTATACAATACACACACAGGTATACAATACACACATACAGGTATACAATACATACACACAGGTATACAATACACACACAGGTATACAATACACACACACAGGTATACAATACACACATACAGGTATACAATACATACACACAGGTATACAATACACACACAGGTATACAATACACACACACAGGTACACAATACACACACACAGGTATACAATACACACACAGGTATACAATACATACACACATAGACACACAAACAATAGGCACGTACACACACAGACACACAAACAATAGACACGTACAAAGACGCACAAACAATAGACACGTACACAGACACACAGACACACAAACAATAGGCACGTACACACACAGACACACAAACAATAGACACGTACACACACAAACCCACAAACAATAGACACGTACAAAGACGCACAAACAATAGACACGTACACAGACACACAGACACACAAACAATGGACACGTACACACACAGACACACAAACAATAGACACGCACACACACAGAGACACACAAACAATAGACACGTACACAGACACACAAACACAAACAATAGACACGTACACAGACACAGGTATACAATACATACACACACAGGTATACAATCCATGCACACACAGGTATACAATACATACACACCCAGACACACAAACAATAGACACGTACACACACACAGACACACAAACAATGGACACACACACAGACACACAAACAATAGACACGCACACACACAGACACACAAACAATAGACACGCACACACACAGACACACAAACAATAGACACGTACACACACAGACACACAAACAATAGACACGTACACACACAGACACACAAACAATAGACACGTACACACACAGACACACAAACAATAGACACGTACACACACACAGACACACAAACAATAGACACGCACACACACAGACACACAAACAATAGACACATACACACACAGACACACAAACAATAGACACGTACACACACAGACACACAAACAATAGACACGTACAAAGACACACAAACAATGGACACGTACACACACAGACACACAAACAATAGACACGCACACACACAGACACACAAACAATAGACACGCACACACACAGACACACAAACAATAGACACATACACACACAGACACACAAACAATAGACACGTACACACACAGACACACAAACAATAGACACATACACACACAGACACACAAACAATAGACACGTACACACACAGACACACAAACAATAGACACATACACACACAGACACACAAACAATAGACACACACAGACACACAAACAATAGACACATACACACACACAGACACACAAACAATAGACACGCACACACACAGACACACAAACAATAGACACATACACACACAGACACACAAACAATAGACACGTACACACACAGACACACAAACAATAGACACGTACAAAGACACACAAACAATGGACACGTACACACACAGACACACAAACAATAGACACGCACACACACAGACACACAAACAATAGACACGCACACACACAGACACACAAACAATAGACACATACACACACAGACACACAAACAATAGACACGTACACACACAGACACACAAACAATAGACACATACACACACAGACACACAAACAATAGACACGTACACACACAGACACACAAACAATAGACACATACACACACAGACACACAAACAATAGACACACACAGACACACAAACAATAGACACATACACAGACACACAAACAATAGACACATACACACACAGACACACAAACAATAAACACGTACACACACAGACACACAAACAATAGACACACACACAGACACACAAACAATAGACACGTACACACACAGACACACAAACAATAGACACACACACAGACACACAAACAATAGACACGTACACACACAGACACACAAACAATAGACACACACACAGACACACAAACAATAGACACGTACACACACAGACACACAAACAATAGACACGCACACACACAGACACACAAACAATAGACACGTACACACACAGACACACAAACAATAGACACGCACACACACAGACACACAAACAATAAACACGTACACACACAGACAGATTATCAGGGCAATCTCCTATGTGCTATACAATACCAATGGCTATCTAATGATACAGTAATGGTAGAACAGGGCGTATGGTAAATTAATATTCATGATTAATTGCATGAATTTGCTTCGCTAACTTTAGACAGTAGAGTTGGTGAAGGTGAAGGAATAACAGCTGCTAGCCACCCTGTTCAAGGCAAGAAGATGTCTTTCTTCAAAACTCTGCTGAAGAAAGGTAAAATTATCATTATAAGTATTCTCACTATTACACTGTTCCTGTGGTTTGTTATAGCGTTGACTGTACAACAGTGGGGTTGCATCTAGTGCTGCCTACAAGGTGGGAGATAAACAGCACCCCGTCAAGTCGCATTCGCTGACCATTCTATAGGTATTAATTCTGTCAAAGTTTCATTTTGGTGTACTGGAAGGCAGCGGCAGTGTATAATTATTTTCCTTTATGCAAAGAGCTGCTTTATTGCAAAGACCAGCATGATCCCAACCAAACCAGCTCTTGCTTGCTTGTGACTTTAATCATAATGTTGCTCTAAAATCAAAAGTACCCCGCTTTCATTTCCTGTTGTATTGTATTTGAATTTATTGCAAGGTTATGGTCTGAACCAAAAAATCAATAGGCAATCACGTGTTCGATCTATTTTCATTGACAAAGGAGATTCCGTTGTTCAAATACAACTAAAATCATATTTCGTTAGTCTTCCATGTTTTAAAAGTCTACCTAAGACCAGGTGACCGTTAATGTATTTAAGGTTGGACGCTTTGGGTTACAACAAACATCAACGTAACTTGTTGAGTTAAGAATGAGTATTGGTAATCATGTGATGTGATTGGTGACAGGTAGTGAATCAAGTATGCAATAGCAGTGACAATCGCAATGCCTTTGGTAAATGCATCGCTGCATAATTTTACGGAGACTTTTAACAACCCATTTTGGAAAAGGAACATAAAAACAAGTTTTACTTATTACATTATATGAACATCTGAACATTCACAAATTACTTTTCATTTCAACATTTTTGAGCCACACATTATTATTACAAAGCGCTTTCATTTTGATTTGCCAGATTATATAAAACGATTTAGCTGATAAGCCCCATATTGCTATGTACAACAATACCGATGTTTCGTGTTTCTGGAAGCTTAACATACTTTCTGACACAAAATAAGGGAATGTTTGGGAGGTGCTTAGTGATTTAGCAAGCATTAAAAATGCACTATGGGGGCCCAGAGGCGTCGGATGGTTACAGCGGTCATATGTAATACGTACAAGCACTATCGTCAGTGATGTGACGTTCTTTCTCAACTGTTCATTAATCAAATTCTTTGCCAACTTCCCATTACAAAGGTGCAGCCCATGCCACATTCTGGATGTTCAATCATTTCTGACATTCAACCTTGCAGCGTCTAACCTGCTTATGGATGCCACCCATTGTATTATCCACCTGCTTTGGTGGAATCTATTCCATCGCTCATGTTATACCTAAAACTCCTCTAACGAAAAATGCATACGTTTAGCCACTTTTTTATTTCACTTCATACAAAGCATTGCTGGGTTAGTAGAGTTTGGTGAGCTGAGCAAACACCAGTAACAAAAGCTGGTAAGTTTAATACAGCTTTTGCTCTCTGGTGGTACTTCCGCAGCTGAAAATTATGTTACATTTCTGCAATAACGTTGTAGGTCGTGGTATTCCATCACCATTCCACTAAAACAACGAAATCGCCTATTTGTCAACACGGCTCACTAGCTCACCAGCCAATCTCTCCAGACCTGGCGACAACTTTTAACCCCCTTTTCACCAATGAATCTGGGCCTGCACGGTACCAAATACAACGCACAGGAGTTGACTTCCTACTCCACAACTATGATGAGCCTTTGGCTCAATTGCCTCAGTTTGTATCTTAGATTTACCAACATTTAAGAGGCGGAGACTCCAGCTCATTATCCAATCCGGCTGGTTCCTAGGCATCGGTTGGCTTGCTCCTTTGGTTCCCCGTCTTTAGTAGCCTTGGTTACATACTCTCCACATCTTGAAATGGTTAGGGTGTGGGCAAGTTATCCTGAGGTCTATTTGTGGATTGGTAGCTATGTCGGCCAATTTGATGCTGGTCCGAAGTAGCATCTTGGGTCAGGGTAGCCATTGCTATCCTGTGCCGGGGTAGTGATTGATTAGTTGTTACTGCATTACAGTATCTGTAAATGGTGATTTCTTCACCTTGCGCCCTGTGCCAGTACATGATAGGCCTGCCTGATGCATAAGTGCTATTAAGAGTACCTCAATAGGAAGTATACATTATGCAAGGTTCACAGAAATCTTGTCTGCTAAAATCCATCACAATACCAAAAACGCTAATTTTTGTGTTCAATAGTGATTAATAGTTTGGTAATTGACGAAATGTAAACCATTCATTAATTAGTGATACCAGTTGATCAGTGCCAACAAGCGGCACACAACCATCTAAGAGAGAAACTAGTCTATAAAAATCATGTATAAATAGAACTAAATGAATCAGCTACAACATTAGTACCTACACAGATGTCCTACTGACGAAATATGTTAAATTCCATCATTGATGAAATTCTGTTTCGGTGAATTCACTAATCTCCCCCAGCTGAAATCAACCAGTAAAAACGGATGAAGTTTTGTGTACACGAAACTGGTTATCCACTTATAGCTACGGTGTTGTCTGACAACATGCCCCCATTGGTCATCTGTTTACCATGGTTGCACGTGTGAGCAGTGATAGGTGGTGTGCGTGTGCTATCAGTATATACCATGTATAGTTAGTCTCTTTCGCTTTGTAGGTAAAAAAGGAGAGAGCTCTCCACCAAGTACAGGACAGAAACTGGAAGGCTTGGTGAGTAGAATATGTACAACTGATATGAATTAATTGATGAGGTGACATGGAAGGGCAGGAGAGAACAAGTGACATGAGAAAGGGGGAGGTAGAAAATATTAATGATTATCTCACGCCTGTTTATCCAATCCACCTATCTTGTCTTTAAATAGGTTTTAATCATAACAAATTTTAATAGAATCACTACTATTTTAGCCGGCACATTTTATCATTCATATGTACGGAACTGTGTAGTCTGTATAGTCTGTTTAGCCTGTGAAGTCTGTGAAGCCTGTGTAGTATGTGTAGTATGTGAAGTCTGTGAAGTCTGTGTAGTCTATGTAGGCTGTGTAGTCTGTGTAGTCTGTGTAGTCTGTGTAGCCTGTGTAGTCTGTGTAGCCTGTGTAGCCTGTGTAGTCTGTGTAGTCTGTGTAGTCTGTGTAGTCTGTGTAGTCTATGAAGTCTGTGTAGTCTGTGTAGCCTGTGTAGTCTGTGTAGTCTGTGTAGTCTGTGTAGTCTGTGAAGTCTGTGTAGCCTGTTTAGCCTGTGTAGTCTGTGTAGCCTGTGTAGTCTGTGTAGTCAGTGTAGTCTGTGTAGTCTGTGTAGCCTGTGTAGCCTGTGTAGCCTGTGTAGTCTGTGTAGTATGTGTAGTCTGTGTAGCCTGTGTAGCCTGTGTAGCCTGTGTAGCCTGTGTAGCCTGTGTAGCCTGTGTAGTCTGTGTAGCCTGTGTAGTCTGTGTAGTATGTGTAGTCTGTGTAGCCTGTGTAGCCTGTGTAGCCTGTGTAGCCTGTGTAGCCTGTGTAGTCTGTGTAGTCTGTGTAGTCTGTGTAGTCTGTGTAGCCTGTGTAGCCTGTGTAGTCTGTGTAGCCTGTGTAGTCTGTGTAGCCTGTGTAGTCTGTGTAGTCTGTGTAGTCTATGTAGCCTGTGTAGTCTGTGTAGCCTGTGTAGCCTGTGTAGTTTGTGTAGTTTGTGTAGTCTGTGTAGTCTGTGTAGCCTGTGTAGTCTGTGTAGTCTGTGTAGTCTGTGTAGCCTGTGTAGCCTGTGTAGTTTGTGTAGTTTGTGTAGTCTGTGTAGTCTGTGAAGTCTGTGTAGCCTGTTTAGCCTGTGTAGTCTGTGTAGCCTGTGTAGTCTGTGTAGTCAGTGTAGTCTGTGTAGTCTGTGTAGCCTGTGTAGCCTGTGTAGCCTGTGTAGTCTGTGTAGTATGTGTAGTCTGTGTAGCCTGTGTAGCCTGTGTAGCCTGTGTAGCCTGTGTAGCCTGTGTAGCCTGTGTAGTCTGTGTAGCCTGTGTAGTCTGTGTAGTATGTGTAGTCTGTGTAGCCTGTGTAGCCTGTGTAGCCTGTGTAGCCTGTGTAGCCTGTGTAGTCTGTGTGTTGTTGGAAAGGCCCGGTGTGAGACGGTATTCAATAGTATGCACAGTAGAAAGCATGAGGCCAACTTAAATGACTGTGAAGGTCTCTTACCGCAGTTTTCTAGTTTTGTTGCTGCCAGTGTGACCCAACTAATTCAACCACTGTGGCTAATCAATAGAGTTGTACATGTAGACCTAATAATAAAGAAAACTGTGGTAATTGTATGTATAAAAATTTAAATGGGATATTACGCGTAAAACTGTATGTATCGATTGGTATACACAGAACTATACCCTTGGAAACGGATGCATAAAGATTTACACATAGAACGATACATGTAAAACTGCACAAATAGAGGTGTCCACACATGGAACAGTACACATAGAGGTGTCCACACATATTCACACCTCAACAATCAATTCCACTCAGCTGAATAGCAAAGACCTGGGCAAATCACGGGTGTTTTGAATCTTCAGACTCAAAGAATTGAAACAAATTAATCTGAGCTGATTTGATGATTTGCTGACTTTATTTGATTTGCATACCTTCACTCTAAGTCTAAGTTTTCGATTTTCTCCCATCTGTGCTAAATAGGGACGAACCTTTAAATTGGGTGATTAGGGTAAATGACCGTTGCATCAATTCCTAATCTTTTCATCGCCTTAGTCAATAGTGTACCACACTGACCGTAACACTGTGGTGTTAGAAAGGCATGGGAAACTATCAAACAGCTTCGCTATTTGCTACCCATAAGGCTACTGGCCAATGAAATAGTTGCGAGCAGCTAGCAAGAATTTTGGGTTGCCTAAAAACGCTAGCTCATAATAATTCATAGTTATCTGGTATTCTACTCATTTGTGTGTGCGATGTCTACCTGAAACCAAAGGCATCTATTGATATCTCTATACTCTAAACGGATTATCACTAATAAATATAATCCGTTTGAAGGCCCAGGGATTATCCTCAATGATCCTCAATGATAGTAGATATTATATAGAGATATAGATAAATAGGTGTAATGCTTGGCTAGGTAGCGTTGGGGTATATTACATCACAGAGATAATATACCTGGTGCAACCAAGCGTGGTGTCGTGAGATCCATAGAAATCAAATGATGACACACTTGCTTTGTTTGCTGAGCAGGACTCGATGCCAGCACCCAGTAAAGGCAGACAGATGGCAGCTGTAGACAGCTGGGTGGCTGAACAAAACAGCACCAACAAAATGGAGGTACTTTGTTCAGGTGGTGCTTCCGCTAAAGGTCCAGGAGGTTCTGCAACACCAAGCAATGCCATTAGAGCAAGCCTCACAGTCTCTACCGATAGGGTAAGAAATATTTACTAGTTTTAGCTATCTCCGCTTTGTTTCAAGTATTCTGTGGCATAGCTAATTCTAGATATCGTCGCATCTCTATTCATTTTTATGTTGCAGATGGATACAAAAAGTTTGAACATAAAAAGCAGTATTTCCCCAACGCTGTCTCTGCAAAGACCAGATGAAAAACCCCCGCCCCCTCCAAGCGCTCAGACGAAATCGGTCATTCTTTCTAGCAGTTCTGTGCCCGATCATGAGAAACGGCCATCTACATTGTTTAACAACAATAATTTGCCTTCTTCAACCAAAGTGAGCAATTTTTTTTGTATATTGTAAAAAGTTAATTTTTGAAAAATTACCATAATTCAGACTTCTTATCACGATTTCACGCTTTATCTCTAGCCAACTGAAGTAGCAAAAAGTGTAACAACATTCACAGCAGAATCATACCTTTGTTGCGTCACAAAACATCTTGATGATTCTTTCTTGTGATGAAACTTTGCTATCAACTCGTAATATTCTTTGTGTTGTGCTTGTCATTAGAAAATATATAAGAGGTTCAGGGGGTTTTTGTCTGCTTCAAACGAATAAAGCTGAGGAACAGTCTAGAATGTATCAGTACAGCTACAATTTTTTTGGCAAATATCCAAAAAAGCTGCAAGTCTTCATGTTAAAAAGCAACTAACAGTGAGAAAAAGCATGTTTACTTGAGCTAAGTAAGCTAGTAATGTTTTAGATCAAAGCAACTGGCAGTGTTTCTTCCCAAGCTGTAGACATACACAAAGTTAGGACGAAAACGGACAGTCAACCTGAAGGATTTTACGACACTCCCTGGGAAGATGTCGACACTGTGATATCAGCCATCTTGACCAATAAAATGGAAAAGTCTTTAACAATGGCACCAGAAAAAGAAATTTTAAAATCTCCCTTAGCCGAAGGGCCAGGCAAAAGCAACATCAAAGCGAAAATACAGGCTCAGCATTGCCGCCAGACGTCTATGCCAGAGTGCAGGTATTGGAACGACGCTAAAGCACTGAAAATTATGTTTAACTTTGCCTACTATGATAGCAAGTTTTTGTATAACTATTATTTTTTTTACAGAAGCAATGAGTCATCTAGACCCCATAGATCAGGCAAAATTTCACCTACTAGTGTGACAGACTCGGGCTATGAGTCTACTAGTACCACAAGAACTGTTAGTAGAGGGCAAAGCAATGCATCTGATCAATCTCATTCTCGTTCAGCTAGAAATCTCTCCAAGCCAACTCCAATAGACTCAATTCCTTTGTGCTTAGAGCAGATTGGGGCTATGAACAACCAAACCCTACAGGTTTGAGAGATATGTTGCTAATGGCAGTTTAAATTGATTTAAAATGTGTGACAATGCCACCTGCTATGGTTTATGAAATAAAATACAGATTAGCTCTACGCTACATAGCACAAGTTGTCACCAAACTTAATACATAAGTACATTGCTTCTCTAACTTGTCTTACATTGCATGATTTTACCAGTGAAATTTCACTTTGTTTTTAAAATATTCAAACTATTTTAGTCTGATGGGGCAATACCCAAGTCTCATGTCTGATCTCTTTATTTTTGTTCACAGAAACTTGCTAAAGCTTATCTTCAGCGAAATAATCAACTAAGTACTGATATCAAAGATGTCAGCTGGAGTGATCTGTGCCTTACCGAGAGCACAACTCCCACCCACCACAACAACAAGTGTGTTTTCTACAAAACAGAGTTTAAAGAGCAGCCGGATCAACCAATCACAGTGATGGTAAGACTGACTACATCTAAAAAAAAATTTTTTGAAAATCCCGTTAGACCTATTTAAATTTTGAATTTATATTAAGTTTAACTGGCACTACTCTTTTAGTTTTAAGTGCATTAATTTCATAATTTTTTGTTTATAATAGCTTTCAATAAAGGAGCCAGTTGCGTGCAGGACATATTCTCCCAACCAGCTACCAGTTAGCCTTAGGTTCTGTGCAAATGTAGATGAAAGCCTGTTGCCGTCTCAAATGCTCAAAGCTACAGCAGCCAACACATCTCAAAGTAACAGTGATTCTAGTAGTCCGGGTAAGTGTTGAATAGCCTCTTGTATTGGCACCTTGCCAGCCACAGTAATACTAACACTTTTCTTGGAGTTGCCTACTCATAAAAAAGACAACTCTTCTATTGTTCAACTTTCACTCACACCGTTACAGATAGGAATTGTGATGAGGCAGCAGGGGAAGCGAGTGAAAAAGTGAGAAGTTATGTGACACTGCTGCCGTACCACGAGAAACTGCTGTCGGTCACTTCTTACATAAAACAGCAGGACAGGAATTGCAATTCTGACTATCACCTCTTGATGGACTCTCTGTTTATTGTACTACAAGTTATTAGTTTGATATTCTCTTTGGCGGAGAGACAAAAGGAGCTAGAGTCTCTAAGTGCGGGTGATCTAGTAGTGTCCCTTGATGCTGATGCAGTTTCCACAGTCTATTGTCACATGATATCTGTAAGAGAGGCAACTGTAGACTTTAACCTTGCGTGTGAGAAGCTCAAGCTATTTATGATTCAATTAAGTCACACTTCAGAGCGTTTAGCAAAGCTCAAACAGTTTAAGACAGTAGATGACTTGATACAAAACTCTACAGATGCAGGAGATCTGAAGACAATAGGTCTCATCATCCACTATATGCTTTGGGGACCCAAAGATGATGAGATTAGAGTGATGTCTACTGCGGAGAACAGGAAACAATCTTATGAACTCTGGCTACATTTGTCTAGAGCTACACTTCTCAACAAGCTCGTCTTTCATCCAATCAGCAGTCTTAAGGTTTATATGATGGTTAACTTCCTTACCAACACCAGCGGCAATGAAATACTCAAAATAACAAAACTGCTCAGTACCTACTAGAAGAAACAAAGAAAGGCGGTATCTCACTAGTTATGTACAACTGAAAATATATATTAATTTATTTATTGAGCTCGTCGTGCTGCTTCTAGACCTTATGCAACTGTTAGCAGCATTTCTATATTTGTGTGCCAAATTGTTAAAATAAAGTTGTAATATACAGAGTTAGCTACTACTGCTGCTACTGCTGCTGCTGCTGCTACTTGAAGGGTATTCACTCTCTATTCCAGAATTATGCGATGATGCGTTACCCATGCTGAGTCCATCCACCTACAAAAATCAATCGAATAATAAACTTGCAGGCAACGCTCGCAGCATTGACCTTGACATTGACTTGTATCTTACCGATCTATCTGAACCCTTCTTTCCTACAGATTTTCCACCAACCGACTTTCCACCAACCGACTTTCCACCAAGTGACTTTCCTCCTATTGACTTTCCACTGACTGTTTTTTCTCCTAATGTCTTTCCACCAATTGATTGTCCAGAGAATTGCATTGCTGCCAAAATGTCAAAGTTGATAAACAACAAAAATTACTTGACAAAAGTCGACAAAAAACCATTCCTCATAAGCTGGGGAACGTTTGCTTGCACACAAAATATAATGCAATTGTTTCACAATAAAGAAAACGCGCATCCTGAGAAAGTTTTCAAACAGTGGGAAAACCCCAATTAATTACGGGGATTTCCAGATTTTGTTTATTGTTTTATACAAGCCGCAATGAATATTTTTTAGGTTTTCCCAGTAATAAAATTTTTGCTCCGGTTCCGCGTTTTTCTCTGATGTCAATTTTACTTTCTGAAACTTAAAAAGATATCATCTACGTTAGGTACACAAATAGCTGCATGGTTGTCTTTAACCGTAGCCAAAAAATACGATTTAGAACAGCTTGAAAAATCATTACATGGCTGCCAGTGGAGAATGCTTTTAAAAAAAGCAAGTAACTAAAACCTATGAGAGAGAAGAAATCGAAGCATTGTTTAAATTGTTTTTCGGTGAACTAAATGTTTTCTAAATTATCATCATTTTTATTATTTATTTTTATTATCGGGAAAATAATAATTTTACTATACTTTTTACATAAGTTATACTAGAGTCAAATGTGCTACTTCTCAAGACTTATGCCGAAACCTACGTGGAGGTGGTGGTGTAGTGGAGAGAGGATCTGAAAAGTTTCCAGTAGATGCTGTTCCAGTATTCGTTGGGGTCATACTCTGCAAGGCAAAGCATTAATTGTGATTAAAAGTACAACCAGGTTTTTTCAAGGGGAAACAAATCTGAATATAGTTTAGAAACATATTCATTGTAGCAAAAAAATTCACAAATGTCGTAGGAATATAACAATAAGAAATAATCAAACTACCTGCATCTGAGAATCTAGGTAGGAGCTACTTTCTAGCTCAGATTCTGACTCGTCTGATATAATAGACATCTCGGGTGGTTTCCTGTTGCACCGCAACAACCCGCAAATCCTGGATAACCAACCTTTACCTTCAGGTCTAGATACATCAATTGTCACCATGCCTGCAACCGTTTCATCCCTAAATACTGATCATTCATGCACTCTTCAATACAAAATGCAAATCCAAATAATACTATCGTGTTTTGATAACAAAAACTGTATGAGTCCTGCACAAATTCGAACAGCTTGAAATATTGCTGCTTAAACTTAAAAAACTAAAACTTTTGGTTGATAGTTGTTTTTGAAATTTAAAGTGACATTTAAGAGTTATCTTCTCTATACAGGAAACAACTATTTTAACTTAATCAAATTAGTAATTAAAAAAGATTAAAATGAACAAGTTGCTGAGAATGCTTTAATACTTGACTGAACAAAGTTTTATGTCTAAATTCAGAACAAAAAAAAACGTGACACATAAATTTTGTCTTGCCTCCTTTAATGTATAAGTTCATGTTACATTAAAAAATGAATAAAACACACTCACCATCATCTTGGCCATCTTTAAACTTTTCCATCTTACATCCCCCGCTAGTAAATCTACAAAGCACCTCACTGATCACTTTGTATCCATTTGCTATGTATATATAGCTAGTAGTAGCACTAAGTACTTACACATTGTTGAAGTATTTAGGAAAGTCGAGTGATGACCCATGGTCCTCCATCTGCTCCTTCCAAGAAACAGCAAACACAGTAAAGCATAAACAAAATAAGGTGCAACATGTGATGACAGCTGTGAGTATCCAGAACTGTGTGCTATCTGTAATAAAATTATATTTCTTTTAGCAGTTCAGTATGCAACATAAACAACTAGTAACAAATACTTTTTGTACTACAACATTGACGGGTAGTAAGACATTAGCAAATAGTAACAATGGGGTTCTGGCAGGTTAGTAGGTGGAACTAGTAGTAAAGATACCGAAAGCCGCTTGCTACTACCCAGACTATTAAATCAAAAATTAACCCATTTTAACCAGATAATCGAAACCTTTTTTGATTCACTGCAGTAGATAGGTATGGTGCGTATAATACTGAAGATGCGCCATTCATATTAACCATCTCAGTACATCGCTGCTGTGGAAGCAGACCACAACAAGTTCGCAACCTCATTAATTCACTTTGGCAAGCTTGATCAACCCCAAAATACAAAACTATGGCTCTACCCATAGCATAACATTTGATTAATTTTTCTCAAGTGAACATACCAACACATTTTAAGATTATAATTTCAAAAGCTATATTGATTCCTTGAGCATCCTCAGCGATATCGTTTTTGTCACATCAACTGCTTAAAATGAAATCAGGATAAAAGTCAATCAAGTTGTGATTTCTAATGCTAAGTTAAACAATAGACCATGCTACTTCCGCTTGCACAGTTAAAGCGAAACTTCCCTGCCAGAATCCCATTGTAACATGCATTGGCAGCTATCAACAGGTGCTCTTTGTAACATAATATTAACGGCTAACAACAGGTTCCCTCTGTGACACAACAATGACAGCTAGTCACAGGTGTTTTTTGTAAAGCTATGCTGACAACCAATAACAAGTGCTCTCTATGATGGCATGGCCACAGACTATACTCACAAGATAGCTTTAGTTCACAAAAGGTGCCGATAGTTCCACTGGGACAATGACAAGTGAACGCTAGCCAAGAGATTAACTCGTTAGGCTGTTCCTCACAAGTTCCTCCATGTTTGCATGGCAGTGACTGACAGGTGGTTACAGCTGTCAACAGAACAAGTCATTACTTGATGGTAAAATCTAATGGGTCAGGGTTTAGTGATTATAGCTTAGATATATGCCAGCAGGTCAGTTACTACCTACCGAGGCTAACATCTCCAGACTGTACTAAACCTGTAGAGCTATGTGTTACTATACAATGGTAGGTACCTGCAGCTGCACTTCTGGCATCTATTATTTCTAGACTTTTTCCTACCAGTTTATACCTGCATAAAATATCTAAGGCTACATTTGGTGCAGCTAAACTTTGATGATATATATATAAACGTAAAAAAATGTCTGTCTGGATTTCTGTGTATCTGTTGGTGTATCCGTCATTCCAAGCTAATGGACACCTAAACAGCTACACAAAGAGAATTAACAGCCGCTGTAAATCATTTTATTGGCGCGAGTTTAAATCTAACTTTGTTTTCTAACCGGAGATATTTGTAGATATAATATTTTTTATGTTCATAATCTAGGTGGGGACAATCACAGTTTGATAATGCGAGTGTTAAATGAGTCAAATATGTAAATGCGCCTAAACCGATACGCTGAGAAAAGTGAAAACTGCTGTAAAAGTGTTCTACTGGGAACAATTTGATGGATGGCAGGGTTATGAATTTGCTATTTGTTTTCAAACTGCAGATATTCCCAGGTGTGATATTAGCATTTTGTCAATAATGCAGGTGCAGATGAGTCACAAACATTAATATTTTGGTCAGCAAATCTGTGTCATCTTTCAAATTAAGCTGGGAGAGAGAAGAAAGGAGAGCTGGAAAGGGTGGAGCGGGTAAGGACTGGAACAGGGCGGTGGTAAAGCAAGCTAGAGGATGAGAAGAAAATCGGGGTGGGGGGTTACGGAGAGGGGAAGGGAGGGCAGGGGAGGGGAGGGGAAGAGCGAAGACAGAATAGATTGGTCTGGCATAATTATACATGAATACTACGGATAATACTGCTGGTACTGTACTGGTACCTTTTATCTTGCGAAATTGAGTCGATCCTCAACCCATCAGGAGATATCCAAATGACTTCTCCAGCATCCTCAACATCCTCAACAGGACAACCGAGCTCTGTTGAATCTCCCTCAAGAAGTCTTTCAGCAAAACCAATGTTACCTACACCAAACATCATGGATGAGAGCAACGGTAAAAGTTTATATCCGGGAAAGATTTGATCCCGTCTTTTGAGACGTCCTTGTCTGGCTGATCATTATCTAAAATATTAACTTCTCTCAGTACTTACCAGTTTCACATGAGTCCTTGACACACGGCCTTCTTTGTTGAGAGTTACCATTGCATTGACCTCTACACCTCCTGTATTTGATCTCTACTCCAATACCGCAACTTACAGAACATCCTGTCCAATCTGTCCAATCAGACCAAGTGCTCGATTTCCCACCTCCCACGTAAGGACCTCCAGGGGGAGACAATCCATCTAGACAAAACTATTTATCAATAGCGAATGAGAAGAACTTACTTTACACATTTATCCAGAAATTTCTACAGAACATATGACAGAAGCACCTGCAGGTAAGTTGTTAAATGATTGACAGGGTATGGTGCAGGTTTCTGTGTGTATGCCATTTCCATGGCATTTCACAGCAGGTGTGCTACTTATGCACATCCTAGCCTTGACTCTTACACCAATGCCACATGTCACTGTACACGCCCCCCACGCTTGCCAACTTTGCCATTGAGCTAAGCCTAAAACCAAAACTTACATTGCAATACAACAGTTATGTAATAAATAGCAAGCAACAGATACTATCCAAGGAGAGTCATTAGTAATTATTACTAGAATTACTCACTTTTGCTGCATTTTGCTCTAGTTTGACAAATCTTAGATACTTTTTGTCCTTCCGGCGATAGTTGAAGTTGAATACCACTTCCACACGTGACAGAGCATTGGCTCCACTCTCCAGAAACCACTGGTTGCGACTCGCTGGTAGAAAAACACGCATTTGATAAGTTCAAGTACTTCTAGAAAATTCTTACAAAAATGTAGCGATAAAATTTTACCTCTCATCTCCTTCACAAGGAGTTAAAGCCGAACATTTTTCTACCATTTCAGCTTTCCCTATACACACAGCGGGGGTAACACAGTCCCGATACCTCTTTCTTTCTCCACCAGTTCCACAGGCTACACTACATGGTGACCAAAGAGACCAACTTGTCCAGAGACCTGACTCCGGTACACACTTTGGCAAGTCTAAAACAGGAAAATTATTTTCAATGGTTTAAAATTTGAAACTTCTTCGTATTGCCTATAGAAACTAAAAATCGTAAAAAATACTACTAACCTAGACAATGCTTGCGCTCTTTGTCATCTCCGGGGCAATGATCCGGATGTAGACAAATACGATGCCTGAACCGATAGCTGTGTAGCCCACATTTCATTGTACAATCACTCCAAACCGTCCACAGTGACCACCCATTCTCTATGTAATAGTACTCACATTCAATTGTCTGTGGTTGTACATATCATACAAACATTAACTATGAATAGAATTCTGCTTTACTTACCTACACCATCATGATCACCAATATTAATAGATATTTCTGGTTTTTTCTGGGCCATGAGAGAGTCAGCGTATCTATATATAGTAAATGGGTTGAGAAAATTTAATATAGATTAATAGTAGTAATATAGGAGCAGATCCCTGTCATGGAGTCTAAGGAAAAGGTTTTCCTGGTTCTCCAGGTGTACTTTAAGTAGGCACCAGCTACCATGAGAACCTGTGAGGTACTTTTTTGTGTGCACCAGGTGTTATAATTGATACAGATTATTCATAATACTTGGACTTGAAATATTTTTAATGTTGAAATATTAAAGCCTCTTAAAAATTATCGTATCAAATAAAAAGAACTACGGTCTATCACTCTGTGTCAAAACTTTTTAAACTTTCAGTTACTTTTTGTTAGTTTGATTATTAAATAGTACAAGAGATAACTAGCTAATATATGTACTTCCTTACTTTAATATAGCATTGATGATGTTGTGTGAATCTACATTATATGTACTTTTCCTCTCCAACAAGTCAGATGTGTTCTTTACCTTGGCAGATAATTCTTTGATAACGTTCAACTCCTCACTCAATTTCTCTGCATTAATTATCAAATATTGTTTAAATATCAATTTCTGTGCAACTATTGACTCAAGGTTATTTATAGCATTTTGCTTTCAATAGTCAATATACATGTAAATATTTTTTTACATCTAGCTTGTCTAACCAACTATTTTTTGTTTAGTAACATAAATTAACCAAGTTGTGTGATTATGTTGAGATTGATATTGGGAGTTATGCTCTCAATAGGGAGATAACTTCTCACTCAAAACTCCGAACTATATCATTATGGTAGTTTGATAATGGCTCAACAATCACTTATTTATGTGATGTACATATATTATGATACTCACGGCTGAGACCTTGGCTTTCTTTTTGCATCTACTGATTTAGAAAATTCTGTCGATTTTTTATCAGCTAATAAAATTCCACACACGACTTTTTTGATCAAAATTAATGACAGTTTTTTTTTACTCATGGTAATACAGTAGCCTTTCAATTTTGAACAAAAGAAAAATATAAGGAAAACTAATGTGGCTCACAATGTTAAACGCCTTCGCTTTCAAAAGTGTTTGAATGGTTTTGAAACATTCTTGACAGCTTACAAAGCATCCTGTATGTTGGAAATATTTGGGTAATTGTAATAAGCAGCCTATTGAATGGGATCTCAAAATGGGCCTATAAATAAAAAACAGCGATATTTTTTAACTAACATCCGTAAAATTTTGCAACTAATCCGAATAGTTTTAAAATAATTTAAAAATTTTGGGAAATCACAAAACCGTATGAGCGAGCTATAGTAAAACGGCCTAAAATTTTTTTAAATTTTCCTACTTATTTTGAAGAGATTTGAAAAATTTGCAAAGCACATAGTTTTTGAACCAAAAACGTTTGCCCCTATTTTCTTTATAATATCTCTACAAAATGTGTAACATAGACCTGACAATCAACAGACATTGAGCAAATTGTTCAGCTATATAAAAACAGATTTTGAATATAGTCTTCCAAAAGAATTTTATAAACACCTATGATTTTGATATATTATTTGTGGTAAATCAATTACATAACAAAAACGACTGAAGATATATTCATCATTAAAACGAACCAGTGATTTGACTCAGGTTTTTAAAGTGTATGAAAAATTTCAGGAAGTTCTCAGAAGGTGTGTAAAAATTTGGATATTTGTGAAACATTCAGTTGGTTTGGAAAGCGTTCAGACGTTTTAAACACGAAACACAATGCATTCTGAGCCACCATAGGAAACAACTAAAAACAAAAAAATACCTGCTTCAGCCTTAACCATGGCTTCTTCCACACTTTCATGTTGCTTTTGTGGATTATAGGCTACAACAACCTGCTGCCCATTGCCTCTGGCTAATTGCTTGTAGGTATGACTTATTGCTTCAGCTAGCTTTTCTGCCTGAGAGAGTGATTCGTCAGGCTCTAACTACAGATGGAGCCGAAGACAAAATATAGTAAACTAACTCAACTAGTAAACTAACTCAACTAGTAAACTAACTCAACTAGTAAACTAACTCAACTAGTAAACCAACTCAACTAGTAAACCAACTCGATTAGTAAACCAACTCAACTAGTAAACCAACTCAACTAGTAAACCAACTCGACTAGTAAACTAACTCGACTAGTAAACCAACTCGACTAGTAAACCAACTCGACTAGTAAACTAACTCAACTAGTAAACCAACTCAACTAGTAAACCAACTCAACTAGTAAACCAACTCGACTAGTAAACTAACTCAACTAGTAAACCAACTCAACTAGTAAACTAACTCGACTAGTAAACCAACTCAACTAGTAAACTAACTCAACTAGTAAACCAACTCAACTAGTAAACTAACTCAACTAGTAAACCAACTCAACTAGTAAACCAACTCAACTAGTAAACCAACTCAACTAGTAAACTAACTCAACTAGTAAACCAACTCAACTAGTAAACCAACTCAACTAGTAAACCAACTCAACTAGTAAACCAACTCAACTAGTAAACCAACTCGACTAGTAAACTAACTCGACTAGTAAACTAACTTGACTAGTAAATTATCTTTTAAACGATGAGGTTGAAACAACTACATTCCATACAATATACACCGTACTAACCTCTTCTAACGCTTTACTTGGACTATCAATATGCGCCAGCTTGATGGGAAAAAGCTCTTCGTTATTTGACTGAAAACAAACACAGTAATTACAATGCCAAAATAAAATATTGAAGTTTTTTTTGAGTATGTACATATTTTGTTTAGATAATTGCGCATGTATTGTAAGTTCACATGGTTGATAAACCATGAAAAAATAAGTGCCGATACATTAAGCCTACAAAACCGAATGGATATTTTCAAATTAACTCAAGATAGCCAGTATTAGATTGGTAACCAAGAGAAGATAACTGGATTCACAAAAGAATAGGAGTTAATGAAGCTGATCAGCTTGTAGCTACTTTAATCAATCCATCAACACAAAGGCGCTATGTTAACTCTTTGACATATTGAAAAGAAAATCATAACAAAACTTTAACCATAATATGCAGTATATTACCTCAGTGGTCTGGTTTGTTTCCAAATTGGGTTGTCCTAAAATAGTAGTTTGGGTTTTTACTTACAATTTTTAATATTTAGTTACGTCAAGTTTGCTGGAAGACTTTGAAATGTTGAGATGTACTATGTCACACATATATCAAGTTTAGGGATAGAAACGTACACACATAATGACAACACATACTTGTATCTTCGCGTGCAACTATATCCAATGAAGGAGAGAGTCTCTCACTACAACATCAATGGACAATACTATAGGCTATAGCTACAAATGTCTGTGTTATCTAGTAACAGTAATACCTCTAGTGGGGTTGTTGCACTGGTTTGTGTTGTGAGCTACACTGAATTGTGTGTAGAAAAAGAGAGGATACCTGATTAGAGGTCCAGCATATACATGTACTGGTAACATTTATCTGACAGCCCTGAAATTACAGTAGTGTAGAAAACTCCTAAACAGTTATCATTTTTCAATGCAGAAGTTTTATTATATGCAAAACACTCTGTGTATGAAGCAAAATATTATTTGAACGCATCGAGTGACACACATTAAAAAAAAAGAAAAGAAATATTATACAAACACGAATTTAAGTTGCCGACTAGTAATAAATGAAACCATAAATAATCAAGTTTGCTAATTTTAAAGTTGATAAAAAAATTATTACGTATGAAAGCTTTGTAATTTTTTCAAACGTGTTTCATCTGTTTTAAAATTAATTATCTATCGATCACAAAGATACCAATTATTGAATGTGCGCAGTCATTTTATTATATATTTCATTACATTTAAATTAAAACGTTTAGATGAAGTTGTCCCCACCAAGGTTATTTCTAGGCTGTTAGACAAACGCTACCACATATATTCAATACATATTGCTGGCCACGCCTGCCTGAGCAGTAAAAAAGCAGGAAAGATAATATCGACATCAATAAAAAACTAGCCAAAAGGAAGCAAATTATCAGAGAGCTAACATAGGTATGCCTAGAGTCATCAAGGCACGGTAGGACAACAGTTTGTTGTACGAACCTGTTACTGTAATATAACATGATATATATGATACACTTACTACATCTGCTCAGAGATATTTGGTTGAGACCCATTTTCCGTGATATTGAAGCTTAAGTTAGCAGTTGCTAAGTTGCCGGTAGGCATTGGTAGTACCAGAGGAGTTTTGTTTTCTAGCAGCTCATAATTATTCATACCACGACTTATTTCTTCCAGTAGTTCATTTGTTTGGGTGGTGATGTTGGGAGATGGTACAGATGTTTTTCTAGAGACTATACAAGCAAATATAAATAATGGAGCGCAGACTGACTGTTAACTTTTGAAGTACATATCACTTGACCAGCACACACACACACGAACGCACACATGGAGGTAAATCCAAACCATAATGACGGTTGGCTGATTCCTGGTAAGAATTGCCTTCCTTGTCCAACTCTCTGTACCACTCCGAACTACTCTGAGAACTGGGGTAGTATTTCCTGTAAAAGCTTTCTCCTTTTGTAGGAAGCTCTTCTCCAGCAAAGCACACACCTTACAAGTTATATCATACATTTCCCATTAAAGTATGTTGTTATCTAAGATAATGTACCTGATTGGCAAGTTCTAAGCTAACTTACTTGTCAGAATGTGGACAACGACCAAAATGATGGCCAATTTAGTGAGAGGCATGTTTTTGCTGCTATAAACAGTGTGACCTGTCAGCTAAAACTCTTCCACTGCAGTATAACTGTTGTATGTCATTATGTTTTCTTTGTGTCTTACTTTATGTCGGCCAGTAAAGCCATCATTTGTCACATTCATGTCAGCGTTTGTAAATAGTTACCATGACTAGCAACGTATCAGAGCAATACAATTCTTCAATGTTTGCAAAGAAGTATGGATGTTCATATTCATCAAAACTTATTATTACAAACAAAAACTCAAAGAACAAGAAAGACGTTGAACAAAATAACTTCAACTTGAAACGAGCAAAAAACCTACTTGTACATCACCTAATAGAAAAATGAGAACAGCTTGATTAAACACTAGGAGAAAAATGAACTCAACTGCTAGTGAAAAAACATATTGAAAAAAACAAAAAAACTAAAGTTTTGATTCCAGTTCAAATCACAAAAAGATGACTTTTGACCACAGAGAGAACTCAAGCGCAGACTGACAGTTATAGTTTTATGGCGCTTTGAGGTGGTTCTTAGTTAGCACCCTCCACTTCTTGGCCAGCATACGCAACAGTACAGTATCACGGAATGTCAGTTTACGTTGGGAAGAATCTGTTACTTTCTCATGTTTATTTTGAGCTGAACTAGTTGTAACTTCTGGGTTGGTAGACAGGCTTCTGCCTCTTCCTTTGCCATCAGCTAATGACTGAATAGCTTCGCTAGCCAAAGTCAACAGCTTTGTTCTCTCAGCTAGATTCTCCTACCAAATAAGTTAATACATTAGAGATTACTGCAACAACTGAATTGATTGACTTGATCTGCTCCTATTCTACTACTCCTGTTACTAGTACAAACCTGCAGCTGTTCAAGGGCGATGAGATACTGAAAGTACGTGTCCGTTGGCCATGTTGTTGTAAAGTCCATATCAAACATATCACTGCTGAGTCCTTGCACCTTTCTATGCCAGCCATGTGGATCCTTCATACAGATGTAACAGTTGTAGATATACAACATATATAAATCTTACACATGACTATCTTAATGGAGGAGATACTTGATTTTTCACTTGCAACTGAGACTGTGATTTAATCGAGTCATTTTTACGATTAACACGAACAATTTCTATAAAAAATTAACTCAATTAAAAACCATCTTTTAATTAATTTCCATTAATAGTGACTTCTTTGTTTTTTAAACTTGGCAATTGCAATTTTGTTTGACTAAATGACATATTTATTATTATCATTATTGTTTCTAATGTTTCAAGTTTACCATTTCTATGACTGAGAATGAATTCCAATCCACCATAATGCAATCCAATGCATATAATTTTCAATCAGAGCAGAACAATCTGAATTATATATTGAAGAATTGGAGATAATTACAGGTTTCACAAGAGATTAATTTTGCGATCAATTAAGATCAATAAATAGGAAAATAGGATTAATCTTGACTAAACTTCTTAACCATGGCACAGCCTCACTTGCAACTAATTATTTCAACCAGTTCCACAATATTATGTGTATAATTTATGCGAAAAAGTGAAACACAACAGAAGTTTAATTTTCTACAACGATCAAATCAAAGAAATACAACAGTACAAAAACCATACAACAACGACATAAAACCACCAAATGATTGCGTAACATGTAAATTAGATTTATTAAACATTGTCAAATATTTGTTCATTTACTTCTCCTGAGATTATATGGAGGTGAGGGGGGGGGGGGGTGTAGTAAGACAGGAAAACAAAAGGGAGCCTTGAAAAATTGGTTTGAGAGAGGCGAATCGGTAAGAGACGGCAGGCAACTGTACTCTTTAATGCTCCAAATAGATTTAACGTACTTCTACTGAGGGGGGTAATGTGGCATTTGTGCTTGAACGTGCTGTATAACCTATGCCAAGTTTGAATTCAAGACTTCCGAGTCAAAAATCCACAGGGACACAGCCACTCCTCTGTTTAGAGCCAGCAAACAAGGGCAATAATAATGGCTAGGATCATTAGTTTCTTATCCCAACGTGTCAGTTGAAAACCAACTTTGGGTAAGCAAACAAATGACTTCCGCGCTACCGATAAATCTGTACTCACTTGTTTATTAGCCAGTGAAGAACAGCTTTCTAACCTTGCAGTTTTCAGACTTGCAAAAGACCCCTTGCTCTCCTTGTTTCCTGGCGTCCCTGTAAAATAATATATTTATTATTTTTATATCACTTGCCACACTCAAGGACACTTCATCATACAAATTTGATAAACAACTCCAACAATAAAAAAACTATTCTGGCATGAAAATTATTAGGAACTGCTTTAAGCTGCTTGCCGTGTTTGTTGTTGCTGGTTCTAAATGGTGAGAAAGGTATTTGAAAGGTAAAAAATAATAATAAAATGAATAAATCGATAAAAAACAGAGCAAAAGGCTTTATTTTTGGCCATTATAAAAATTCACTCTGAAATGATTTTACTTGCGCTGGAGAACTACGGAAATAGAAGACTTACATGGATACTTTGCAGAGGTTGATGACTTTTCTCTGTGATCACTAGACACCAACAGTCTAACAGTTCTGGGCTTAATTGGTGCAGGATGCACAGATGATTTGTGGCATTTGTGCGACGAATCAAACCAAAAAGTTTTGGAAGTCAGACTCTTTTTTTCTTTCGACTGCAAACGATCCACCGTCACAGCTTGACCGCCTTGTATTTTTGTATGCAAGTAGCTTATTGCAGATGCACTCTGGCCTTTGTCCTTCACATGCCCGTGGTCAGTGGTGGATGCTATGATGCCGTTGCTTTCTGTTTCCAAATGGTCAACTGTCATCGAATTATGACTTTTTCTCTCTATTTGCAGATAATCGGTTGCCGATGCTTGCTGGTCCTTTTCCTGCTCGTGTTTGGTTGTTGATGCACTTCGGTTTGTTTCCTTTCCTTGCAAATTATCCGTGGTTGATGTACTTTGCAGTTTCTCTTCTGCAACTAGCAAATGGTCAATAACTGATGCAAGTTGATTTTTTCTCTCCTCTTTCAAATATTCAACAGCTGATACACTCTGACCATTTCTGCCAGCTGGCAACTGATCCAAATTAAATAGAAACTGGCTCTTTCGGTTTGCATGGGAGTATTCAATTGCCGATGCACTTCTGGTTTTTTCTCTAATACGTTGGTCGTCTACCTTATGAACACTCTCAGTTTTTTTAGCTACTTGTGATTGGTCTACAGGGCTACTTTTTTCTTCACTCTGCCATGCATTTGGAACCTGTTTTTTTACTTTAGTGCGATTCGCTAATTCAACAATACGGCTGTTCTTTTCCACCAATCGCGCGTCTCCATCAAGGCCATCACTTACTTGTCTCCTCACTCTAGTACATGAACACAACAGGTTTCTGCAGGTTAACAAGTTGTCTCTACATGATCTTTTTTGAACTGGGTGAGCGATCACTACAGATTCGTTGGAGGGTTGTTTTTCATTCATCAATACACCTGCAAAAAGAAAAATGAAGAAATTGACATTGGCAGTATCATTAGTCTGGTGTCAGAACCATCATTACCAGCAGTACTAGCAAAATACTAACAATGGCCATTGTTGCGCTTTCAATACTTTTGACTGCAACAAACTTTTGGAACTCTCAGTTACAGACATATTACGACAATGTCACACCGTCCACAAACCTGATTTCCTGGAAATATTACCGCTTGTTTTTGGGCTAAAAAGCCTCTCCACATTTTTTTTGTCCAAAACTGTACCTCTTCTCTTTTTTGTTACATTGGGTAAAACATTTCTCTCTTTCAGCTTCTTTGAAAACATATCTCTATCAATCTTTTTCTTTGCTCTTTTATCTTTTACACTCTGGAGTCCAAAACTTTTTTCAGACTGGACTAATGTTTGCCTGCTTTGCACAATTCGTGTCATGATGTCCCTGTTTAGTGCGGTGAGTGCGTCCTGTTCGGAACGTAAGTTCTAAGAAAACAAAAGTGAATATGTCTTAAAGTAAGCACATACTTGGGCTTTGAAGCATTTCTAATTAAACAAAAAAACTTTAGTAAAAGTGACTTGCTTTCTCTTCTTGATCTTTGCGACTCTGAATGAATGTATGTACCAACAAGCCAATAAACATACAGCCGAGAATGTAAGCTCCGAAGATGATCCAGAGTACGAGGTAAAGTGCTGCCCCATAACTACTCACCACCTGAAGTAACCGAAAGTTTTGTAAAAACTCATGGAATATTTGTGTGCTAATTATTCTCTAAATACACCATTTTTGAAATATTCCCCACATGAATTACCTGAACAGATTCTAGAGGATGGTAAATCAATCATTAAACTATAAATTAACTGATAAGACTGGATATCACAGACCTTAATCATATCTTTATACACAGCTAACCATCCATCAATCAGAAATAATCGAAACAACAAAAGCATCATCTGATCTAGACTTTTGAACATCTCATTGAAGATCAGGTCCTCTCTAGTGGACAAGGCATATGTCTATAAGATGCAACAAAATGTATATTGTTACTGTACATCTCTCTGTGTTTGGTTATGCATGCAGAAAAAGGAGAACAACATAGCCAAGATAGATTTTGGTCAAACGTAACTGGAAAGATGAGACATTATGTGAAACAGAAAAGTTGGAAAGAACTGCTCTATGAACGAATACTGAAATAAATGTAGACAGGATTGAAATTTGGCGAAAATGAATGCTGACAAACTTGAAAATGTGCTTGGATACCTCATAGAAAGATGGACATTAGAGATTTTATTGTTTATTCTAGGAAGTGTCGACATTCCTAAAATGAATCCAAAAGTTTTCTAATTTATTGCGGAGTCAATATTCATTCACATTGTGTCTGCGTTCTTCCCTGACCAACTTCACCCCTGCCATGTCTATTGGAACCCCTCAAAACAAGTAAGAACAGAAATATCAGAACATGACCAGAGCAAACCACTGTGTTCTATATTTCAAAGGGTTGCAAAATATGAAAGATTTAATGAGCCAGTAACAATTAACTATTCTTCCAATTTAGACAGATTGTTGATAGATGGATAGACAGACAGACAGACAGACAGACAGACAGACAAACAGACCGACAGACAGACAGACAGGTAGATAGATAGATAGTTGGATGGATAGATGGATGGATAGATGGATGGATAGATGGATGGATAGATGGATGGATAGATGGATGAATGATAGATGGATGGATGGATAGATTGATAGATGAATACATAGATGGATGGATAGATGGATGGATAGATGGATGAAGGATAAATGGATGGATAGATGGATGGATAGATAGATAATTGGATAGATGGATGGATGAATAGATGGATGGATAGATGGATGAATGATAGATAGATAGATGGATAGATGGATGGATAGAT
Organism: Cryptosula pallasiana; assembly: GCA_945261195.1. Taxonomy (NCBI): domain Eukaryota; kingdom Metazoa; phylum Bryozoa; class Gymnolaemata; order Cheilostomatida; family Cryptosulidae; genus Cryptosula; species Cryptosula pallasiana. The sequence continues at coordinate 10,598,779 of OX183130.1, read as the reverse complement.
GGATGGATGGATAGATGGATGGATAGATGGATGAATGATAGATGGATGGATAGATGGATGGATGGATAGATAGATAGATAGATGGATGGATGGATAGATGAATAGATAGATGGATGGATAGATGGATGGATGGATGGATAGATAGATGAATGAATGATAAATGGATGGATAGATGGATGGATAAATAAATAAGTGTAGCAAGTAAAACTGCTGATAGACTTGAGCAAAGAACTTACTTCAAACAAAAATATCCCAAACACTGCAGTGATAAAAGCACTAATGATAAACAAAAGAACAACCATAACCAACGATCCAGCAGCTTTGGCTATGGCTTGCAGCAAATATCGAATTTTAGGGAACCTGCAACAACATGAAATTGTACTATATTAGACTCCACTAGTAGTATAAGAGGAGCAGATCAAAGTGATACTACTAGTATATAGTTACCTGATACAAAGTGATACTACTAGTGTCTAGTTACCTGATACAGTGATACTACTAGTATATAGTTACCTGATACAGTGATACTACTAGTATATAGTTACCTGATACAGTGATACTACTAGTATATAGTTACCTGATACAGTGATACTACTAGTATATAGTTACCTGATACAAAGTGATACTACTAGTATATAGTTACCTGATACAATGATACTACTAGTATATAGTTACCTGATACAGTGATACTACTAGTATATAGTTACCTGATACAAAGTGATACTACTAGTATATAGTTACCTGATACAGTGATACTACTAGTATATAGTTACCTGATACAAAGTGATACTACTAGTATATAGTTACCTGATACAAAGTGATACTACTAGTATAGTTACCTGATACAAAGTGATACTACTAGTATATAGTTACCTGATACCGTGATACTACTAGTATATAGTTACCTGATACAGTGATACTACTAGTATATAGTTACCTGATACAGTGATACTACTAGTATATAGTTACCTGATACAGTGATACTACCAGTGTCTAGTTACATGATATAAAGTAATACTACTAGTTACCTTGCACATCACTTGATGCATATGAGTGCTCGTAGAAGAAACACTGTATGACTGAAGGTTCCTTGTTGTATTCTTTGCATGTAGACAGACAATGAAAGGGTAGGATTTAGGGAGAGTGCCATGCTTGGTATAACTGTTATAACAGTTAAGATAAAGTCCAATACATTCCAAACACTTTTCCAAAACTCCTACAATAACAGCAACGTGACATTACATGTGCATTACTATGACTACTGTGGTTGTACTAGATTTTCCATCAATAGTTGTGCTTGCATAACTGCAGCTGTGACTTTGGCTAATATTGGTGCCACCACCACTACTACTACCACTACTACTACTACTGCTACTACCACTACTACTACTACTACACCAACTACTACTACCACAACCACAACCACTCCCACTACCACTACTACTACACCAACTACTACCACTACCACCACCATCGCTACTATCACTACTACCACTACTGCTGCAACTACAACTACTGCTATTGCTACTTCTGCTACTACTACTACTACCACTGCTATTATTTCACTGGCACAACTACTCACACTACTGGTACAACATACACTACAACTAACACTACGACAGCTACCAGTACCATTACTAAAAGAATCAACGCAAACCACTACACATTAACTGCTTGCACTACTCCTAACAGTACATCCAGTGCTATTAATACTAACAATAGTTCAACAGCAGAATGCATACCTTGAAGTTGTCCAGCCAGTTCAGAATGAGACGAGCTATAAGAAATGAGCAGATGGCACTGTCTAAAATCATTAACATAAGAGTCGCGGCAGCAGACTTGCTGTAGATGATCCTGCCATAGTCTACAAGTAGCGTCACTAGTATAAGTAAAAGTTACTTGTTACAGACAAAAGATAAAGTACAAGGTTGTTCATGTAACATACCTAGTTGTACTGCAATGGTTGCTGCATTCAGTACTACAGAAACAACTGTAAGTATAGTAAATACACGGCTCTCAGCCAACCAGTGGGCCCACAAGCTTACTGGTGTCAGCACTGAGTGACGGTTTGTTAGTCTAGCTTTCCTTCTTAACAGTTTCCTGTCAGCTTTGGTTACACCTTGCTCTCGTATGTGTAAGCGGGTGCTAGTAAACAGCAATGAGTGGTCTTATTGTCAAAAGAGAGTCGCACAATGCTTTTGTACAAAAGTACAGAAAGCTAGATGGTTAACTATGATGTAGGACTTGTGTGTGGTGTAAAACCAAAACCAAAGAATATTTGGGTTAAATCTCTTTACAGTGCTTTTTAAAATATTAATTGCTCAAGTTTACTCTGAGAGCATGACTTATTAAGTTCAACTTAAAAAAATTATCTGCAACCGATTTTAAAGTATGTTGATATAATTGTACTAGATAATGAGCAGATTCATTACACTTTGGCATATTAGTCACCATTTCGTATTGTGAGTAGTAATATATGAGCAGATCTCCCTACCAAGTGTTTTTTTGTGGATTAGTTTTTGGGGGTTATGCAATGAGTTACGACGTTGGATGGATTCGCCGAGTTTATATTGTATTTCATTTGAGAGGCATTTGAGTGGCATTTGAGTGGCATTTAAGTGGCATTTGAGTTTTGATTATTTTTTTACTTAATTTGAACTTATATGGTATATAGATTTTGAATGTATGGCATTCAAGTTTTGATAATTTTTTACATAATTATATACATAACTCTAACTCATAGGGCATCTAGATTTTGAATGTATGGCATTTAAGTTTTGATAATTTTTTGTAATTCCGGCTCATATGATATCTTGAGAGAGAGGAGAGAGAGGGGATATATCTACATTGAATAAATACAGTGATTAAAAATGAAACAATATGTGAATATATACATTTATTGTGTAATAAGTAGGGAAAATCTCATATAATATAGCTAGAGTCAGTAAATATTAATTAATACAAAACACTACAACTTGTAATGACAATCAATGCATAAGCTTTTTACTAAAAAAAAATATCTTGAAAACCTTCAAAACATGATCCCAAATGGAAAAAAAATGGATAAAGTTAGATATTCATCTATTTGTATACATCTACAAAAAAAGAGGTATTTGGTGAAATATTTTTTCATTTCTTTCAATTTTCAATAATTTTTTGCAAAAAGAAATCATCCTCTAAATGGTTAAATTTCATCTAATTGTACAAATTTACAAAAAACAGGGTATTTGGTAAAATATTCTTTCATTTCATTAAATTTTCATTAATTTTTTGCAAAAAAAAAAAATCACACTCTAAATGGTTAAATTTTATCTGTTTGTATATCTTTACAAAAAAAACAGGGTATTTGGTAAAATATTCTTTTATTCTATTCAATTTTCATTAATTTTTTCAATAATTGCTTAAATATACATTATTCATTATTTTCTTATTGTTAGGTAAGCAACCTATCATACAAAATTAGTTTCTTGAGTGAGGGTTTTATCCCACATTTTCCTTTTGAATTTTTTTCAAAAATTTACCATTTTTTCGAAACAATCATTTATATATACAATTTCCATTATTTTTTTAAACAGAACAATCTCTATCTCTGAGAGGTTGGAGATATTGGGGTAGAAAACTTAGACATGATGATGAGAAGGCTATGGATTTACCCATTCAAGAACAAACCATTTTCGATGGCAATTTCAATTCTGAAAACTAAATCAATGTAATTTGTTTTTCAAAATGCAATCATCAGAAAACTTCTGTCATGATGAGGAGGAGGTTATGGATTTACCCATTCAAGAACAAACCATTTTCGATGGCAACTTCAATTCTAAAAACGAATTAGAACTGAAGTATGTGGTATTACGTAATCATTTTTTTTTAAAGAAAAAAAATTGTTTTTCAAAATGCAATCATCAGAAAACTTCTGTCATGATGATGAGGAGGTTATGGATTTACTCATTCAAGAACAAACCATTTTCGATAGCAACTTCAATTCTAAAAAACTAAATCAATGTAACTTTTTATTCTTTGTCTCTCATGAAATTGTTCAAAACGAATTAGAACTGAAGTATGTGGTATTACGTAATAATTTTTTTTAAAAGAAAAAAACACATCAAAATCGACAAATTACTCCTCTAGATAGTTCAAATTTACAATATTTGAGAATTAATCGCAATAGAAACATTAAGCCTACTTGATAATAAAGAATTTGAGTGTTAAATTTGACTAATTGATTCAATGATATTATATGGATCTTTTGAAAATAAACATTTCAATGAAAGTGTCAGGATACAGAAATGACAGCAGTAATACAAATGTAATTATGCTTGTGAAACACCAACAAAAGTACAAATGTAATTATGCTTGTGAAACACCAACAAAAGTACAAATGTAATTATGCTTGTGAAACACCAACAAAAAAGTACAAATGCAATTGTGCTTGTGAAACACCAACAAAAAGTCAAGATCACTGGCGTTATAAGGCGTATGGAGAAGCACTGCCATTGCTTGAATGCAAGTAGGCATTTGGCAATGAAGCGCACCCTTTTAATCATTGATGCATAGCTAACTTTTGTCATATCTAGTGAACCACAAGTCACATGGAAATACTTTAGCCACTGGTAGATAGGATTTTTCACACTCAATACCGAAAGTTCACTTTTTTAGGTTTCACACAAGCCACAACCTGAATTTTGCAAAAACTGTTATAGAAATGCTGATTTTTTTGCTTTTTGCACAAGCTTTGGCTGTATCTACACTTACAGTGGTCTTAGAGTTTTGCCAAAAGCATCATTGTGAAGTCAAACATTTCAGCAGTACCGAAATTTGAACAATTCAAGTGTTCATCTATAATCTTTTACATGAAGGAGGGTTAAAGATATGTTTATACGCTCCTGAGGCCTGCTGCTTTAGCCGCTGCGCTTAGTTAGCTTACTAATACTGCAGTTCAACGGTCATGCTTCACTGGGCATGGTTGTGATAGTCATTGGAATTTTCAATGACAACATCGTAAGGTGCACAAGGCATTTGGTTATAGCCAACCAATATATGTCTATATAATTGTTGTTATAGCGATTGACAATTTTGTGAGCATGTGGTGATTCTCTATACCATTCAATGTAACCTTTGCTTGCTTGATCTAAGCCAGGCCTTCATTGCCACTATCAGGGATGGGTGGTAAAAACTGAACATACGCTGTTAGAAACTATGGCTAAAATAACACAACCTTTAGCAAAACCCGCCAAACTTGACTAGCAGTTCATTCAGCAACAAAATGGCCAACCAAAACCAATGTGCTTTTCTATCTGTGATATATTTCTGTGAGTTTAGCTCACCACAGCAAGTTGAACAGTTTAATGAGAAGAACGGTATTTTAAAAGGATTATCCTCGAAGCAATGGACAAAGATTCGAAGAGCGAACAGGAACAACCTTCTGCTTACAAGTTCATACTACGGTAATAGCATGGCAAGTAGGGAAGAGTTCAGTCATTATTTTTCTCTAGCCAATTTTGAGGCACTGGATGAAGCTGATAAATCAGAACATTCATTTAGACAATGTAAACAGTGCCAAAAAAGTCATGGTGGTAAGTTTTCTATAAAACGATCGAACACAATAAGAGCTAACATGACGACACCGGCTGCTAAGAAGCCTGCAAAGGATAGTATAAAAATGATTTTGGAGAAAACACCAAGTGAGATTACACAGGCTGATGTAGACACTGTTGTTAAACAGCTGCAGCCAATTAGCAGGGCAATTAGCAAATCAGAGCATAGCAGTAGTTTTATCAAAAGTATTCTAGGCAAACGAAAAATTGCCAATGCAAACTTGGTCTCCAAAACTGCAAAGCGCCAAATAATTCAAACTGCAAACCAAGAGATCACACAAACAGTCAAAGAAAAAGACTTCGTTGCTCTCTATAGCTCAAAGCAATCATTATCTGAATGGGAGAGGCAACGTGTGGACTCCTATGGTATAGAGAAAAAATCAAAGAAGCGGACTCACACATGTAGATTGACATCAGTGACACTAAAGACAGATATTTTGCATGAAAAATTACAACAAGGAACTACCGAGGTCAACTGGACCAAATTAAGCAAAGAGGTAGAGCTAAAAAACAGACACAACAATAGTATGGCAAATGGCGGTCAGGTAAGAGTTTTACTTGTTTTCAGGATAGCTTTGTTTTCAGATTCTACTTATAAAATCACCTAAAGTTTTACTGGCTATTTCCTGAAGATGTTCACAAAATCGGTAATATTGGAAACTGGTTTGTTTGTTTAATTTTAAAACTGAATTAATAAAATATTGATTATTGTTGTATTACTCAATTTTAAATACTCAAGCAATGCGAATTGCCAGGAGGAAAACCAGACCGTGTACTTGGAAATTAACAACAAAGCTTTTTATATACTAGGTGCTTAAGGAGTTAGCCAAGACAATAGGGTATAAAATATCCACAAAACCGAAAAAGAGAACTTCTTGGCTCAACTACAAGGGCTTTCGGCTCAATATGCAAAAGAAAACATCAGCAATTGAGTTGAGGAAACAAAAGCAACAGTTTATTGCTTCAGGAAAACTGGATGTTGGTGATGCCATTGTGCCGATTGAGTATGATGTTATCAGGGTTTTGGAAAACGGAACGCTAGTAAGTTTAGCAGCTATTTACAAAATATTCCAAATTATATTATCAAGAAAGCTGTATGGTGTTGTTAGAAATACAATAAGACATTATACATTTCATGCAATGCGTGTAGAGACATAACACTGTCATTTTGTGTCCAGGAGAAAACACGCCAGGAGGTGTCAGGGAGACGATTTTCTTTATTGCAAATACGAAAAGAGCATCTTAGTAGAATGGAAAGTCGAGGTATTCTGCGGCAGATTGATTGGCAGAGTGTATCCATGAGCGAACTTCTGAGTATGGCGGATAAACATGGTGAGGAAGTTGTTCTGTGATCAATGGTCAGACTAGGCATCAGACACAACCTATAAATAATAAAAAGCAATGTTATCAAATAATTGCTTGCCTCTGTGACTGTAGTTCTGTGATGTTAGGAATTAATCACAAGCTTTGACACTTTTAGGTATAATTCTTATGGACAATGAAGATCCTAGGAAGCGTATGAAGGAGATTGCCACCACAAGACACCTAGCAATTTGGCATGATCATTCAGATATAGCAGGTAAATAATCTGAAACACAAGTCAATTGACTTTAATATTTATGCCCGCTTTCCAGCTTTAACTGCTTAAATCAAATACGTACATTATCGAACAGGAAAGAGCCACTACTTATTTATAACGTGGTTTCTCTATGACGAGCTAGTTTATCTAACAGACGAAGAGTACAAACTTCGAAATAACTCGGCAAGTAGCTTATGGTGTTGATCAATCTATTTATGTTTAATAGAAGTATAGTTGGCTAAAAATAACCTGGTATTGTCCAGAGCAATTGAGGATAAATGTTTATAAGCTACTTTCATTACAGGTTTCATCTCTAAACATACAATCAATTGTGGAGTCACCTTTCGTATACATTTTGGCCAGATCTGGGTCAAGTGTGAAGGATCAATTATTGTATGTGCCAACAAGACTTGAGGACATTCAAGAATTGAACCAAATGTTGAGTTTAGATGATGGAACAGAATACAGAGATGTTCTAAGATTTTTTAGTGGGGATGGACCTGCAAGACAGCTGGAAGCTGGGCAGCAATGTGGAGGTAAATATAGGTCCTCTTCAGAAATTTAAGTACAACAACTATCAATAAATGTTCACTCAATTACTATTTTATTTTCATCAGGAAAATTTCCATGCATTTGTGGAGTAGAGGACAGCAAATTTGGGGACAGCTGCTTGTTTAATAGAAGGGGACCCTTTTGTTCACTGCAAGAGAGACTAGCTCATCTCAACCTCACAAATACATGGTATCGAGGCTTTGACAGTGGAAAAGTAGCAGTGTTTGAGACGTTGAGTGTGAGTGATGGAATAATATTGCCTCTAACTGAAAGTGTCTATATTGAATACTGCTGAGTCAAAATATTGTATAAGAACAAAAAATTATTTATTAATTGATTATTGTGACAAAGCTTCTCGAAAGTTATTTATATTTGTGGTTTCAGAAAGCAGAAATTGAAGCTGAACTTATTGCCAGGGACGCATATGACTTCACTAAGTCATTGTCACTCAGTGAAATTAAAACAGCTCTTGCGAAAACCTTGAGAGGTATTACTATATTTCAAATGATTGTGTACTGAAAATCAGAAATTAGTTCTGTGCTGAGCAGCTTATTTTAGCAAATATTTTCATTAGTAGGTTAAAATCGACAACAACAAACTGCATTTAACCTCACGGATTGAAAAGAAGTGTAACTTGCAAAGCATTTTAACAGCCAATCTTTATAAATGAAATTTTTTGGCTTTGTATAACACTAAATTTTGGCTGTTGTGCAACTTGTAAAAAATAACTTGGTGTTATGTCACTTAACTACTGCTGACAGAATAGTTTAGGCTTTAATTGATACCGTTGTATTTGCTCATGTATATTACAGGTGTGAAACGACCTCCAGCCCTGTTATGCTCATTAAAAAAGGATCACATTGATTTACACAGCTATGAAATAGCTCAGACAGAGCCACTTCACAATTTCAAAAATATGATCAATAGAGTGCTGAAGGAGCTTCCTTATGCAACGGATGAAAAAGATTTGAAAATCTCACTAACCAATATACTCGCAGAACTTGAAGGTTATTGTTTAAATAACACCAGCTAGTTAGTAGCTTTGTAATTTCTTTTGAGCAACTTAAAAGTTTTAAAGGCAGTTTTCTTTCAAAATATCAAGTGATTAGAAAGTTAATTTTGAAAAAACTTTTCACAAGCCGAAATTAACTTGTGTAAATTAATATTTCGTAAGAATTTATCGAAGATTTTGTCTATTTGCAGCTTTAGACAGAGAAATGAAGGGCACAGATTGTCGGCTAAATCTGATCAAAGTAGCCGCTCACCTCTTCTCTGAACATCAAGAAAGCGCTGATGGACGAACAATATACCGCCTTCTCCTTCCATTAATTGAGCTGCAGAAAATAGCTTACTCCACATCTGCTCACAGATCACCAAGGACTATCCTGCGCTGCTACAATCAAAGTTTTCTGTTTGCAAGCAGATGCATCGAACTCTTCAGAGAAACTCATCAGTGTACACATCGATCACTCTTTGGAATGCCATTTCATTGCATAGTTGTGCATTTGCCTGAAACATTGCGATTGATTTCAGCCAGATCGATTGTAGCAGAGCATGCAGAGCGCCACTTCAACAAGTTGAGGTAAGCAAACAGTACGAACTTTATGTGTTGTTTTAAAGTGTGACGCAATCTCACTCTATCCTACTCACTAATTGACCACATCCCTGAGCACTAACAAAGGAAGCTATAATTTGTAAGTTCGAAGCTTGTAGCTATTAGCAGCGATAACAAAAATGATGTTGGATGTTGCATGAGCAATGCAAGAAAAATAAAAAAGTGATAAATATTTGCTATTGCAGAGAGATAACGATGAGAACAACAAATAGACAAGCCAAATCTATTATATCTGGTGCTCTGTTGAGAATCGCTGTGGAACGGAACAAAAGTAACTTGGTAATCAGTCGCTTCGAGATGCACGATAAAAGCATTGCTAAAGCATTGGAAAAATCCCCTATATCTGATGCATCAAAAGGCTTAATAATGGGCTGCAACACAATTATGAAAAAGAGGTAAAAACCCTGATAACAGCTATGTTTTTATATTTTACCGAGACACAAGTTCTAGTCTTTTTTCAACAAATTAACTTTTCCATGCTACATATTCAAAATATTTTACGCTTCAGTTTCTTGGAACAACACAGAACTGCATCGTTGACCCATTTTAAAAGAATTGCAGACTATATTGAGCTTGGGCAAGATGTGTGGTATAAAATAGAGAAAGACCACATTGTATTTTACGATGGTGAAAGTGCACCAGACTGCCATGATGAAGGACCCCTAATCACTCATTTCAGGTGAGAAAAATGTTGACATAGGCTTATATAAAGCAGTAAACGTTTGATAGCATAACTTAAAGCAGAGTCATCATCAATGGTGTCAAATTTTTACCCCCAAAAGAATTGTTAGCTGTTTACTAGTTGCAGCTGAGTTTTAAAATACCCTCAGCAATACTAATTTTATTTGTTCCATGGTTTTGTGCCTATTTCATTTTGAGAAAATTTTTAGAACACATCAAATGAAAGACATAAAAGAAAAACTGGAGAGAAGTTGGTTTCGTTGTATGAAAAACAAAGCATCACTACAGCTGCCTTTGCTGGATTCCTTTGAAGAAAACACTAGTTCAATTATTGGAGGTAATTATTAGTGCAGCATCTAATTGAGCAAACTTACAGCAAAGCAGGCAGACAACTGGCATTAGCAGTTTTCTTATTTAGACCACCATTAACACGACACGAGCAAATAATTATTCTCCAATAAGTACGAGCAAATAATTATTCTCCAATAAGTACGCATAACCAACAACAAAACAGTATATTTAAGGACATTGCAGGTAACCAATAATTAACTAATGGAATTTTAACAACCGGTATTGTTTTATGGGTAGTATTGCAACTAGCTTTTATCTCAGTCAATGTGTGGCAGCAACCCACCAAAGGAGCTAGGTGTGTGCCTGCTTTCGATGCGCTGTTGGTCATTTTTATGTCATATTTGTATGCTGGTTTTTAGAGAATCAACATAGCTTGACATCGACCTCACGCCCCTCAGTGTCTGCTGCCATTGAAAAAGAAGCGGATCATAGCCTAGAACTGCCATCAGAAGCTGGAGCTTCTGAGCCCAACTCATTTGTTTTGGCAGTCCCTTTACTAGCAAAATGTGAGTGGAATGAATAAAAACTAAGCTGTATGGGCAAAGCTAGCTACTACCTAAGCTTGGTGGGAAACATCAAATCAAGCTAACCACAATACTTGACAAGCAACTCAGTACATCTGCTTCTAGTAAGGCCATCATGTGGCATGTTGCCTATGGCAGCATGCCAATCACTAGGTGCCACTGACCCAGTTAGCAAACAAAATAACAGCTGGTAGTGCTGAGAATGATTGTTGTGATGCTTTACAATGGTTCTAAACTTGATATTGAAGAAGTGAATAGATTGATGATATTACTCTAGTGTAGAGAAAAAACTTTGAGATAACTTTGAACTCCTATTCGCAGGTGCAGAAACTGATGTAGGATATGAAGACACATCAGTTGTACCATCTACCAGTGTAGAATGTTCCATTGAAACTCACACAACAGGTGAACATCGAAATCAAAAAACACTTGTAGCACCTGTTTCATCACGCTGACTTAAGAACTTGTTAGACAGATTGTTTCAATTTTGTAGCTGACATAAACATCAAGAACATAGAGCAAAAGAAAGTTGACAAAAAAGCAAATTATAGCAACAAAGAATCAACAAAGAATGAAGACTTGACAACTGTATCAGGTAATTATTGCAGTTCTTTCAAGTCCCTGATGCTACACAAAGAGGACGAGTAAAATTTGATAAATGTTCCACATTTTACTGAACTAGACACTGAATGTTGATAATTCACAACTGCTACAAAAAAGTTTAAGTGAATGTTCTTACCGCTTGTTTTAGAATATTTGAGAACGTTTTGGCCATATGAAGAGAGCATTCTTGAACAGTTTATCTCTGCAAAAAGAAAGTACAAGGCTGGTCAAACAATCACTACGAAGTTGGCTTTCAAAGACGCAAGAACTAAGATTAAGCCATTTCTAACAACATTGCTCAAGTCTGTTAGAGAAAAAGAAAAAAAACTGGTTAGCAAACAGCTTAGGCAAAGAGGAGTAATTGATGTGTCAATTGATGATGAAACATTAAAGCAACTGAAAGCTGTGAGCCACATATTGAAAAAAATTTGATCAAAACAATGATGAAACAGCATTGCTAGCTGCTGCGGTCATCATGTAGATCTATAATAGTAACAACTATCCTTTTGTGAGAATACTGTACATGGTGTGTCCACATAAACATATATCTTGTGCATCATAATGTTGTTGCTTTAATAATATGTTATTCAACTATGCAGACCAATACATATGTGTATGTATGTATGTGCGTACACATGCACGCAAGCATGTATGTATGTATGTAACTATACCAGTTTATCAGGTTAAAAAAGTATCAATACTGTTGATATCTTACCTCGTATGGTTGATGAAAGACAATGTGAAGAAGCAGCAATAAGGAGGTAGTCCATTCAAATTGTACAATAACACTACAGGTTGTCTGCTGTCTAGGGCAGCAGCTACTATGCATAGTGATTCGATTGCAGGGTCACAAAGCAAAGCAAGGCATGCAATGACATGCAGTTATAATGTCATTATCTCAGTTTACAATAAACTACTGTAAGCTCTCCATTTTCAGCTGCTTACATTTAAGAACGATGATTAAAAATGAAAAAGCAGAAACATTACTCTTTTGGAAATAATGCTAAAACAAATAGAACTTTTAAAAATAGTTCATTAGCAATCAAACTTAAACAGAACATGTTTTTTGAATTCATTGAACTAGCATTGAATAGAAAGCTTACGGTTTTATATATACACAATGTAAGCGTAACGCTACTGGCAGTCAATGAATGAATGAGCATGCTGTTTATACCAGCAAGCACAGCAATGACCCTTTGCCTTATAATGCCAGTGATGTGCAGGCAAACAAGATGTTCAAGCAAATTGAGACCAAAATCAAACAAAGAAAAATATTAACTTGTTTGGGCGTGCTTCCATACATACATTCAACATCTCTCAGCAGACAAAAAGTTTATTGGAATCCGAACAAAAATGATTAATGGTAAATGTAATACATCTGCCAAAGCTATACATCAGTGAAACAATACAGATATATCAAAATAAATGAGTCATGCTAGATGGACTGGAAATGTCACAAGGCTTAGAAAGGTGGAGACTAGATTATGAATTGATAATTTATGGAGCATTGAAAGGTTGTCTGACCCGTCTTTAACCATTGATAAATCTGACCCATCCGCACAAATGAAATGACCATGTTGTGAATATAAATTCTAATCTTGTATTCTATTGCAGACAGTGGGTAAGGTATGAATATGCCAATCCACCCTTGATTCCATGAAACAGTCCACCCATTTATAAATGAGCATTTCATGCAAATACAGTGTACACCCTTTTGAAAGCTGCAAATAAAATGCTATTAACCGCTTATGCTTTAAACATCTGAATTTAACCATTGAGATGTTTGTGATATGTCTGTTTCATTGATCTGTTATTTTGTATTCCAATCTATACAAGAAAAATGATAACAACCAGGGATACAAACCCAATGCAAAGATTTTTATGGCTACTGACAGAACTGAATGTATATACTGACCAAAGTCCACCTAATTATTGATGCAAGTGTCAAATGCCAATGTTACCATAAAATCTTAGTGTATAGGAATCCAATTAAAATAAATGAATAATCACACCACACAAACGGGCGTGAGAGTTTTGTAAATTAAGGTGTAGCCAAAAATATTTGGGTTGCACAATGTAAATTTTTACAAACATTTCAGCAGCGAACTAATAATAAAGATAACAGTGATTGGCTGTGAGACTGAGGCCTTGCTCAACGATTGGTGAATGTACATGTGGAAACAAAAAAAAAATGTAAAATTTTATCCAGCAGTTCTGATATAGATTTCATAGAGATAGGACAGCTGGCCAGCAGTCTCACACAATTCAGTATTCAAACTAAATTTTCAACACTTTGTGGCAATATTTCATATACAAATTTTCTGTGGCATCAATTATTTTTTCACCGTCAGTATTTATCACGGTTAGAGCACCCAACCTAGGACTTCAGGTTGCTGTGATTTACAAACAGTTCTGTCAGCTATCAACCTCAATATTCCAGATTCTACTCGCTATCTGTGGTTGTAGATAAACAGCTTCGGCTTTCTGCAACAGACAGACATCCATACATATTAACCTATCCCAATCTTGGACGAAATCATCCCAATCTTGGAAGAACAAATTACTACAAGCTGACCAAACACTCAAAGAAGATTCACAAGCCCACAACAACAAAAGTTCACAGACGTCAATTCCTGCAGAAGACTAAAGCCCACAGCAAAAAAACTTCAAAATCAACAAACAAATTTCCCGCGGAAGGTATTGCAACAAACATTATCCTACACTAATATCATATCAACAACTTTATCGCCGTCGACAGCAACAGGACCCAGTTCCATCAGCACCCCACCAGTCACCTGAGCCCTTGGACTTGATCACTCCCTCGACTCTAACCTCTGGAGCTTTTGGACTATTTTACTCTGTAAGACTGTTCCTTATTACCATAACTAACTTGCTCTCTAATATTTAGCAGAAATTTTGTGTCACATAAAAACATTGCTGGTTACAAACTTCAATAATTCCAAATTTTAATGGTTTCCAATTTCAACAATTCTAAATTTTACTAGTTTCAAACTTCAACAACAATTCCATATTTTAACAGTTTCAATTTTTAACAATTCTAAATTCTGTACAATTTCAACAATAACAAACATTTTAAATATCTCAATTAATATTATTCACATCTTGTAAATCTAAAGACTTAGAAGTTCCTTAAATCTCAGCTAATATCTTGTGGAAAGATTTTATAACTACTTTGGAACTTTAATTATAACAACATTCCTGTAATTGACTCTTCATTAAATAATTTTATTTTCTTTGTTAAAAGTTTTCTGTGGAGTTATCCCTTCATAGATCAGATAACTCCAACTATTATTATTACCCAGAATCCAATTGCTTTTCAAATTTTCTGCATTTGTGTTTAACTGTTTATACAATATTATATTTTACTCTGCTCTGAATAGCATTGTCTTATCTAAGCTTTATCCCTGCTTTACTACCTATTAACCACTTTGCTTTTTATAAATAGATTATACCCATTTTTATTCAAGATCCATGAATAGTGAATGTTTATAATCACCAACTTTCATTTCTCAACATTCCATTCTAAATAGAAGTAAATTGTTATCTTACCACGGCAGGGAGAACCATAAGTCAGCAACAGTTTTCTCCTTGCAGTCCAGAGTGCTAACCAAATTACACCATTACACATAGAACTAAAAATAGAACCAAAGAGAGTAGATAATTCCAAATATCACTTCTGATAATCCAGCTTCTTACAACAATTTCAATTTCCATTCTAGCCAAACAATAAATAAACTACATCCGCTTAGCATCCGCCAAGGCATTTACTTGACAATTATTACACTACATTTATTATTACTATCATACATTAACTAAATACTTCAATTTTTTTAATTATAAAATTCCTGTTGCTGACAAAAGCATCATATTTAGTCTTTGACACACTTGAAACCATTTTCCAGTAAATTTCACCAACAATATTTTAGAAATGTTTACTATATATTTACAAGAAAAATGCGGTATTTTGGTAAAATATTCTTTTATTCCATTCAATTTTCAATCTATTTACAAGAAAAATGCAGTATTTGGTAAAATATTCTTTTATTCCATTCAATTTTCATTAGTTTTTTGAGCGAAGGCTTTATCCTACAGCATCCTTTTTAATTTTTTATGTTTTAAAACAGGGTTTTATTACAAAGTTTTTTTTGTTTTTTCAACTTTTTAAAAAAAATAATCATTAAAATATATAGTTTTCGATATTTTTTAAAAAAAAAAAAAATATATATATAGAGATTTTCACTTTATATTCTTTTATTCCATTCAATTTTCAATAATTTTTTGAGTGAGGATTTTATCCTACACCTTCCTTTTAAATTTTTTATGTTTCAAAACAAGGTTTTATTATATGACTTTTTTTTTCTTTTTTTAACTTTTTAAAAAATAATCATTGAAATATATAGTTTTCGATATTATTTTAAAAACGATATATATAGAGATTTTCACTTTATATTTACAAAACTTTGGTATTTGGGAAAATATTCTTTTATTTCATTCAATTTTCAATAACTTTTTGAGTGAGAATTTTATCCTACACCATCCTTTTAAATTTTTTATGTTTCAAAACAGGGCTTTATTACATGGTTTTTTTTTTGATTTTTTTGAACTTTTTAAAAAATAATCATTGAAATATATAGTTTTCGATATTTTTTTAAAAAATATATATAGATTTTCACTTTATATTTACAAAATTTTGGTATTTAGGAAAATATTCTTTTATTCCATTCAATTTGTATTAATTTTTTGAGTGAGGATTTTATCCTACACCTTCCTTTTAAATTTTTCTATGTTTCAAAACAGGGTTTTATTACATAGCTTTTTTTTTTTAACTTTTTTGTACTTTTAACTTTTTTAAAAAACTGTCAAAAATCACCAAATTACCCCTCTAGATGAATAAAATTTACAGGTAAATAATTGTAATAGAAAATACCATATCTAGTTTTAACATTCATAATACTGTTTTATAGTAAATTTTGTGTAATACAAACTACTATAGCTTACGATATCAATGGTTACAAAGCACTTTTCTTGAACAATATCTGTAGAATAAACTGACACTAACTGCTTGCTTATTATTTTAGTAATAGACTATGTAGTAACACATTTGGAGTTATCTACTCATTTTGCATAACGAGTCCATGATGTTAGTTTTCTATGGGACTTCCTGTTATAGCAGCCATGCTGATCGTAATAATTACTAAATAAAGGTTTCATGCATAATCTAAAACCATCCTAACACTACATGGTGGCAGCGGTCTATTGACCCACTTTTATATCAGCTTGATACTTCTACCACATCATGGCAGCCTTTCAACCACGAATTGACCCACCTTCACAGCTTTTGTTGGAGGATGGGAAGGAGGAAAGTTATAGAAGATTCAGATCGGAGTGGCATACTTTTTCAATACTGACGGAGCTTGGCAAAAAGGAGATAGTGTACCAACATGCTTGTTTCAAATACTGTGTTGGACCCGCTGGTACTAAAGTCATAGAATCTGCCAGTGACTATGAAGATGGGGTGACCACTCCAGAAGACATGCTTACAATCTTGGGACAGTACTGCATAGGTGAGCGCAATATTATTCATGAGCGATTCCTGTTCTACTCACTCCGACAATCCCCCACTGAACCCTTCGACACATTCTACACTAACTTACGTACACATGCTAAACGGTGCCAGTTTGATGCCAACTCTGATGAACACGTACGTGACAGAATTGTACTGGGTATCTACAGTGATGACAGTCGCAAAAAACTAATTTCTACTGGTAACACACTGACATTACAGAATACACTCAACGTCTGTCGCTCACAGGAGGTTGCTCGTAATGCCATGAAAGAACTTACTGCTGGTGCTCACACTAACGTACCACAATCAGTCGCAGCTGTCGACACCAATGCGCACAGATTTAAGCCTAAAACACTGCCGTCTAACAACAGACCCTGTCATTGGTGCGGACGTGAGTCCCACCCAAGAGAGAGATGCCCAGCTAAAGACGCCCAGTGCAACAAATGTAAGAAGAAAGGGCATTATGCTTCTGTATGTCGCAGTCAGCCTAGAACTGTTGATAGCAAAAATGCCAATGAAGTCAATACTCTCTCTCAATCTGTGGATTCACCTGATTCACCTAAGCTGTTTACTGGAGAACTGACCATTGACTCACTCTCAAGACAAGACGAATGGACTGTTAACCTCAACATCAACTCACACACATTGAAACTGAAACTGGACTCTGGAGCTGACGCTACTATCATATCTGCTGACGAACAAGTAGTTAAGGAAGCTACGCTACAGCCAACTAATGTAGAGTTGGTGGGACCAGCTAATCAGCACATTTCTTGTATTGGTACATTTGAAGCTGAAATGAAATATAAGAACAACTCATGGTGTGAAACAGCATATGTGGTCCCAAAACAAAACAGAAACCTACTGAGTAGGACAGCTTGCTCTCAACTAAAACTACTGACTTGTAACATTGACACTCTGAATCATGACACTACTGACTATCTCACTGAATACTCATCGTTGTTCACTGGACTGGGTACTCTGAAATCATATGCTTACAAAATTACACTACGCGATGATGTTGCACCCAAGTGTATCTATACTGCTAGAACAGTACCTCACCCCCTACGGCCCAAGGTTAAAACTGCACTGAGAGACATGATTAATCTAGGAGTGATATCCCCTGTCAAACAGTCAACTGACTGGTGCAGTGGCATGGTTGTAGTTCCAAAACCAGACAACACTGTACGCATCTGCGTGGACCTGACTCACCTGAACTCTGCTGTAAAGCGGGAAATACACCCCATGAAGTCTGTAGACGAAAGCCTGGCCCAACTTGGGAGAAGTACAATATTCTCCAAACTTGACGCCAACAGCGGATTCTGGCAACTGCCCCTTGATAAAAGCTCTCGCTTACTGACTACTTTCTTGACCCCAGAAGGACGCTACTGCTTCAACCATTTGCCCTTCGGTATTTCTTCGGCACCGGAGATCTATCAGAGATGCATGACTGACTTACTTACTGGACTAGATGGAGTAATCTGTCACATGGATGATGTATTAGTCCATGGAACAACCCAATCTGAACACAACCTTCGACTTAAGATGGTTCTCAATCGAATGAAAAAAGCTGGACTAACACTCAACAAATCCAAATGCCTTTTTGGAGTACAATCTGTGAAGTTCTTGGGACACCTGGTAGACAGTTCAGGACTACACCCTGACCCTAAGAAAACCTCAGCCATAATCAACTTTCCTACCCCCCAAAACAAGACTGATTTACGACAATTCAACGGACTACTGAACCAACTAGCAAAGTTCATCCCCCACTTGTCCGCAATGACCGCACCTGTTCGTGAGCTCCTCAAGGAGAGACAGGAGTGGCGCTGGGATACCCCACAGGAAGAGGCATTCAACAAGATCAAACAAATACTCACTTCACCTAAAGTACTGGCCCATTACGACCCTACTTTACCTACTATTATCTCATCTGATGCATCTCAGTCAGGAATTGGAGCAGCCCTCTGCCAAATTCACCCCGATGGTACGAGGCGGCCTGTAAGCTTTGCTTCCAGATCCCTGAATGACACCGAAAAACGATATGCGGTCATAGAAAAGGAGTCATTAGCTGCAGCATGGTCATGCGAAAGATTCAACGAGTACATCTACGGACTACACCACGTGACACTTGAAGTTGACCATAAACCACTAGTACCACTCTTTACTACTACGAACCTAGACAAGATGCCACCTCGAGTTTTACGCTTCAGACTCAGACTCATGAAGTACTCCCCGACAGTCATTTATATTCCTGGATCACAACACCGCATTGCTGACACACTCTCCCGTGCTACATCTAACTCACCGGATGACCATGACGATAAGATACTGCTTGATGAAGTAGAGACTTTTACCACTCGCTACTTACCTGACCATGCCTATCTACACAAAATACGTAACGCCCAAAACTCTGACCCAGCTTGCTCTAAAATAATGGAATTCTGCAGGACTAGATGGCCCACCTACAAATCTGACCACCCCTCTCTGACACCTTACTTTGAACACCAGAACCACCTTACTGTATCTGACAATACACTACTGTACGATGACCGACTTGTAATTCCCTTTGGGTTACAACTGGAGATGCTACGCTTGATACATGAAGGCCACCAAGGTATAGTAAAATGCCGAGCTAGAGCCCGCCGAGATGTCTGGTGGCCAAACATGTCAACTGACATTGCTGCTATGGTGAGCCGATGCTTAGAGTGTAAGAAGACTCTACCAACGCCGGTAGAAACACTTGCCCCCTCAGCCTTACCTGAACGCCCCTGGGAAAGACTCGGTATGGATCTGTTTGAGTATGAAAAACTTAACTATCTGATCGTCATAGACTACTACAGCCGATGGATTGAAGTCGCACCCTTGAAAGACCTTACCTCAAAGACGACAATCAAAGCCCTTAGGGAGATGTTCACAACCCACGGATACCCAGATGTGTCTGTGTCTGACAATGGACCCCAGTTATCTGCCCAAGAATTTGCACGATTTGCTGAAGAGTGTAATTTCACCCATATCACATCATCTCCCCGATATCCAAAGGCAAATGGCGAGGCAGAGAGAGCCGTGGGAACTATCAAACGACTGCTGACAAAGACTGAAGACCTCCATACTGTATTACTCAACTACCACACAACTCCACTGGACAATGGATACTCCCCTGCCGAACTGTTGATGGGAAGACGCCTGAAGAATAAGATTCCATGCATACCTGATCACCTTCGACCTGCATTACCTGATGCTGCATGTGTTTCTAAGAATGAATCTGTTCAAAGAGAGCGAAACCGTTTTGACCATGACAAAAGACACCGTGTTCAAGACCTAGAAGACCTACATCCTGGAGACTCTGTATATATACCTGAGTTTGATGCTAGTGCCACCGTTGAGTCAAAAGTAGCCCCAAGATCATACACCATCACCACTGATACAGAACGATCTTACAGACGTAACCGATCCGCACTAGTGAAGACAGAACCTGATAACAGTGCTACTGAGCTAGACCATGATGAACCTGTCCAAACAGCCCATAATGCGCCTGCTGAGAATCCGACGAGACCTGTTCGTGATCGTAAACTACCTGGCTATCTCGCAAAGGACTATGTGATGCATTAGAGACTAAACAGCTTGGAAAGAGGGATGTAGAATAAACTGACACTAACTGCTTGCTTATTATTTTAGTAATAGACTATGTAGTAACACATTTGGAGTTATCTACTCATTTTGCATAACGAGTCCATGATGTTAGTTTTCTATGGGACTTCCTGTTATAGCAGCCATGCTGATCGTAATAATTACTAAATAAAGGTTTCATGCATAATCTAAAACCATCCTAACACTACAATATCTTCTTTGATGTTCTTCTGATATATTATTAGTCTCAGTGAGGAATTCTTGTATTCCGTATTCTTTTTGATCCAATAATTGACTAAAATACAAAAGTTATTCATTATATAAATAAATTTTACCGAATTTGAATTTTACTCTTAGCTACATTAGATAGTTTACATTATATATAACAGGAAAATAACTCACTGAGTTACATCATTCAGCTCATTATTCTGTTTTCTTTTTACGATATAATGGACTAAAATAAAAAGTGATGTATTAGTATAGCATGATTAAAATTAATGTAAAATAATTATAAACTTTTGTTATTTTTTCAACTTCTATGTAAAAAAATACACTGATTACACACGAAAAAGTCCTTTTTTTCATCTGGATCCGGAATATATAAATATAAATATATATATATATATATATATATATATATATATATATATATATATATATATATATATATAATTTTAAAAATGTTTTACAACAAACACTCATGAATTATCCATTTATGTGATAAAACGTGTTATTTACGTGAGAAATTAAGCATTTTTGTAAAATAATTATAACCTTTTGTGATTTTTTTTCAACTTCTAGCTAAAAAAATACACTGATTACACAAAAAAGTCCTTTTTTTAATCCGAAATAAATATAATTTAAAAATGTTTTACAAAAAATGTTTATGAATTGATCATTTATGTGAAAAACTAAACATTTTTGTAAAATAATTATAACTTTTTGTTATTTTTTTCAACTTTTATGTAAAAAAAATACACTGATTACACAAAAATGTCCTTTTTTTAATCCGAAATATATATAATTTAAAAATGTTTTACAAAAAATGTTTATGAGTTGGTCATTTATGTGAAAAATTAAACATTTTTGTAAAATAATTATCACCTTTTGTTATTTTTTCAACTTTTATGTAAAAAAATACACTGATTACACAAAAAAGCCCTTTTTTTTAATCCAAAATATATATAATTTAAAAATGTTTTACAAAAAATGTTTATGAGTTGATCATTTATGTGAAAAATTAAGTATTTTTTGTAAAATAATTATAATCTTTTGTTATTTTTCCAACTTTTATGTAAAAAAATACACTGATGAAACAACAAAATCCTTTTTTAATCCAAAAATATATATATATATAATTTAAAAATGTTTTACAAAAATGTTCACAAATTTATCATTTTAAGTGGTTTTTCATTGTAAGAATACACAAAATTTTCACAAATCAACTTTTTTAAATTATGGTAAAAATTAATAAAACTTACCTATAGTGATATGAATCCCTTGAGTTATAGATTAGCTTCTCGAGAGTTTGTTCTCCACAGTGTTCTTTTTCAGCATCATCGAAGTGGCTGAGAAAATCCTCAGATTTTGGATTATCAGTCAGTTCCGCGGCTTGGACGAAGGCTTGATGAGCTGCGAGTACACTGATGTTGTAGAAAATTGAATTGTCTTCGTTTCGACTCAGACCCTTGAACAGAATAACTCCAAATCTTTCCGATGTCACAGCAGAAGCTATTTGATGAGGAATGCGCATATCTCCGATCAGTAATTCTTCATCTACAACACTTCTGTATTGAACTAGAAGAGTCTCTTCATTTCCATTCCATCGCCTGTCAGATTTTGTTATCACTTCAGGGTTTTGGAAACATATGACACTATCTGTTGGGAAATCCTGAAGATGAGCTACCTCGAAATAAGCATTGATTTGTCGCATACTTTTTTCTGGTAATACATCAAACGCATTCTTCCACCTCAAAGTAGTTCCTGTTTCTGTAGCAGCACGAAAAATTGCTTTTCCAGTCTTTTCAACACCCATGTAGATCAAAACCAGCAGTCTTATTTGCGAAGCTTCATTAACAAGTAATCCTGCTGCTAATAGAATAGTGCTCTTCACTCTAACTATCTTTCCATCCTTTTTATAGTTGTAGATGATGGTGCAGTTCGTTTCATCATGGAACTCAACGGTTAACACCTGCATAACTGTAGGTATTGGTAAATCTTCAACTTTGACTATGTTTTCAATGTTTCTTCTGGAAGCTGGAGATAGAGTACTTAACAGAGAGGCGCTTTTGATGATGAGAGTTGCCAGAGTATTCAGACTGGCGCTTTGAAAGGGAATCGTAGTGCGTTGAAGAAGTACATTGTCATCAATCACCTTCTTATCTTGTGAAGGTTTTGGTTCTTTATTCTTCAGTTGTTTTGTATTGACTTGTGTCGACATTCTAAAAGATAAAGTAAAAATCCTTGTTATGATTTTCTGATTTCTTTTTCAAACCAATTTGAAGATATATATATATACTAATGATGCAACGAGCCCGAGCCGACTCGAGGCTCGGCTCGTTTACATAGCCTCGAGCCTGGCTCGAGCCACTAGAAAAGTCAAACACGAGCCAGCCTAAATGTTTTTCTTCATATTTTTTTGATTTTTTTTCCACAAAAATTATTGGCATCCGTATTTTTATTATTAATTAATTTTACTCAATGGACAAGTCAAAGAAAAATTTGAATGTGTTTTTTTATTGAAACTATTATTTGAGATTATTCCAACATGGCTACTCGATCGAAGGTATGGAATTATTTTGAGCTGCTTAGCAGCAATAAAGTAAAATGTTTAAAATGTAATGAGATGATCAATAGAGCAGGGTCTAACACAAGTACTATGAAGAAACACCTGAGGAGAAAGCATGATCTTGAAGAAAACGACGGTGATGATGCCACTCAAAATAAACAGCCTACGATAACAGCTTCTTTTGAAAGATGTAAAAAGATTGATGCCTCTCATCCACGAGCTAAAGAAATCACTGAAGCTATTGGAAAGTTTATTGCCAGAGACATGCAACCGCTGAATGTTGTGAATGACCAAGGTTTCCAGACTTTAATATCTGTTATGGAACCAAGGTAAGGCATAAGTCCATAATAATAATAAATAAATAAATTATTATTTATTATAATAATTATTATTTATTATTTTTCTTGTATTTTGTAGTGGAGTTGAATAGTTGATTGCATGCACAGTGAGCCGTGTATGATTGGTAACAAACAAGAATTGTATTAGGAATAATTAAAAAAAATTTTTACAATAATAATTATAATAATAATAAATTTAATATTATTAATACTGATTACTACTGATATAATTAATAATACTACTGATCAGTATTGTGACGGACGGCGGCCATAATTAATCAATGTAACACTCTATACTCACACTCTAGAACTATTTAATCTATGCTTATTTCTGTTACCATCGCAGCAACCCTAGTTACACACAATTGTATATGTAGCACATGTGAGTGCATCCAGCCGTAGCTGCGAAGCCAGCCTATTTTTCTGTATACCTATTCCTATTTGTCTAAGCCTTTCTTAACAGGCGTGTCTTATAATATTCTTTTGTCATGTCTTGTTTACCTAATTATTATTATATAACCTTTTGTATAAATAGCCGTGTAAGGCAGCAATAAATCAGAGTCAGCTTGCCCCACTCTCAGAAGTTTCTTTGTTCTATAACAATAATAACTTCACAGCGCTAGTACATGCACAGTACACCGAATGCTCTATTACTCGAGTAGTAATATACAAGCAGATCAGCCTGGACCTCTGCTGGCCGAACCTAGCTCTGACTAGTCCGCCTTCAAAGTTCGGTCACTGAACTGCACTCTGCAGAATAGTGCGAGCCTCTGCTGGCCGAACCTAGCTCTGACTAGTTCGCCTTCAAAGTTCGACCTCTGCCTTACACATTGAAACAAGCTAACGCAGCCGGCAGCTGGACTAGTAAAATAGGAATGGTTACACACCATTCCCAAGGATACTAGTCGACCTGTGGAAGGGTTGTATTGCTCAGCGATAGACACAGTTGCCAACTCAGTTCGGGAAGTGTGCAGGTAGGCCGAGCTACCAACTCACACAGTGAAATCCTGCACATTGGTGGCAGCAGTGGGATTGGAGACACCCACAAGCAGAACCCGACTGAGCGATGGCACAGAGAAGGAGAGCGCTCAGCATCGACCGAGATGAGCCATCCGGCATGCAGATGATGAACACCCTCACTCACATTCTGGACAGGATGACCATGACCTCGACCCAAAGCAAGTTCAAGGTGCCGCAGTTCGACGGCACAGGAGAAGTGGACTACTTCTTGCAGCGGTTCGGAGAAGTGGCCAACGCCAACCAGTGGCAACCAGACGACCGAGTGATACACTTAAGGCAAGCCTTGACAGGCAAGGCCGAACAGTGTGGAAGAGGAGAGACAGTGGAGGAGGTGACCATGAAGCTGAGAGCTACCTTTGGACTCACACGTTCCGAAGCACAGGCGAAATTACTGAGCTACCGACGAACGACCAGAGACAGCTTGAGAGATCATGCAAACACCGTGGAACGCCTCATCAAGGCTGCCCACCACAACCTCCCCAGACAGAACCAAGAGGAGCTGGTGCTCCAGACGTTCCACAGCACGCTGGGACACACTTACCTACAACGACATCTGTTAGCCGTTCGCCCCCAGAGCTTGGAAGAAGCAATACAAGCAGGCAACGAGTTTCTGCAGGTTCCACACCAGCCGCTAGGAGGACCGCACGTTCGGACAGTGGAGACCGACCTCTACGACTTGGCACCGACCCCATCAGGAGAGACTGCTCGTTCACAAGAGGTGCAAGACCCTCTTACGCAGCTCCTCCGCACGGTGGAAGGACTAAGCAAGGAGGTAGCGGACCTCAGAACAAGGAAGAAGGAAGAGATTCCCAAGAGATGCTGGGGTTGCCAGCAGGTCGGACACCATCGGAAGGCATGCAAAACTGCCCCATGGCCCAGCCACCAGGGAAACGACTACCGCCCGCGGCAGTAGGGAGGCCTACTGGCTGCGTACGGGCACCTCAAGAGAAGGCGCAGGCACCTCCAAGGAAGCGGGATCAAGCACGACGGGTGACTCCTACTTTGGACCTCCTGACCAGTCCTCCAATCGCTTTACACAACCGATTCTCCAGTCTGTCGACACTCGACAGCCCTGGCACGCTGGAATCGGAGAGCGAGGAGACTTTCAAGCAGCAGGAATCAACCAGGCCCAAGAAGAAGGACAAGCAGACCCAGACGCCACCATCCAAGGAGGAACGGTTCACGCCCAAGCCTGTAAACCTTCAGTCAAACCAAGTGGAGCGACCTTACAGCTCCAGTTACTACCTGCCAGGACGAATAGAGGGAGAAGCAGTCACGCACCTCATCGACACGGGATGCAACACTAACCTGTTGGCAAAACGCGTCTTTGACCGACTACCCTCTCACCTACAGCAGGCTCTACAGCCGTACGACTCGCACGGTCTCATGGCAGACGGAACGAGGCTACCCTTTTACGGATTGCTAACCCTGAAAGGACGAATACGGCATGTCAAGTTCACCGAGACCTTCGTAGTGAGCCAAATCAACGAAGACGTCATTCTCGGGATGCCATTTCTGACGAGCCAGGAATGCCAGCTAGGGTTCGACCGACCTGTACTGATGATACAGGGGAGAGAGCTGGCCTGCACAGATCGGCATGGAAGGAGCCTTGTCTCCAAAGTACAAGTTCGGCAAGACACCAGTCTGCCCCCACAGACGGAGGTCACCATACCCTGCCACCTGAGTGCCAGGGAAACCTGTCCTCAGGGAGTGATAGAGAGCCTGCAGGGTGGGTTGCCGATCGCCACAAGCATCAACAGGCCAGACGCAAGAGGAAGAGTGTTGGTACGATGCCTAAATCCAACACAGGACACACTGAGGCTGTCGGCAGGAGAAGTGATTGGCACCTTCACCGGAGTAGATGAGGGTGGAATCCAGACGCTGAACGAGCCCAGGAAGACAGACGAGCGAGCAGTGACAGGAGGAAGAGTACCCCCCCACCTACAAGAACTCTTTGACAAGGCCAAGAGAGGGTGTCAGACACCCCAGCAGGAAAGACAGCTCAAAGGGTTACTGCTCCAGTACCAGACGGTGTTCAGCAGCCACGACGGAGACCTGGGCCGAACCACACTGGCCGAACACTCCATTCCCACCATAGAAGGAGCTCGACCAATCAGGTGCCCCCCCCATCGGCTGGGACCCGAGAAAGAAGCAGAGGCGGAGAGGCAAATCAAGGACCTTCTGGAGAAAGACTTGATAGAGCCAGCTGATGGAGCGTGGAGTTCTCCCGTTGTTTTGGTCAGGAAGAAGGATGACTCGTGGCGGTTCTGTGTCGATTACAGGCGACTGAACGACATTACTAAGCAAGACGCTTACCCTATTCCCCGCATAGACGAGTCTCTGGACGCCTTGGCCGGTAGCAAGTACTTCACCACGCTAGATCTGACCAGCGGGTACTGGCAAGTGCCTCTGGACGCAGACGCACGGGACAAGTCGGCCTTCACTACACGCAGTGGACTGTGGAAGTGGAAGGTGCTCCCCTTTGGATTGACGTCGGCTCCCGCCACCTTCCAAAGGCTGATGGAGAAAGTGTTGAAGGGACTACACTGGAAGACGCTGCTGCTGTACCTCGATGATGTCATCATCATCGCCCCGGACTTCGAGACACACCTGCAAAGGCTCGGAGAAGTATTGGGACGCCTACAGCAAGCCAACCTGAAAGTGAAACCCTCCAAGTGTGAGTTGCTTCAGAAGGAAGTGAAGTATCTGGGCCACGTAGTGAGCGCCCAAGGAGTAGCCACCGACCCCAGCAAGGTCGAAGCAGTAAGAAAGTGGGAAGCACCTAGAGAGGTAAAAGAGCTGCAGGCATTCCTCGGGACGGCTGGATACTACCGACAGTACCTACCAGACTATGCAACCATAGCCAAGCCACTGACGGTACTCACCGGAAAGGAGATGCCATGGAAATGGGGAGGAGAAGAACAGGCAGCGTTCGACCAGCTCAAGGCACGACTAACGCAGGCTCCTGTGCTAGGATACCCCGACCCCAGTCTACCCTACACCCTCGATACGGACGCCAGTGCGGTAGGAGTCGGCGCAGTGTTATCACAAGTCCAGGAAGGAAAGGAGAGGGTGATAGCTTATTTCAGCAAGACCTTAGCGCCTGCTGAAAGGAATTACTGCGTCACCCGGAAAGAACTGTTGGCAGTGATCAGAGCGGTCAAGCACTTCCGCCCCTACCTCTACGGACGGGAGTTCAAACTCAGGACCGACCACGCCTCCCTACGCTGGCTATGTCGACGGAAGGAGCCGTCAAATCAGATCGCCCGTTGGCTGGAAACGCTAGCTGAGTTCCGCTACAAACTGGAGCACAGAGCAGGAGTACGCCACGGGAACGCTGATGGGCTCAGCCGCCAAGATGTGTGCACGGACTGTCGGCAATGCAGTTCAATTGAGCGGAGAGACGGAGGACCCTCACACGCAGAGCTCGCCCAGGAGGTCCAGTCAGCCCCGCTGAAGAGCGAGAGAGTCAACATTGCGGTAACCAACCCAATGCAGACCACCAGGGACCTGGCCAAAGAGCAGCAGGAAGGAGGAGGACCGGTCGCTCGGATCTACGCCGAAGTGAAGCGACCAGGGAGCATATCCGAGAGAGAACTGGCAGAAGGAGAGCTGGAGCTGAGGACCCTGTATGAGAGGAGGGAGGCCATGAGCATTCGGCCGGACGGCATACTCACCATCAAGCTCGCTCACCCCACCAAGCCGAAGCAGTGCGTGATCTGCCCCCCCAGCAGAAGAACCCAGGTTGTCTGGGACACACACAAGATGGCTCACACAGGGATACACCGAACCAGGCAACGAATCCTTTTAGATTGGTACTGGCCGGGTATCTCTCCGTTGGTGAGGCGACTCATCAAAGATTGTGAGGTGTGTCAGGTGGCAAAGAATGGCAGAAGGACAGAGAACCCCGGCAGGCAGCGCATGTACGCAGGACGCCCCTTTCAGAAATTGGCAGTCGACCTGGTCGGCCCCTTGCCACTGACAAAGAGGAAGAACCGTTGGGCCCTGGTCTTAACTGACCACTTCACCCGCTGGCAAGATGCCATTGCACTGCCAGACGCAACAGCCCCCACGGTTGCCACAGCACTCGACGAGCGAGTATTCGCGTACTGGGGACTACCCGAACAACTACATTCGGACCAAGGAGCACAGTTCGAGTCGGTGCTCTTGGAGGAACTATGCAGCCTCTGGGGAGTGAAGAAGACCCGTACCACACCGTACCACCCGCAAGGAAATGGAGTCGTGGAAAGGCAAAACCGCACTCTGGGAGACGCCCTCCGCACACTAATCCTGACGAAGGGGCAAGACGAGTGGGACAGCCTACTCCCCCAGATTATGCGGGTATGCAGAGGTACCCCCCACTCAGCCACTGGAGAGACGGCCAACATGATGATGATGGGACGGGAAGTACGCCTTCCCGACCAGCTGACAGGAACACCCCCCTCTCTGGACCCCCAGAACGTTACCGAGTATACGGCAGAAATCCAAGAGAATCTGCAGAAGGCTCATAACTATCTGCGGGAACGTCAACAGGAAATAAGGAGTCAGGAGAGCGAGGAACCCCCCGTGTTCCAGAAGGGAGAATTAGTGGTGCTGGAGAACAAGCGCAGAGTCAAGGGAAGCAACCCCAAGCTCCAGCCACGATTCGTCGGACCATACCAAGTCACCGAAGTATTCCCAAATCATACATACAAACTAGAGAGGAATGGGCAATGGTCCATCCAGAACGGCCAACGACTACGGTCCTATCGCACCTGCGAAGAGCCGGTAGGACGGGCACCCACGTGTCGGGAACCAGCTCTGATGCCGAATATGAAGGGAGCCAGGAGGGGCCGACCACCCAAGAAGAGACACGCCCCCGCAGGACCAGACGAAGCGGTCGCCCCATTGCCACTGCCACTACACTGGATAGAGCGGCCACCCACCCATGAAGAGCGTGCGCCAACACCTCTACCCGCGTATGAAGAACGTACGCCGACACCACCACCCCCCAATGAAGCAGAACCCCCAGCAATAGTCACCGAGGAGAGGAGGGTGCCAGAGAGCACCGACACTATAGAAGAAGAAACGTTGCCACTAGGGGAGCAGCAGCCAGTGGAGGAAAGGAGAAACGAGACCCCTCCCCCCGAGGTCACCAGAAGGCCAACAGTGACTCCTGACCTAGATGTCAACGAGTGGCCACCACTCAACCCCACAGGGACGACCGCCTCTCCATTAAACCGGCCTACAAGGGAAAGAAATCGACCAAAAAGGTTCGATGACTATCAGTGTTACCGAACAGAAGATCATCCTAGCCAAAAAACACCAACTGGCCAAGCCCAGGGAGGAGAGAGAGAAGAGACACCAAGAGACACCAGCCCAACCATCAGGACTGCAGAAAATTGCAAAGAGAACGGTTGGGTGCTGGTAAAAAGAAAAAGAAAACGGAGAAGTGACGATCAGAAACAACAAAAGAGTGTAGATGAAAAAATCAACGAAACACATGGGGAGATAAAACCCACTGACGATTTAACCATCAACCCCGCCGTACTACGTCACGAAGAAGTGATGCAGGAGGAGGCAACCCCCAAGGAAACCACCGGTGAAAACTCTGTAATAACCGCGGAGTTACGTCACCCAGAACTCGTCACGTGGGAGGCGGTACTAAGGGAGCACGTGGAAAACAGAACCAATAAAGTTGAAGACAGGACCCGCCATCATTCATTACTCAACCAGCCACAGGAAGAACAACACGCAACAAACAACGAACAGCTGGAATTATTATTCACAAGGATGGCAATGCTAGCCGAACAGTACCACCAGTTCGACGTTGTATCCACCACGGAGGATGAACTACTAGAGGGTTCGATGCAGACGCTGACGCAGGCACTCGAGGACACAGTTAGACTAAACCAAGTCGACGCCACTGACGAACCGACCGAGCCAATAACCGCCAAGTCAAGAGAAATCTGGGTCAGTGGTACAACACACTGGAACATCAAAGCGGCAATAGAAGAGAGAGACAAAGGAATATGGAGATGCAGAGAATGCGGATATGAGGAAGACAGGAAGAAGGTAGCGGCCCACGTACGGCAACACTATACATTCTTTTTCTGCCTGTGTGGACAGAAGGACTCGAGCATGGACACCATCCGCCAGCATGTCCACGCCCAAGGAAGAGCAGTCGAACATGGGGGAAAGAACCGACCTATATACGAAGTCGACGCAGCCAGATATGAGGAGTTCTGCAGCACCATGGAATGGTCGATGCCCCCACCATTCGGCATACCGACCCCCCAACTAGAGGTAAAACTACCTTCCCCCCAAACACAGAGACGACTAACACCGCCTAGGCGAGTCACCCCCATAAGAAGGAGGAGCGAAGGGAAGAGAACTAGCCAAGGGAGGTCGATAAAGACGCGAGAGAGCAGAAGACAGAGAGACCGAGCTAGACAATTAGACGAATACCGGAAGGAGTTCCACCGCAGGACATACGACGCCTTCAAGCTGCTAAGACGAGCAGAGGCTATCAAAGAAAAGGTGAGGAAAGAACGATCATAAGGAAACACACCAACGCCGCCGACCTCGTTTTATTGGCCACCATCGCCAATGGGGCGGAGTGTGTGACGGACGGCGGCCATAATTAATCAATGTAACACTCTATACTCACACTCTAGAACTATTTAATCTATGCTTATTTCTGTTACCATCGCAGCAACCCTAGTTACACACAATTGTATATGTAGCACATGTGAGTGCATCCAGCCGTAGCTGCGAAGCCAGCCTATTTTTCTGTATACCTATTCCTATTTGTCTAAGCCTTTCTTAACAGGCGTGTCTTATAATATTCTTTTGTCATGTCTTGTTTACCTAATTATTATTATATAACCTTTTGTATAAATAGCCGTGTAAGGCAGCAATAAATCAGAGTCAGCTTGCCCCACTCTCAGAAGTTTCTTTGTTCTATAACAATAATAACTTCACAGCGCTAGTACATGCACAGTACACCGAATGCTCTATTACTCGAGTAGTAATATACAAGCAGATCAGCCTGGACCTCTGCTGGCCGAACCTAGCTCTGACTAGTCCGCCTTCAAAGTTCGGTCACTGAACTGCACTCTGCAGAATAGTGCGAGCCTCTGCTGGCCGAACCTAGCTCTGACTAGTTCGCCTTCAAAGTTCGACCTCTGCCTTACACATTGAAACAAGCTAACGCAGCCGGCAGCTGGACTAGTAAAATAGGAATGGTTACACACCATTCCCAAGGATACTAGTCGACCTGTGGAAGGGTTGTATTGCTCAGCGATAGACACAGTTGCCAACTCAGTTCGGGAAGTGTGCAGGTAGGCCGAGCTACCAACTCACACAGTGAAATCCTGCACAGTATTATATATTATTAATTATTATTAAACAATTTCTTCAATTATTTTTAATACAATTCCTGTTTGACACCAATCATAAATGGCTCACTGTGGTTGCATGCATGTATGTAATGCGGGGTACGGACCATTCGAAACTGACGTTTCGAAAATGGACACTTCGAAACTCTTTGGGGATGGGGGTTTGGGATTTGGGGTTGGGGGGTTCAGGTTTAAGAGTTTCGAACAGTTCATTTTCGAAACGTCAGTTTCGAATCATGGCGGAATCATGTAATGCTAGTTGTTTGTTTGTTAGAATAAAAAGCAGCTTGATATAATATTGATATAGATTGATTCTTTTAGTCAGTAAATTTCATGATCACCAGCATCACCTTTGTGAATTTTTGACGTGACATGACAAAAGTAGTAAACAAGAAAAAAAAACAGTAAACTCCTACACTGAGCTAATTCAGTTGTTCATAGATGTGTGTTCATGTATTCACAACCAGCATGGTTCACTCAGTTGTATTTGACTAGGGATACTATTGTTCCTGTTTATTTACAGATATGTCATTCCGTCACGAACCCATTTCACTGAGAAAGTGATTAAAGACATGTATAACACAGCAAAAGGGAAGCTAGAAGAGCGGATTGTACAGACAAACAACTATGCTCTCACCACGGACACCTGGACCTCATTGACCGGTGATAATTATATGACTGTCACACTTCATATGCTTATTGATTGGGAGCTGAGCTCATATGTGCTGTCTACGACATGTTCTAATGAGCGTCATACTGCAGAGAACCTTCAAATCCAGCTCAAAGAAACAATTATAAACTGGAAACTACCAAATGCCGAAGATGCCCACTTTGTTGTCACAACTGACAACGCAGCAAATATCAAGCTTGCTGTTACAACGAGTGAGTTAGATCTGAAGCATGTCGGATGTTTTGCCCATACTCTCAATCTTGCCGTTCAGAAATCATTGAAGACCCGAGCTGTGGATCACATCCTTGGGCATGTGAAGCGAATAGTATCATACTTCCACAGAAGCTCAGTTGCTAAGGGAAAGCTCAATGAAAAGCAAGTCCAGCTGCAGAAGAAAGTGCATACATTGATTAATGAGGTTTCTACAAGATGGAATAGCTCATTAGCCATGTTGGAACGATTTGCTGAGCAGAGAACTGCAGTATACGCTGCACTGGATGATCTGAAATGTAATGACTTGCTACTTGGTCTGTCAAGAGTGAATGCACCAGATATTGAGTTGATCATCTCATTCCTTCATCCCTTCAAGATAGCAACTGACATAATCAGTGGAGAAGCATACTGCACCATATCCCTAATCAAACCACTTCTCATCAATCTCATTAGTAGTAATATATGAGCAGATCTCCCTACCAAGTGTTTTTTTGTGGATTTGACCTTGGAGTTGAGACAATGGGTTACGGCGTTGGATGAATTCGCCGAGTTTATATTGTATTTTACTTGAGGGGTATTTGAGTGGCATTTGAGTGGCATTTAAGTGGCATTTTGAGTTTTGATTATTTTTTTACTTAATTTGAACTCATATGGTAGCTAGATTTTGAATGTATGGCATTTAAGTTTTGATAATTCTATACATAATTCGAACTCATATGGTATCTTGAGAGAGAGGAGAGAGGAAAAGAGGAGAGAGAGGAGAGAGGAGATACATCTACATTGGATAAATACATTGATTAAAAATGAAACAATATGTGAATATATACATTTATTGTATAATAAGTAGGGATACATAAAGAGAACATATTAAATATTGTGAGCTTGAAATAGTTCCAATATCATTTCAAATGAAAAAATGGATGATGAGAGATTTTCATCCGTTTGTATGTATCTACATATATCTGATTGAAAATGATATAATAATTCAGTAGTCCATTGTATTGAAATCAATTTTTGAGTGAGCTCTTTATTCCACACTTTTCTTTGAATTTTCTTTAAGTAATCATTAATACTGACAGTTTTTGACATTTTTACAACTGTTTGAAAATTGTTTTTAGTCATATGCTTAAATATTTCTACTGAATTGTCAACGTATTTATGTGTAGTGTATGGGCGGTATTGTATCGGTGAAAGTTCTCCATGTAAAGAAGCTACAGTTAGCAAATGCTGTGTCATACATAATAATATAGCTTGTAATGTCAAGCGATATCCAATCTTTTCCTGTACTTCAACATTTTCTTTAATATAGCTATGATATATCTTTGGAAGGTAGTCTTTGATTGTGTATCTTTTTGAACTCATAATGAACTAAAATAAAATGTTAAGTATTAGTATATGATGATTAAACAGTGTTGTAAAATAATTACATTTTAACTTTTATTAAATAATTTTTCTATTAATTCTTACCTTATCACCAAGAAATCAGCTGTAGTAGTTGATGAAATCAGTTGTAGCAGTTGATGAAATCAGTTGTAGTAGTTGATGAAATCAGCTGTAGTAGTCGATGTTTTATTGCTGGAGAGAATGATTTCTATGCAGAGAGAGCTGTTCTTATATAGTATAAGCCACTCCTACTCATTTAGCTTATAGCCATTAAAAACACTCACGCGAAAACTCTATCAGAATAGTGTTATTAGCGTGAAATATCCCTGTTTTATTCGCGTGAAAATAAAAAATTTCATTCCCGCGAAAGCAACGGTTTCCATTCGTGTGAAAATAAATGATATATTCCCGCGAAAGCATTGGTTTGTATTCGCGTGAAAATAAAATGTTTATTCCCGCGAAAGCATTGGTTTGTATTCGCGTGAAAATAAATTATTTATTCCCGCGAAAACATTGGTTTGTATTCGCGTGAAAATAAAATGTTTATTCCTGCGAAAGCATTGGTTTGTATTCGCGTGAAAATAAATTATTTATTCCTGCGAAAACATTGGTTTGTATTCGCGTGAAAATAAAACGTTTATTCCCGCGAAAGCAACGGTTTCCATTCGCGTGAAAATAATTTATTTATTCCCGCGAAAACATTGGTTTGTATTCGCGTGAAAATAAAATGTTTATTCCCGCGAAAGCATTGGTTTCCATTCGCGTGAAAATAAATTATTTATTCCCGCGAAAACATTGGTTTCTATTCGCGTGAAAATAAAATGTTTATTCCCGCGAAAGCAACGGTTTCCATTCGCGTGAAAATAAATTATTTATTCCCGCGAAAACATTGGTTTGTATTCGCGTGAAAATAAAATATTTATTCCCGCGAAAGCAACGGTTTCTATTCGCGTGAAACAAAATTATTTATTCCCGCGAAAACATTGGTTTGTATTCGCGTGAAAATAAAATGTTTATTCCCGCGAAAGCATTGGTTTCCATTCGCGTGAAAATAAATTATTTATTCCCGCGAAAACATTGGTTTCTATTCGCGTGAAAATAAAATGTTTATTCCCGCGAAAGCAACGGTTTCCATTCGCGTGAAAATAAATTATTTATTCCCGCGAAAACATTGGTTTGTATTCGCGTGAAAATAAAATATTTATTCCCGCGAAAGCAACGGTTTCTATTCGCGTGAAACAAAATTATTTATTCCCGCGAAAGCATTGGGATGTATTCGCGTGAAAAAATGTTGATTCATAGGATTTAATCAGTGCAACTTTACCTATTTAAGAGCCACTGTTTTCACACAGAAAGCATCCAGTTCTACAACGGCTAGCGGAGAAGCAACATCTACTAAATCTTTCATTGCAACAACTAGGAGCTCATCTTCATTATAAAGGTAAGAGTAAAAATATTTATTTTTTGTTAGCTAACACTACTAGCTGAAGGTTTATGATCTTTATGATCTTTTAAAATTAATTACGAAAAATTAAACAAAATGTTTTGTTTTTTTAGAATGAATACTCAAGACGAAGGAAGTCAACCGATGAATGAAGAAGCAGGATCCCAGCAAACCCTTTCCCCATCACCTTCTCCTATCTTTGATATGACAGAAAGTCAATTGGTGGTTGATGAACCAGAATCCCAACAAGATTTTACTTCATTCACATCTCCTACTAACAAACTGTCTTCAAAAAGAACATCGATGAGGAAACGATCTTTCATTGATTTGACAAAAGATGATATTGAAACTGGCTTGAAGTGCAAAAAAAACAGCTTTGTCGACTGTTGGAGACGAAACGCTTTTTCGTCACGTCAGAATACCCTTTCAAGATGCTGGAAGTAATGAACTAACCACTCTCACCTACAAGAGTGCCGGGTTAATAAACTCTCTCTCTCCAGATAGTCTAGAAAAACTTGAAGAGTCCATGGAAATCTGCAAACTACCAGTACCAACGGTTATGGAGGTGTTGTCTGTTGAATTCCATGATGAATCAAAGTGTGTCATCATTTACAACTACCGAAAGGATAAAAAGAGAACTCGGGTGAAGAGTGATGTTTCAACCGAAATAGGACTGCTTGTTAATAAAGCTAAGCAAACATGTCCAATTGTTTTAATTTATATGGGAGAAGGAAAGACAGGAGATGCGATTTTTCGTACTGCTGAATCTCAAGGGTGTAATCGAAAGATCAACGATCCATTCAACTCATTGTACAACAAGAGTTTGAGACAAATACAGGCTTATTTCACTGTCGCTCACCTACACGATTTTCCTACAGGAAGTGTTATAGCTTATGAGAATCCTGGAATGCTAAGAAAATGTGATACTCGTTGGAACAAGACTGCCGATATTATAGTGGCTAATTACAGATGTATGGTGAATGGAGAGCTATTGATTGGAGATCTTAGCATCCCTGCTCAAATAGCTTCATCTGTGGTGGCTGAAAAAAGCGGTGTAATCGTATTCAAAGGACTAAGACAAAATACGAACAACATGATTTCCTATGATATCATTCTAAGTAGTAATATATGAGCAGATCTCCCTACCAAGTGTTTTTTTGTGGATTAGACCTTGGAGTTTAGGTAATGGGTTACGACGTTGGATGAATTCGCCGAGTTTATATTGTATTTCATTTGAGGGGTACTTGAGTGGCATTTGAGTGGCATTTAAGTGGCATTTGAGTTTTGATTAGTTTTTTACTTAATTTGAACTTATATGGCATATAGATTTTGAATGTATGGCATTCAAGTTTTGATAAAATTTTTACATAACTCGAGCTCATATGGTATCTTGAGAGAGAGGAGAGAGGAGAGAGGAGAGATGGGAGATGAGAGAGGAGAGAGAGAGGAGAGAGATTTTTTAGTTTTCTATACATTCATGTATTTATGGTTAATTATGTACATATTTATGGCTATATTTATATCTACATAGAGAGAGAGGAGAGAGGAGATATATCTAAATTGAATAAATACATTGATTAAAAATGAATCATTGTATGATTATATACATTTATTACATAATAAGTAAGGAAAATCTCCCCATATAATATAGCTAGATTATGGAGAGAGGAGAGAGGGAGAGAGAGAGGAGAGAGGAAGAAAGAGAGGAGAGAGGAGAGAAGAGATATATCTACATTGAATAAATATATTGATCAAAAATTAATCATTATATGATTATATACATTTATTACATAATAAGTATGGAAAATCTTCCTATATAATATACCTTTACAATAATGTTTTTGATGTACTGATGTTTGGTAAAAAAACTACATTAGTTAAGTTTTAAATTCATATGAAAAAAATTTGTGTCAATTTAGTATCTACTCCCAGGACTGATACTCCTCCTAAAATAATCCATAAGACTCAGCCTAAAAACAAGTTTTAGGGGGTGTTTTTGTGCAAGGTACAATAAAAATAACTGTGTTTGGGATATTACTGTTATCAAAGAAATCAAGCGAGTATCAAATGTTTACGAGTAACTAAGTGTTTAAGTTGAAAAAAAACGATTGAGATCATGTGACATCCGTTACAAAATATTTTACGTCAAGTTACCAACGAGAAAATAAATATTTCTTAGAATATCCGCTATAGCGAGTTACGATAATTTTTACGCACCTTGAAGGTTTTCAGTCCATTTTCAGTCAGATCAAAATTTATGTGAGACGTTTTAGGTATTATTTCAGTCGACGTAATGTTACCACGTCATTTTTAAAAAGTAATTAATTATAATATAGCGCAAGTGTCCCGCAAGTTTCATTTTACTAATAAACTCATTCCAGAAAAGACATTAATCATCATCTCGCTTAATCCTATATGTTTTGATCTTTTTAATATCAAGTGTGTCGCTCGAGAAAAGTCATTAGTTACACCTAAGCACTATTTATTAGCATGCTATTTCTATTTAAAACAAAAACAACAAACATCCATAGATGATGGAATTATAGGTCGAATTCAACCTAAAAAGGAAGAGAACTTGATTGCATCTATCTCCTGTTTTTTATTGTTTCATTACATATTAGTTAATATAGATACAGCCTTCCACCAAAACGGATTTGTGGTTTTACTTTTAATCCTAGCTATCTCCGCTATCATCTAAAAAACATGAGCAAAGCATGACTTTATCCACTTGTTTTATTAGTTAGACTGTTACTTTTTTTAAAATATCTCATTGTTTTTTGTGTGAAATAATAATGTATCAACATACATAGTATATTTTCTATTTTTAGGAAGCTGTTTTGTCTAATAAATCAAGAGTTATATGTTACATATACATATTTAAATGCTATCAGATATCTTTAAAGTGTTTATTACATTCCTAACTCATACTTAATGTTGTAAACTATAATTGGAGCTCTCACATTTTAATTTACTGTCTGATGATATAAAGATGGAGCTACACTACATCATTGTTTTGCTGATGATATGTCTATATGATTGTTTGTGGTAGTGTGTGTTATAGTAGAGTATATCAATAAACTGCAATTGAACTAGTTATTAAATGCTATCAGTACCTGTAAAGTATTTTATTACATTCCGAACTCATACTTAATGGTGTAAACTATAATTGAAGCTCTCACATATTAATTTACTGTCTGATGATATAAAGATGGAACTACACCGCATCATTGTTTTGCTGTTGATGTGTCTATATGAAAATTGTTGCTATAAAAATATGTTTGAAGGATGTGAGGTGTCATTCAAATGAAATGTAAGTTTCATCCTAGCTAGTTATATTTAAAAGAGGTTGTAAAATTTGTTTATCCAACGCTCTACATTCAAAAATTTTAGCTAGATGGAAAGACAGTTTACAGGAGTGTTTGTGGTGGTTAAGCTTATTAAACTATTTAATCTCTATCTTCCTATTTTTTTTAACCAACTTCCTAATCGTCTTCCACTTTTTTAAAAAAACAATATCATTTATCATAGTAATAATCAGAAAATCAGTCTACAAATTAATCTTGATAAATGACTTCAATGTTTTGTATATAAGAGAAACTATTTTTTTTAAACAGTATCAGTTTTCATTTATACTTCATTTTAAGTATTACTCTGCAAAACAACAATGGCTAGCAATATCCCTACAACAAATGAGTAAGTTATTTATACTATCTTTTACAATTTTGTTGCAGTTACATTTATAAATTTATACAAATGTATATATATATATATATATATTACTTGTAGGTCTACATCCTCAAATGTTGCATTAGAATTAAATATAGACGAAATAGATTTCAGTGCTATGTAAGTATATTATTGAAACTTTATTATTCAATATTCAACTGTATTATATAGAGTTTTTAAATAATTACAATCTTGATTTATTGTTTTATTAAGTTCTACCGATGATGAAACACTAAGGTGGTTGGAGGAGTGTTTTGAAGATGAAGAGAAGACGGAAAAGAGCAAAGCTAGCACGTATATTGCTATGAGTAAGTTTTTCTGTTTTATGAAAAATGTAAATTTGTCTGTAGGTACAATAATAATGACTTTACATTTACTATGTTATTTTTTTGTAGAAAAAGCATCTTCACGTTTCATAGGAAGTAAGCAATGTGTTGGGAAGAACAAAAACTTCCTGTACTATGAACGGAACACATTTGAATGTAAGTATGACGAAAATATTACTTACTATATACTCATTCAATTTATAAAAATTTTTTCGAATTTTTTCAAAAAAATAGCATAACTACATTCGTATTTTCTATTTTAGTTCAAGCAGAGAATCCTGAATTAAGGGAGTATAAAGAATTAAGTCTTCTAGAGGGAAATATAAAAGAAGATAGAGAGTGTTTTAAGTGTAAGTGACATGCATTATCTTTATATATATATATACATATACCATGCTTAAGAAAGTTATCTATATATGATGAGAATTTGTTTATTTTGTTTGTAGATATTGATAACAAAAGCCCTAGGTATTTCCTTTCAGTGCTCTCATTGCTGTTGATCGCATATGGCACAAAGATGTTGAGTGAAGCACTGAAAGGAAACAAAAACAACGTCTCTTGTATATTTTGTGGTAAGAAGTTTAAATTAGGGGGATTGCATGAGCCTGGCCGAGTTCTTTCAAGACATTTTTGTGCTCACTTGTTTATTTATTATTGTTTATGTGGAAAATCGCATACAACTTTGAGAGATCTTCAGCAACATAGTTGTATTTTAAAAACTAAAATGTTTTTTATTGTTGATATTGCTAGTTACAATAATTTTGTTTTATTTATTAATAGAAAATATTCTGAATTACTTATGGATATTACTTTTCCGAAAAATTTTGCGTTAGTATATCTCTATCCAATAGAAGGTTATTTTTCTGAAAACATTGTTCTAGATTTTGAATTAGGGAGTAAATGGTTGGCGATAGCTAAAAAACCTGCTGCTGAAGATCGAAAACTTTTGATTAAAAACCAGTGTAAAAAAATGAGAGCACTTATATCTTCAGATTCTGATCTTTCAGAAACTGAAGAAAGTAATAATGACTTAATTTCTGTTGCTAGTTCACAGTGCAGTCCAAAAACCAGTGTTTTAGAATCTAATACTATAACAGTTAAACCTCAAACCCAAGTAGATTTAAAAGAAAGCCAAAAGATTGATGATAAGAAAATTGATTTAACTTCACTTAAATTAATTTTGAATATAAAAGATGGACTGAAAAAAAAGGGTTTTAATGATTGTGTTAAATTGAAATTAGCGTCTATTAGACGAAAAATGCAGAAAAACTCAGACTTTTCTCAAGAAGAAGTTCTTGTACTAACTGCACTCTTAGGTGAGTTTTAAAATTTTTATTTCACTATATTTTTTAATATTATCATGGCTCTGGAATAGGTCTTATGCAACTACCCTATTTTATAATTTCTTACCACAAAATATATAGTGAATAGGATGTTTTTTTATAAATACTCTCTCTATATATATATTATATATACAGACAATAGTCTGTGTTTTTATGAATACATTTCATGTAAAAAATGTTCTGTCATTAGTTTACCATAGACTTTATGCAACTATCCTATTTTACAATTTCTTACCACAAAATATATAGTTAATAGGTTGTTTTTTATAAATACTCTCTATATATATTATATATACAGACAATAGTCTGTGTTTTTATGAATACTTTATTCACATGTATACACTTCATGTAAAATTGTTTTGTCATTAGTTTACCCTAATGCATTATGTTTATTTGTTTTGTGGTTGAGAACTCCATATGCTTCATTCTTACTGTATTACTTTGCATAATATTACAAAATAAATATTACATCAACTACCTTCATACTGCATTCAAGTGATGAAACAGTAAATTTCACATCTGTATTACTGAATCTATAGCATTGTTATGAAAAAGACTATAATTACTTAATTATTATGTCATATCGTGACAAACTATCAACAGCCAATTCACAAAACTGTAAAACCTAAAGTATAATGCTTGCGGTTGTAAAAAGTCTTCTACTGTTTTGGTTTCTCAAACAAATTATAAAACATTTTTCACAATTTTTTGTGCAAAAGCGGAGTTGTCTTATCATTTTGACACAATGTGCCGACAACTTTTACATATTTTTTCAAAAACGAAGTTTAGAAATTATAAATGGGAGTTGTCTTAACATTTTTGAAAGATGAGACGATAACTTGAAATATTTATTTTTGTGTCGGAACATTGAAATTTTTGTAACATTTTAGAGTTGTAGCCCCGAAAGTTTTACAAATTGGCTAAATAACTAATGTTAAATATGAATAAAATACTTTATTACACTAAATATATACAAATTA
Source organism: Cryptosula pallasiana (assembly GCA_945261195.1). NCBI lineage: Eukaryota > Metazoa > Bryozoa > Gymnolaemata > Cheilostomatida > Cryptosulidae > Cryptosula > Cryptosula pallasiana. The sequence continues at coordinate 10,556,459 of OX183130.1, read as the reverse complement.
TTGCACAATACAAATAATATGTAATTTAATGTTCATGAGTTGTTGCTGATAGATTTTGGCGAGTCGACGGTCATTCACTTGTACACGTATTCTATCTAAAAGCATACATAGATGTCGTTATAACAACTACATTATACTATGGTAAAAAATACGTCTATTAGTAGTTACTTATTACTAGTGAAGATTAACATACCTTAATTAAATTTCCGATATTGAAATCCTGCTAGCTTCGCTTGAAATGTGATTGTCATCATCTTTATTGCTTTTCTCACTATCATTGTCGACAACTTCATCTTTTTCCTCAAATTTTTTGTTCTTAGAGTCATCATCCGTCATATTATCATCTTCTTCATCGGTATAAGCATTGATGTTATCATCGTCATCATCATCATCATCATCATCATCATCATCATCATCATCAGCAGCATCATCAGCAGCAACATCATCATCATAACTTTTCATCAGCTCAGCATCATCAAATAGAGAAAGTCTGAAAGCTATTCCTTCTTTTTCACTTGAAGTAGATAGAAGCATCAAAGCTTCTTCAACACTCAGAATCGTGAGAATGTGTTTCTTTGTACCGCTTTCAGTTGTCATCGTACTTTTATAGTGGATCATACCACATTCATGATTTTTGATCTTCAAAACGTTCTCAGGAGGGACAACAATCTTCCCAGTCATCAAAGATCCGTCATTCATCATGTATCTGTAAGTGACAGTGTGAGTGATACGTAAAGGCGATGTATCTTGTTTTCGTTTTCGCTGCTTCGACTTCAAATTTTTCCAAACTGAAAGTCTAGTGAATGTCAGAAGAGTGTTGACAGGAATATTATCGAAAGTGATGATATCAAAGTATGCTTGCAACTGTTTCAATGATTTTTTTCTCAAGATTTTGGCTATAACTCGTTGTTTTAGCCCTTGATGACGATGATTATCTCCTACAATACGTAGATCGGGTTGATTTTCTTCTAGCTTTCCCATGTACACTAGGATTTGTGAAGAGCTGGGATCAAGTTCCTGTAGCTCCACCGTAAGTTCTTTGTCAATCAGTGACTTGACTCGAATTCGATGATTGTTTTTTAAAACATATTCATAGTCCAATATACCATAATCTTCAACGTAATTAACATCGAAAACCTCCAATATCGTAGGAATTGGTAAATCCAACAAACTCACAAAATTTCCGATTTCCAACATTCCTTTCTGCATAGCTCCTGTCATTATTCCACCCATCTCGAGCAATTCAAACTCTCTAAGTTTGTTTACGGTATTATTCTTGCTGTTGCTGAATAAAAAGGAAATTGAAGCTTGAGATAATGTCACTGTCGGTTTTTTGATATCCTCCGTTTGTTTGACTTCACTGTTCTCATGCAGATATGTGTAGTCCGGTGTGGGACTCAAAGGAGAGTCAGCTGAAACTACATGATGGTTCATTGCTATATCAGCATGAGCATTGGTGTTTGAGCGAGAAGATGTATCATTAAAGGTGTTAGGATTGGATCTTCTATCATCAATGTGAATGCCGTTGGTGGTGGAAATGATGGTTGTAGTGGAAATAGCGTTAGTGTTGTTGGTAGCTGTGATTGGTTCAATATGGAGCTTAGGAAGTGCTTTGGAGTGTGATGTCATCATACCTGCAAAAAGTAAAAGAACTTAGTTTAATGATGTAAATATACTGAAACTATTGTTTTATTAAAAGATTGTTTTTAAAAACTAAGATTCAAAAACCTAGATGTTTCAATTAATTAAAAACAAATAATTATTTTAGTGCTTCTTACCTTGTTGCTCTCCTAATAGCTGTAGTAGATGTTGCTCCTCTGTTAGTCGCTGTAGAACTGGATGCTTTCTGTGTGAAAACGATGGCTCTTATATAGCTAAAGTTGTACTGATTAAACCCTATGAACACCATCTCGTGTCAATCTCTATGAATCAACATTTGTTCACGCGAAGGAAAGTCAATTGTTTCGCGGGAATAAATGAATTATTTTCACGCGAATACAAACCAATGCTTTCGCGGGAATAACTAAATAATTTTCACGCGAATGGAAACCGTTGCTTTCGCGGGAATAAATAATTTATTTTCACGCGAATAGAAACCAATGCTTTCGCGGGAATAAATAATTTATTTTCACACGAATAGAAACCAATTCTTTCGCGGGAATAAGTACTTTATTTTCACACGAATGCAAACTGTTGCCTTCGCGGGAATAAATGATTTAATTTCCCGCGAATGGAAACCGTTGCTTTCGCGGGAATAAATATTTTATTTTCACGCGAATAGAAACCAATGCTTTCGCGGGAATAAAGGATTTTATTTCCCGCGGATGAAAGTCAATGTTGTCGCGGGAATAAATACTTTATTTTCACGCGAATGGAAACCGTTGCTTTCGCGGGAATAAATACTTTATTTTCACGCGAATACAAACCGTTGCTTTCGCGGGAATAAATACTTTATTTTCACGCGAATACAAACCGTTGCTTTCGCGGGAATAAATACTTTATTTTCACGCGAATAGAAACCAATGCTTTCGCGGGAATAAATACTTTATTTTCACGCGAAAGCAACGGTTTCCATTCGCGTGAAAATAAAGTATTTATTCCCGCGACAACATTGACTTTCATCCGCGGGAAATAAAATCATTTATTCCCGCGAAAGCATTGGTTTCTATTCGCATGAAAATAAATTATTTATTCCCGCGAAAGCAACGGTTTCCATTCGCGTGAAAATAGTTTATTTATTCCCGCGAAAGCATTGGTTTCTATTCGTGTGAAAATAAATTATTTATTCCCGCGAAAGAATTGGTTTATATTCGCGTGAAAATAAATTCTTTATTCCCGCGAAAGCATTGGTTTCTATTCGCGTGAAAATAAATTATTTATTCCCGCGAAAGCAACGGTTTCCATTCGCGTGAAAATAGCTTATTTATTCCCGCGAAAGCATTGGTTTGTGTTCGCGTGGAAATTATTTATTTATTCCCGCGAAAGCATTGACTTTCCTTCGCGTGAACAAATGTTGATTCATAGAGATTGACACGAGATGGTGTTCATAGGGTTTAATCAGTACAACTTTAGCTATATAAGAGTCATAGTTTTCACACAGAAAGCATCCAGTTCTACAACAGCTATCAGAGAAGCAACATCTACTACAGCTATTAGAAGAGCATCAAGGTAAAAACTTAATAAATTACAGTTTTTACTCATATATTATTTATTATACTAAAACAACTGAACAAAATTAATCATCTGTTTTTTTGTTTTTTTCAGATTCAATGACAAAAAATGGAAATAGTTAACAACACAGAATCAGAAACTCAGCCTAAATCTTTGACTCAAGAGGACTTGATACTTCTACAAAACATATGCAATAAGAAAATTGAAGAGAGAGTGCGAATTATCTCAAACAATTGTAAATTCATACAGAAAGACTTGATAGAGCAGCTAAATAGTTTTCGAACTGAATCTTTTCTAACATTAAAGCTCTTAGGGAATGATGTTACGTCAGATATTCAGAGATTACATTATGTATTACAACAACGACAATATCAACTACAACAGGTAAACACACCAATTTCTATCGAGTGTGCTCGTAAAGAACTTGCTCTAAAAAGAAGAAACATGCAGCGACAGTCCGCTCAAAGACAAGCTAGAAGGGTAAGGACTCAACAACGTAAGACACGAAAAGCTACAAAAACATCCGATTAACAGTCAATTTTTGATGATAAGGTAATAATTAATAAAAAAGTACTATTTAGTAAGAGTTTGTAGTTGTTTTAAATTTCTGTTTAACCATTCTATACTAATACATAACTTTTTATTTTAGTTCATTATGGAATCAAAAGTACATAGAACAGAAGTCTTCCTTCCTAAGTTTGTATTATTTAATATTTACTGACTCTAGCTATATTGTATGAGATTTTCCCTACTTATTACACAATAAATGTATATATTCACATATTGTTTCATTTTTAATCACTGTATTTATTCAATGTAGATATATCTCCTCTCTCCTCTCTCCTCTTTTTATCTCTCCTCTCTCTCAACATACTCTCTCCTCTACCAAATACTCCTCTCTCCTCTCTTGCAGTTATTTCCCAAATACTGTAGATTTTAACCATCTAGAGGTCTAATTTGGTAATTTTCCAACATATTTTATAGCATTTAATATACTTATTATGTAATAAATGTATATTATTCAATGATGTAAATGTAAATATATCCATAAATATGTACATAATTATCCATATATACATAAATGTATAAAAAACTAAAAAAAATCTCTCCTCTCTCTCCTCTCTCTTCTCTCCTCTCTCATCTCTCCTCTCCCCTCTCTCCAGAAGATTTTCCCTACTTATTATGTAATCAGGTATATAATCATATAATTTTCATTTTTGATCAATATATTTGTTCAATGTAGATATATCTCCTCTCTCTATGTAGATATAAATATAGTCATAAATATGTACATAACTAACCATATATACATGAATGTATAGAAAACTAAAAAATCTCTCTCCTCTCTCATCTCCCATCTCTCCTCTCTCCTCTCTCCTCTCCCCTCTCTCTCAAGATACCATATGAGTTCGAGTTATGTAAAAAGTTATCAAAACTTGAATGCCATACATTCAAAATCTATATGCCATATAAGTTCAAATTAAGTAAAAAACTAATCAAAAACTCAAATGCCACTTAAATGCCATTCAAATGCCACTCAAGTACCCCTCAAGTAAAATACAATATAAACTCGGCGAATTCATCCAACGCCGTAACCCATTGTCTCAACCCCAAGGTCTAATCCACAAAAAAACACTTGGTAGGGAGATCTGCTCATATATTACTACTATTCTACTCTCGACTCTTCAAGCTTTCATTCAAACCTCAGAACTGTTTGATACTTCGCTGCAACACAGCTGTCTCTCCTACTTTGATGAAAATGAAAAAGAGAATTGTCCAGAACAGTACATCGAAGTCTTAATCGATAACACAAAGGATGTGACTCGTCTTCGATGATGGTAAGTTTTATATCTATTTTAAAAAAAAAAGCACCGAAGTATTTTTTTGTGAAATTAATTCATATAACTATGTATGATAGAGTCATTAGTTACTATGTCTTTTAGATATAGCTAAAGAGCGCTCCTGAGGAAGAAAATGAGAAGAACTTATTTATTTCTTGCTTGAAACATTACAAAATAATAGTTTTTATAGGTTCTGTAGTGTTTAGCGCAAAATAATGAGATAAGTTGTATTTTATTCATTTTATTTATTATAACAAATAAAAATCAAGTATAATAATCTATTTTAACAATTTACTTAGTAAATTAGTTCCTTGTATATGTACACCATCTATTCCTTCTACTGTATTATCTTCTATGAACTCGAAGTTAGGATAGGTCTGTATGATAAATCTCCGTATTGAGTGATCTCTCATCTCACTATCTCCTATGTCTCGTAAACTTCTAACAATTTCATCCATACTCCACCCTCTACTTCTCAGTAAACAAAAGTATACACAATAATCGCCACATACAGTTGACAAAAAATTTTGTAGTTGTGTTTCATTACTTCGTATTGTTTCATATCCTCCATGAATACTTAGTATTTCATTTACATCCGGATAAAAGGAAACAGAACGCCCAAATGAGTCAAAAAAATCCACCTCTGAATCATTAGCGTACACAGCCAACCAATGCTCTCCGGGTTGGTGAGAATAATGGGTGTTGAATACGAAACATCCTCTTGGAAAATTGCAAATTTGCTTCCAAAACTGTTCTCTAGCTCCAACATGAATCCCTACGCTTTGACATAAAACGTCTGAAGATAAGATCGAACGAATTTGCATGGTATTCATCTCTAACTTTCTGTTTAAAGCACTGCGTCTCCCCCGATAGTTAATTGAAGAATGCTATCCATCTCCAACACACCGTCTTTTACAAAGTATGCTACCAAGGATAATCCATCAGACGTGTTAGTGCTAAAACGAATTTCCACACTTGTTGTGACATTTTTCATAGAGTGAAAGCCTTCTTTAAGAAAATCACCAGTCAAATCAAATCCATAAAGTGTAGTACCATCAAGGTATTGTTCTTTCGTAATACCAAGACTATCGCCTTCAAGCAAAGTTCCGGTAGCGTGTAGAAACTGATGATATTCTCTTCCAAAAATTCCTCTAGCATAATTTGGCTCAAATCTTCTTCCAATTGGACAATCACCAACTCTCAATACAATACTATCAACACTAGCATGCTGCATTCTATATGGATTCAAGGCGAAACGTCCGTTCATTGCGTTGTGATCAACTAAACCTAAATAGATCTGTTTAGGTTTTTGTTTGTTTTCTTCCAAAGTGATATCAATCTGCGCAACCCCAGCACGAATTCCATATAGTTTTATCCGTTTTCGATCAACTGGATAAATGTAGTTGTGACCTTCCAACGCCAAACTGAGTTGGGAGTTTTGTATTGTAGGATTCACCTTAACTTTACAAAGATGAAGTTCAAATTTATCAATTCTAATCTTTGCTCCTCCTGCAGGTATCTCATTTGCAGCAAACAAAGCTAGTTTGCTGGAGGCACGCTCAAACTCCAGCTGCATACTAGGACCTGGAATTATTAGTTTTTTCTGCTGAAATAATGCGAGATGAGGTTTTCCAGTTAATTCTATTGTCTTTCCACCTATGATTAGAGCTCTCCTCTTTTTCTTATCCGCGGTTTTGTGATCAGCAGCGTCTTTGCTAGTTGAATCATCATACAGCCATCCTTCCATCTTACCTTGATATTTCTTTCTTTCTGCACTGTTTTCGAGTAGTTGTGAAAAGTAGGAGCGTAAACCGTAGTTGTTAGCGTATTCAACAGTGGTTCCTTCTATCGACATTTTCAACTCGCTGAATAATGTATGCATTGAATCCCCCATCCACACAACTGCATCATCATCATTACCCTCAATATCTTTTCCATCATCTTGAACAACCGTGGCTTCAACTTGCAGAAACGAGTTGTAGAGATCTGTGTAATGTTCAGTGCTCCCTGACAAGGTTAACTCAATACTACCATAAGGATCTAACCTATCAGGTCTGATGACAACATATTCCGATCTTTCTACCGATATGTTTGTTGGTTCCGTAGCAAATACATCCAACGTTGGATTTATGTTGTAGGAAGAACCTTCCAACTTATTACCTGTTGTTCCATTTAGGCTAGCCATCTTTTGCGAGTGATGAATGCTTGAAGCGTTACCGCTTAATGAATATAGATATCAAGCTCATCTGTTTTTATACCGGATTCTACTGCTATTAAAATATACCACGATTACCAACACCTCTCCTCTTCTTTCCACCTCTTGTTTTTCTCCTTTTCATTCTATCTGGTCGGACTGCATTGAGCACATCTCCCCCCAGATCATTCAACTCTGCCAATCCCCTCTTCTTTGCTGACGCTGCAAAACTTTGACCATCGATGACATCACGCGCTACATTTCCACCTACAGACAATGCTCTTTTCCCCAAACTGATTGCTCCTCTTTTCAGCATTGGTGCTGCAGATTTAAGTAAACTTGAAAAAATACTACCAAGTCCATTTCCTCTCATATTAGGCATCACTCGTCGTCCACTATACACTCCAATTCCATTTCCAGCTTGCATCTTGTAGTACTCATCGAAAAAATCTTTTGAATCCTCAGGGGTGTATCGTACCAAACTCATTATAATTCTTTCTCTCTATAGTGAACCGTCAACACAACCTTTCCACCATCAAATGGTATTCGTTGACCGTCGTCACTCGTTATAAGTACTTTAATCATATCACTATTTAGTGATGAAGCATCAACATAGTGAGGATTTTTAAATTCTTGATACACAACGCTATTCTTCTTTCCTTGAACTGGAACTACTCTCAATAAAGGTACATTCGTATCTCCTACCATTCTATTATCAACAATGTTGGAATAAACATACAGGGATGTTAAACCGGAATTTATATCAGGGGGTGTGATATTATTGTATCTACCACGAGGGTATGTAGTTTTTGATTCAAATCCAAAAATATATGCTATATCTTTGGAAAAGCTTATGGCAGTATCAGGATCACTGTTAGTTAGTAAAGCGGTGTTGGTGATCTTGTTGTAGGAGATGGCGAATTTCTTGTCTAAATCCATTTCATTCATTCTCTTTCGTATAAACTCCTCCAACTCCTCTATACTATCATATCTTCCATTACCGATTAGGATGAAGGACTTTTCGCTTTTACCAGAGACATTAGTCTTTTCTAGATATATTTTCCCTTCGGTAACATTTTTCCAATTATTAGAATAAGTCATATCTAGCAGAGCTACCTCCCATTTACCGCCATTGATAACCAAATATTTATACAGTCTCACTGTAAATTCGGAATTGTTATTATCAGGAAACTCTTCACCACTAGAGTTTGAGGGTAAAGTTATCAGCATCGACATTTTTCCAACGTATGATGATTATATCAAGCGTTGTTTCCTTATAAACTATTCATCTACCCACTCATTGAACTTTTCTCCATAACCTAACCACTTAACCAGAATCTGTCTTTTACCTCTTCTCATTCTTCTTCCCAGTATCTTTTCAATTCTGAAAATCGTGGGTTTTTTTACTTTTTGCAACTCTTTTTCGTAAAAGGTACCATCAATCATCTCCTCAGCTAAATCTTTCACCCTATATACAACAGGTTTTTCATCAATAAGTACATCAGTGATTATAAAAATCTCAATCGTCCAATTCGGGGTGTATCCTCTTTCAAACACTCCTCTTGCCTTACTTATTCTCACATAATCCCCAACCTTTAGTTTTGCTTCTTGAGTTAAACTATGTTCACCTCCTTCATACACACGATTCCATACAAGTTCTTGATTTTGAAAATTCACATCATTTGGTCTCATACCTATAGCACCATGAATTGTGTTGTTGTATGCATTAACCATTTCTGGTAAAACATCAATGTATCTATCGTCATCTTTATATGTCAAATATCTATATATCTTCTCTTTTAAAGTTCTGTTAAAACGCTCCACCATTGATGCCTTTATCGTTTCATTTTCGGTTGTAAAGCGCTTGATCTTTTTTTCCGCCAGCAGAGTCTTGACATTGACGTTGTCAAACTCTTTACCTTTATCAGATTGTAAAGCTTTATAGTTTTCCCCTTCTAGTATTCTTCTCAATCCTCTTGCTACTACCGGTCCTGATTTGTTGATGAGCGGCACAGCCCAACCTTTTCTAGATAAAGAATCAATAGCAGTCAGTAAAAATGCTGTATTATTATTTTCATTTCTTCGAGATCGAACATCCATCAAATCTACCTGTAGCTGCTCCCCTATTCCAGCTACAATTGTAGGACGACGCTTAAACTTGGTTACAACTTTTTCATGTAACGTGTAGGCATCCTCACCACTCAACCATTCACGGATTCTTTTTTCTCCCTCTCGTTTTCTACGAGCTTTCAGTAAAGCTCTAGCTCCTCGTAGAGATGTATGTAATGCAGGATTGTAATACAACTCTTTTAGCGTGTCGATGTCCATGAATTAGTACCGGGAACGACCAACTTTTTCTTCTGAGTACGTGTTCGATGCGGGGATTTTCTGACAGTTGTGATTCCTTCATCAGTTAGCAGGCTTTTAAATCTACTGTAATTGGTATTTCCCGATTGTATTTTACCTCCTTCGGTTAGAACGTCTCATAGTAAAGTTTTGGAAGTCCTAGGATTCAACCAATGTTCTCCAATTTTCAGTCTGTTCTTCTCCGAGTCGAATCTACCAATTTTACTCAGATTATTCAACATTCTGACAGCGATCGTTTGATCACTCTTTTTTGTTGTTAAATCAGCTGCTTTTTTTTCAAAATCTTTTAAATTTTCGCTTTCACTATCGTGCTCATCTTCTCCATCAGTAAGAAATGTACTTCCTAGTAAGGTTGTGTCTTCAGTATCAAACAACCTTCCTTTTATTAATTCCATCCCAATATCATCATCATCAACAACCACTTTCACTGATTCTAACTCATTGTCTTTATCAACATTTGGTGAAAAGACATTAGGTTTATTATCAATAACCGTGCTATTGGCTAAAGGAAAAGTAGACTCTGTCTTTTTTTTCTTAATGAGATTCCAACTATCCTTTTGTGTCTGGTTTTGGTTATTTTTAATCTTTTTGACATCAGACAAATACCTACGTAGGTTTTCAACATTTTCATCTAACTTTTCGTATGAGGATAAGTCAGAATCATAAGCTGTTTCCAGTAGATCATTTCGCTTTCGCTTCATATTTCTCACTGTTATAGCTTCCATAGGATTATAATACAATGGAGGTCTGGTTTTCTCTTCCTTTACCACTGTTTTATCATCCTTTCTTTCCGTTAATCTATAGTATTCATCTTCAGTGAGTATAAAATTACGTCTGGAGAATGTTAAAGGCTGACGATTCATCTTTTTATTGATGATAAAACAGATACAATAGGTGTTATAATAGCATCCAAAAGATTCCCTCTACCACTCTGAATCAAAATTTTACGCTTATCATCAACTCTCCCTCTACCACTAAGTTTATGTAGCTCCTTCTTGTAACGCTGCAACTCAATAAACTGCTCAGAATCAAGAGGAACATTACCTAATATAATATTTTTAACACTTTCTATCAATGATTGAAACAAATCTGAGTTGGCCTTTTCGACTATAGCGATTTTTCCTTTCTTACTCAGATCATCCAGAGCTAAAATCGCCATTCTATTTCGCATCATTCGTGTTGAGAGTTTCATCTTTATCTTCTCCCTCCGCCTAGCACACTTTTAAGTAACCCAGGAACTATATTGCTGATGATAGGCCCTAGTAGAGCGCCTAAAAATCCTCCTTTTTGCAATACAGCTTTCTTATCATCTAACGTTGGTTTTCTTACTAAAGCGCTAATATCCTTCACGTTTCGCTGCAACTCATTATACTGAGATGATGTCAATGGTATCGTTCCATTTATAATAGCTTTAGCGCATTCCATTAGAGTCATAATAAACTCCTTTTTGGCTTTGGCTATAACAGACTTTTGAATAGCAAAGGTTGTATTGTTGAGCGATAACAACACAGCTGCATTTTTTGTTAATTTTTTCTCCAAAGCTTTAGACATTATAATGCTTTCGTGTTGCGTCGTTGAATAACAAAATATGATTGAGGTGAAGTGAATAGTAATTGTATTTATATCCTTTTACTTGGGTACATATAATATCATAGGGAGAACTGATGTAAAATTTCCCAATAGTCTATGTTGATCATTCGTTTGTTGAGTCGTATCTATTCGTAAATAAGAGTATGGTTTCTTTGTCGCATCTTCAAAAGCCTCTTGTACATATTTTATTTTTGATGGAAAACATTGTCGAGCCAAATAGGAAATAGAAGAAGCATCTCTAGGGTTTTTAAAAAGAAAAAAATAATGACTATTCAAGGAAATTGTACGATTTCCTTTTAAAAACAGATTCTGAACAATAAAAAACACACTTATGTTCAAATGATGACTATGTTTTGTATACAAAGCATTAGCATCGGCTTTACCAGAAACTTCATCCATGAGATCATCAATTATCAGCCATCGATTTTTACCATCTCTGGGAAAACTCACTGTTATATCTATCATGCCTTCATGAAAAATCACTCCTGATACATCATCAAAGGCTTTTTGGTAGGCTCCATAACAGTAGTGAATCTCTGTTGGTGGAGGGTGTGCTATAGTCTGACTAGCTTCAATCATTCGAAAAATCGCTTGCGTCTTTCCCGATCCAGTTGGTCCTGCAATCATTGCTGTAAAAGGAGATCGCATCGTCGGGTCATAATCTTCAGGTTTCCCATTCATCATAAAAAGATGTTCATCAATCAACAGTAGTTTCATTTATGATTCCAACAGGAGAGTTTCTCGCTTTTTGTATTTTTTCCATAGCTTCTTCATACATACTAAACTCAGTAACACCTCCAAAAGTGGAAAGCCCTACGACAAATACCAAAATTATCATAATTATCAACGCTTTACGCTTCATACTCGGTAAAACATCTATCATATCACGTTCAGTACCATCAATAGTATCAACTTCATTCATCGGTCTCATCTCAACATCATCCTCTGTCGACATCTTAACTTCCAATAACCATACAATCTTATCACGTTTTCATTTATATACAATGTTAAAACTATCAAAAAAATCAAATGCCATACATGCAAAATCTATATGCCATATAAGTTCAAAATAAGTAAAAAAATAATCAAAAACTCAAATGCCACTTAAATGCCACTCAAATGCCACTCAAGTACCCGTCAAATGAAATACAATATAAACTCGGTGAATTCATCCAACGTCGTAACCCATTGCATAACCTCCAAGGTCTAATCCACAAAAAAACATTTGGTAGGGAGATCTGCTCATATATTACTACTCTCATTGCCAAGTGTGAACCAGAGGCATCTGAACCTAAGATCATAGCAGATATGAAAGCAGCGGTACTTCAAGATCTTGGGAATAGATACTCAGATCCTATGACATCCAGTCAATTAACAATCTCTTCACTGCTTGATCCCCGGTTTAAGAAATTAACCAACATATCGAAGCGACAAGTTGATGAGTTTTACGAGACTATCTCTGTGGAAGCAGCTAGGCTTTCTTCAACACCGGTTGATGCAGCAGCACCAAGAGTAAGTAGCTCTACTGCTGAGAATGCTGAATGAACCGGTAGTGATGAGCTTGTAGCTGCTTCCAAGAAAGACGCACTCACTGCTTTGCTAGGTGACGAGTATGTTCAACAACCAGATGAAGAATTTTCCACTCAAGACAGTGTTCAAAAAGAGGTTTGTGTATTGTGCATTTCCATCTTATTAGCTTAACTGTGTAGTGTGTAATACGTGTATGTATGATTTAACTCTTTACATCTGCCATGGTAATATGACTCTTTTGTATTTTAGATCATGGACTACCGTAGTGTTCCTACTATCGAGCTTACTGATGATCCACTAAAATGGTGGAAAGCAAATGGAATGAAGTATCCCATGCTTTCCAAATTGGCAGCCAAGTACCTTGTTGCTCAAGCAACCTCTGTCGCCTCAGAGAGAATCTTTAGTGCGTCAGGAAATCTACTCAGTGAGAGACGTAGTCGTCTCAATTCTAACACTGTGGACATACTCCTGTTTTTAAACAAAAACACCTCGTTGTATTGAGACCAGTTGGCACACGGTGTCACAATAAAGAAATAGTACAAAGAACATAATAGAGTTTACTATTTTATTTTTATTTGTTTGACATGATTTTGTAAAACTGTGTATCAATATATAATAATATATTAATCTAAAAATTATATCCATTCTAGTTCACAAAAGTTAGTCGATGTGATTTATGCTGGACTGGTCGGCATAATTGTTAAATGATCAGTTGTTGATTTTTAATATTTTCTCCAGCTATAACGTGTCTGGCTCGACTCGGGCTCGGCTCGAATTTCGCACTGTTGGCTCGGCTTGTTCCGGCTCGAGAAAAACCTGGCTCGTTGCACCTCTAATATATACATATATATTTACTCAATATCATACTGCTGTTGTATCTAAATCGATAGAAAATTAAATTTATACTCAATAGTACATCAAGTTGACTTACCTCAAAACAGAAAGTCCTTCTAGCAGTTGTAGTAGATGATGTTGTAGTAGATCTTGCTCCTTCAGTTGCTAATGTTGAAGTGACTGCTTTCTGTGTAAAAACAGTGCTTCTTATATAGCTGAAATCATCCCATTTATCATAAGGTTAAATTAATGAAACATTGTTTTTACGGAAGAACACCAATGCTTTCGCGGGAATAAAAAGATTATTTTCACGCGAATACAAACCAATGCTTTTGCGGGAATAATTAATATACTTTCACCCGAATGGAAACCGTTGCTTTCGCAGGAATAAAAAATTTATTTTCACGCGAATAGAAACTGTTGCTTTCGCGGGAATAAACAATTTATTTTCACGCGAATACAAAACAATGCTTTCGCGGGAATAAACATTTTATTTTCACGCGAATGGAAACTGTTGCTTTCGCGGGAATGAATAATTTATTTTCATGCGAATACAAAGCAATGCTTTCGCGGGAATAAATAATTTATTTTCACGCGAATAGAAACCGTTGCTTTCGCGGGAATAAACATTTTATTTCCACACGAATGGAAACTGTTGCTTTCGCGGGAATGAATAATTTATTTTCACGCGAATACAAAACAATGCTTTCGCGGGAATAACTAATTTATTTTCACGCGAATACAAACTGTTGCTTTCGCGGGAATAAATAATTTATTTTCACACGAATGGAGACCGTTGCTTTCGCGGGAATAAAAATTTGATTTTCACACGAATACAAACCAATGCTTTCGCGGGAATAAACATTTTATTTTCACGCGAATACAAACCGTTGCTTTCGCGGGAATAAATAATTTATTTTCACGCGAATGGAAACCATTGCTTTCGCGGGAATGAATAATTTATTTTCACTCGAATACAAACCAATGCTTTCGCGGGAATAAATGATTTATTTTCACGCGAATACAAACCGTTGCTTTCGCGGGAATAAATAATTTATTTTCACGCGAATGGAAACCATTGCTTTCGCGGGAATAAACATTTTATTTTCACGTGAATGGAAACCGTTGTTTTCGCGGGAATAAACATTTTATTTTCACGCGAATGGAAACTGTTGCTTTCGCGGGAATAAAAAATTTATTTTCACGCGAATGGAAACCATTGCTTTCGCGGGAATAACTAATTTATTTTCACGCGAATGGAAACCGTTGCTTTCGCGGGAATAAAAATTTTATTTTCACGCGAATACAAACCAATGCTTTCGCGGGAATAAAAAAGTTATTTTCACGCGAATAGAAACCAATGCTTTCGCGGGAATAAAACATTTATTTTCACACGTTTAGCTATATAAGAGACAACGGTTTCAGACATAGAGCATCCAGTTCAACAACAGTGAGCAAAGGAGCAACATCTATCTACTACATCTTCCATTGCAACTACTAAGAGTTCTCTCTTCATAAAGGTAAGACTAAAAATACAATTATTTCCGCTAGCTAACACAACTATCTGAAGGCTTTATGACATATCTATCTTTAAATTGATTATAAAGAATCGAACCAATTTTTTCTGTTTTTCAGAATGAATACTCAAGACGTAGGAAGCCAACCATTGTATCTAAAGTCGGAATCTCAGCCTGATGAAAAGGTAAGAATTAATAAAAAATACTATTTAACACCTGTTGAAAACCTTTAATTATTTTAGTTATCTAATTATCGCTTGTATTTTAGAACAATACAACAACAAATCCAATCTACTTAAAGGACTTCCTTCCAGAAATGTATCATAACTATGTGATAAATAATGATGATGTTGAAGAAAAAGCTGTAGAACGTTTGACATTTCAAGTTATAATATTCTGTATAACTCAACACATGATGAGTATGGGGATGTGTTGTAAGAAACATGATATATCTACAGAACTTTTTGATGACATTATAAAAAACGGTTTCGAAATCGTTTTGTCAATGGTGGAAGCCGTTAATATTAATGATTTTTTAAAAGAAATTGAAAGAAGTGCTTGGAATCAAATAGTTTTCAAAAAATTATATAACATGAAGTGGAACAAAAAAACTTTTTATAAATTCAGAAAGCATATTTATAATTATGTCCAAATAGATAAAGGTCTATCCTCTTCTGTAGGTATTTTAGAACTAATGTTAGAAGCGTTTCATACATATTTATGAAAAATTTTTAGTTGTTTTTTATTATTTTACAATATTTTGTTCAAACTATTATATTTTATTTCTTACCAATTGAGATGTTAAAAGCAGTATGATATTAAGTAAATACATATATATATATATATTTGAACGCATCCTTTGTTGTCAGTCTCCACATCCCAATAGTTTAATAAGCACATTCTCAATCTATCATAACTCTATGGTCTTAACTGCTTTTGGCATAAATACATATATATATATAAGACACTCTAAGTAATAAATACACTCTTAGCCACTCATGCAAATATTACCCTTTTATTTTTAGAATGTTATGGATGCTCTTTCTGAAGAGCTCCTTTGCACAGATCCATATCCAACAGAAAATAAAATGAAAAACCGCAAAACAACTCCTAAGAGAAGGAAAACTGCTCCAAAAAAGCGAATAGTAAGGAAACGAAAAAAAATAGTGAGAAAACAAACTACTTCCGTTGATAAGAAAACAATGGAGAGTGCAGCTATAGCTCATTTAACAGTTGAATGTCTCAACGAAAGGAGAGCTAGGGAATTAGAAAAGTCTAAAAGTTCTCAAGTGATTGACTCACCAAAAGTTCCGATTTGCAAAACATTTGAAGATCTTCCTATCCCAAGCATTATGCGAGTGACTGGTGTGATACATCCATCAAGTAAGGAGAAGTGTAGATATTCTCAAGTACGCTACCATGATCCTTCAGATATAAATGAACTCGAACTCAAAATACTTTTCTGTCCAGTTGAAATAGCTAAAAACTTCAACTGTGATAATTACCCCCCTCCGTTTAACGTTGTATATTTGGGTAGAAAGGGAAAACCAAAAAATAAAAGTGTTCTTTGGTATGATGTCAGACGTGTTACCAGACATCCTCTAAGCAATAAGAAAGCTGAAGAGGAATCACTATATTTGAGTACATTGACTAAAGGTCAGCTCAAACGCTTCTTGAACATCAAGACCCTCAATAGTTTTCAACCCGGTGCTATTTTTCCTTACCAAGATGTTGTTGATAGATTCGTTCCTCATCGATTTAAAGGAGGGCAGTCGAATGTAATTTGTATCCGTTATACCATTGAACAATGTGGAGAAACGCTGTTGAAGACGCTTGCCATACCAGACAAATATGCTTCAGAAGCTAACCGATATACTCAAGGTGTGATGATCTACAAAGGAAAAACAACCCACGGAAAATTTAAGACAGAATACGATCTTTCATTTTGCTCTCCATACAGTCTCAGTCAAATGTATTGGAGACAATATTGTGATCAAGCAAAGCACAACAAAGCAATATTAGAAATTGATGATGATGATGAACTTGAAGATTTTCTACGTGGAGATTTTGATGATTTTGAGACAGGATATGTTGCTGAAAAAAAGGATGAGATACATGATAAAGCTCGGTGAGAGTTTTTCTTTTCTATTTAATAAATTCTAATCATTGTAAATAATACTTCAACTCAATTTAGATGTAGTTGTAGTTATTTTTACCTTAAATAATTTTTTGTTTTAGCAATGGATAGACTCTAATTCAAAAAAACAAGTTGGACAATGTGACTTGGTGAGCTATTTCCCTTTTCTATATAATGTAAACTATCCAATGTAACTAAAGCTATAATTCAAATTCATGTAATTATTTTAAATTTTTGTTTAATCATTCTATATTAATACATAACTTTTTATTTTAGTTCATTACGAATTCAAAAGCACATAAAACAGAAGTCTCCCTTCTTAAGATATAACATCACTACATCAAAGACATCATTGTAAAAAAAGACTATGTATTAATTGTTATTACTTAGTATTTACTGACTCTAGCTATATTATATGGAGAGATTTTCCCTACCTATTACACAATAAATGTATATATTCACATATTGTTTCATTTTTAATCACTGTATTTATTCAATGTAGATATATCTCCTCTCTCTCCTCTCTCTCAAGATATCATATGAGTCGGAATTACAGAAAATTATCAAACCTTAAATGCCTTACATTCAAAATCTAGATACCCTATGAGTTATAATTATGTATACAGTTATGTAAAAAATTATCATAACTTAAATGCCATACATTCAAAATGTAGATGCCATATAAGTTCAAATTAAGTAAAAAAATAATCAAAACTCAAATGCCACTTAAATGCCACTCAAATGCCACTCAAATGCCCCTCAAATAAAATACAATATAAACTCGGCGAATCCATCCAACGCCGTAACCCATTGCATAACCCCAGATTTTAACCCCACAAAAAAACACTTGGTAGGGAGATCTGCTCATATATTACTACTATTGTGGTATGTAGGTAAGTTCCGTTAGCTGTTAGGCATGTTAGTCACCTTGTTTGGAGAGTGGTTTATATGGCATACATTAGTTGATGTGAATAATGATGTGTGTGATTAACATGCCATTTGTAGGTAATTGATTGGTTAAAATGGTATGTTAGTCAGTTGGGTTGGAGAGTTGTATGGTGGTTATACAAAATGAATGTAACCGTTAGGTGTAATAGTCATTTCAGTATTTGTGTAAACTCTCACCCAAAGTAAACTTGAGGGTTACTCACACTGAAGGCTGGTTTCAACTCATTGCTTGGTTAATAGTTACAGCAGAACTAGGCTGGGAGAAGTCTAGTAGAGCCAGTACATTGACACAGTTGGAGATACCGTGTGATATACCCTCAGTGAGCGTGCAGAGGTAGGGATAGCTTTGAGAAAGCTGAACAAGGAGGAGTCGAGTATGCTGTCTATACTTATACTGTAGGAGGTACGTGTTCAGCAAAGAAAAAGGTAAAGAGAGCGAAGGAGATTAAAGCAGGTTGGGGTATTTGAATACTACTTGTACTAGTGCTAATATTGTATAAAATAGCAGGCAACAGCGCTGCCTTGCAGATAGCTAGAGGGGAGACGGCTTAATGGTAAATAGTCATAAATATGTACATAATTATCCATACATGAATGAATGTATAAAAAAAGCCTATGTATTGATTGTCATTACAAGTTGTACTGTTTTGTATTACTTACTATTTACTGACTCTAACTATATTATATGGAGAGATTTTCCCTACTTATTATACAATAAATGTATATAATCATATATTGATTCATTTTGTAGCATTCAGTATTGTTGGCGAGTCTTCACTCATATGAACTATTTTTATTTTCTGTCCCCAATGGTGGTCTTCAGACTCTGAAGACTTCCTAGTCAACTTGTCCTTGGAGACTAAAGCAATACTGAACGGTCGATGGGAGGTCTTTGAATGTCTTTTAGGTCTGTGGCCATTAGGAACTTCAACGGATAAAAAAGTTAATCCCTTCTGATTTTGTTTGGCACTAATACAGAAAGAAGTCTTGAAAACCATGATTCCAAATAAAAGCAATGACAAAATATTACCAGCATTGAATGAACATTATTTTCCAAAATATGAGGAGCAAGACATGAAAATATTCCCATCACAATCGAGAAACCAGCCAAGATACAAAAGTGTTTGTTGAACTCACTCTAACAGACTCTTGAGCTCTAATTAGTATCAGCTACCTCAGACAGCAATGTAGTAGTTACCTGTTAATCTTAGATGCATCAAAAGCAACTGGTTTGTTGGGGTGTTCTTTCAACAGTTTAACACTCCCTTTTGGTTTACAAACATCGTAAGTTAACAACTTCTTAGAGTGCAGGCGCTCATCAATATCAGCTAGCTTAAAGTCTTCAATGAGTTTTACACGAAAGAACAATCCTGCAAGACACGACAGCCATCTTGATCAAGGTCTCCAATCATTATACAGGTAACTAAATAGAGTGGGTAGTAATGTTAGCATGTTCGCTATTTTTCGTTTATACAGCAATGCGCTTATTTCGTAACTCGTATTTCGTAAAAATGTTTATGGCTGCTGTAATAAACAAGATTTAACAAAGATAATGATACCTCACAATCCACAGTTTAGTTTTGCTGTAAACTGCATTCACTGCAGAGTGCTCACTTTGCATGCTTAGTTAGTCAACACCCTTAAATTCATGACAATTAAAGCTTCTATGTTTTTTCTAACGTAAACATTTATTTAAAGATTGTAGTGTCAAACAAGTCATGTTCAGAATTCTATTGATTGGCTCAGAAAGCAGGCAGTGTTAGCAATGAGACCTAACCAATAGGTAATAATTAGTTTGCCTGAATCCGAGACACTTGTTTCAGACTAAATTTTATTCTCTAACATTCTTTTCATCGTGTCAAGGTCAGGAGGTCACTGAGTTGTTTACTGATTCAATTATTCAAGGCGTGTAAGAGTGAATGAGAAAGTTAAAAATTATCTAATATCCTTTCACATCAACTCAACTATTGCTAGGGAGTTGTTTCATTTGATTTACGTAGCAAATAATGTGAAACTTGAGGCAGGAGTGGGTGCTGAGTGGCCAGGAGTGGATACAGGAAGTAAGGGTGGATTCAAAAACGGTCACCAAACTTATTTACAGTATTTTACTCCATTGCATGAGTAGCTTGCTTTATCAGCAGTAAAGTACTTGGTCTCTACTTGTTATGTGATTCTAAGCATACCACAACATGCTGCCAATACGACTGCTGACAGAGATGTTACAGTTATTATTATGTAATGTTCACAAGCTGCCTATAAAGGAACTGTTTTGGGTTTTACATGATCGTAGCCAAACAATCTATTGAGCAGACATAACCAGGAAGTCTACCGTACTTTGAACTGGTTTATGTCAACAATGGCAGTAAAGGTCAGATGTCAACAATGGCAGTAAAGGTCAGATGTCAACAATGGCAGTAAAGGTCAGATGTCAACAATGGCAGTAAAGGTCAGATGTCAACAATGGCAGTAAAGGTCAGATGTCAACAATGGCAGTAAAGGTCAGATGTCAACAATGGCAGTAAAGGTCAGATGTCAACAATGGCAGTAAAGGTCAGATGTCAACAATGGCAGTAAAGGTCAGATGTCAACAATGGCAGTAAAGGTCAGATGTCAACAATGGCAGCAAAGGTCAGATGTGATGGGTTTATAAACTGAATACTTTTATTGGTGACTATTTCAGTCTGAAAAATGGACTTTTAGTCAATTAATTTGAAAACCAATAAAGGACGGTACAGATATCTGATAAATGTTTTTTCTCTATTGATAAGCCTACCAACCTGCCCGGTAACACATATACAATACCATATATAATATCATATATAATACCATATATAATACCATATATAATACCATATATAATACCATATATAATATCATATATAATACCATATATAATACCATATATAATACTATATATAATATCATATATATAATACTATATTTTTAATAAAAAAAACTTCATTCCTTGCGTTGAGTTTGTAGTATTACATTTTCTTATTGTATTTGGATACTTAACACTCTCTGAAGCGAAATAGTTGAAATATTTGCAATTGATAACAACTTTCGACTGTTTATGAAATAGAGATGCTGAGCTCTAAACCATTTCCAGACTAAAATGTAGTTAAAACTAGTATTAACTACCAGCTACCTTTGCTATTGGTTGTTATGAAGGGTTGACATCAATCGATGCCTTCTCAAGGTAATGATAATCTACCCACATCTCACTATATATAGTAATGGAGATAATTTAGCTGATAGCATTGACACTGCAGAAATGTACAGGTTTTTTTGTGGATCGTTTGGCAACAGTTCACATGTGAAAGGCAGCATAACATTTGTTTTTAGCTATAAACAGAAAATTAGATTTGTTTATATACTAAAGATCTTTTTATATTATTACTATGTATATAAATATATAAATACTATTGCAACAATAGTCTTGGTTCTTATCGCTTTATTTTTGTTTGATAACAACTTTTTTAAATTTGAGCTAGCTGTAATCAAAATTAAAAATCTTGGTTGAGTCCCGGCAGAGTCCAGTTTGAGTTTAAGCCGAGTGTTGTAAAAAGTAGTCTGTTATATAGCTGAAGACAATTATGGTGTAATTTTCTGTCCGGCGCTCCAAATACTTGCCCTGATATAGTACAAAACCAGAGAGCGCTGCAAATCTCTACAACATTATTACTATCAGATAGAGCAAATATAATAAAACTTACGCCGCAATAAAATAAACTAGTTGTACAAGACAAAGCCTTAGCCTAGTTCATAAATAACTAACCTTTAGCAGAGATAAGTCCAACTTGCTCTACCTGCTGTTCCTTTGTATGTTCTGTATCGTACTCTTTGCTTTCTACCATCTTCCTTACTTTCTATTATAATTATCAGCTTTATTTGAAAACTTGGTGTCTTACTTAATGCATAACGCAATGCAACTGCTGCAGCTTATAATGGATGTAATATCTATAACAACCAGTAGCAACCAATCCTACTCAGAAAGCTGTATTTTATCTATAGTAAGTAAGTCAGTGCTAAACATTGCATTAAGTTGTGTCTCCTCAGATAAATAATCCGGCTCCATTTAGATGATTAGCTTTTACTAGCCTTAGCATCATACTTCAACTTCCCTTATCATTAGTCAGGTGGTATTCTACATCACTGGCTAAACGATTGATTACTAGTACACGATGAAGTATCTTCTCTTATTACTACACTATAGTATCAGTCAGCGCTGTGTGGTTACTGTGCACAGCAGGTTCCTTGTAACTATTAGCTAGCACTAACTATTAACTACTAGCTATTAGCAATGCTAGAACCACCAAGGTAAGATTTGCACAAGTTTTTGTTTACATTGATTGAGTTGTACCAGGTAGCACTGCTTTATTTTGGTGTGGTTTGGTTCCTTCTAACTAGTGCAGTGTCAGCGAGTTTAAGAATCTGAGAGACCTTGATTGTGAGCGCTGACGTATCATACCAGACAATTGTTTTATCATCATTTTTATAGCTCCTAAAACTAAAAGTTTTAGGTGAATACAAGGGGTCACTGGATGCAACAATCACCCAAGTCCATGAACTTGGGTGATGGGGTCCACGGGACTTTCCATGGATTGTAGTCTAGGGGCCTAGCCGGCTTGTGGGCTTTTGTGGCTCTCCACTATCAAACACCCACCAGCGGTGAATACAAAAAAGTTTAAAAATGAACTACAACTTAATAAGTTATTAATTATATAATTGGTCCAAGCTTTAATTTACATGAACGTCTGAGCGTTGGATCGATTGAGATTCTGAGAGTTACAAAGTGCTCTAATCAAACTGTTTTATTGACAAATCTTACTGTTTATTTCAATAAAACGAAATCAACTTTATATATATATTTAACAGCGATACCTGGTCTGGTCGCTGTTTTTAGGACCATAAGGCATTATAGAAAGACCGTCGTAACCCCCTTTTCTATTTAGTGTGCATGCATTTAACTATGATGGGGTATTATAGCTCAATTGTATGCATACAAATGCTTGCATGTGGCCCCTGCTAGCACCAGTTAATATAAAACAAATAGTGCTTTTCAATAACATGAATGCAACTTTGACAAACCAAGTAAGTGCAGCAGGCTAGGGTAGAACTGCTAGGTATAGCAAACGCTAATAACAAGATTGTCAGCAATCAGCTGATAGGTAATAATCAACAATGCGCTATCCGCTATCTTGGGGTGGGTATGAGCTGTGAATATCTCTTTTATTACAGGTGGAGAAAAAAATGCTGCCTTTTTGTGGCTGTAACATCTTTACTTTTGGTGACGTCAGCGTATAACGGGTCAAGTTATTTCGGTAACAGTTTGACCCCAAAAGTGATTTCTACTAAACCACTATCTACATCACTGGCATTGGCAGCAGACCTTCATACACCACATGGACAAAACAATCCTAAGTGGGTATCTTATCTTATTACATAACACTGGATATTGCTTACATCTATTGAATATACTCTAGACAGGTATTAGTAGTAATATATGAGCAGATCTCCCTACCAAGTGTTTTTTTGTGGATGAGTGCTCGGGGGTGATGCAATGGGTTACGGCGTTGAATGAATTCGC
Organism: Cryptosula pallasiana; assembly: GCA_945261195.1. Classification (NCBI taxonomy): domain Eukaryota; kingdom Metazoa; phylum Bryozoa; class Gymnolaemata; order Cheilostomatida; family Cryptosulidae; genus Cryptosula; species Cryptosula pallasiana. The sequence continues at coordinate 10,532,740 of OX183130.1, read as the reverse complement.
CGAGTTTATATTGTATTTCATTTGAGGGGCATTTGAGTGGCATTTGAGTGGTATTTAAGTGGCATTTGAGTTTTGATTATTTTTTACTTAATTTGAACTTATATGGCATATAGATTTTGAATGTATGGCATTTAAGTTTTGATAATTTTTTGTAATTCCGACTCATATGATATATTGAGAGAGAGGAGAGAGGGAAAGAGGAGAGAGGAGAGAGAGAAGAGAAAGGAGAGCATTAGCCCTCTAGATGATTAAAATTTACAGTAAATTTTGTGTAATACAAAGTACTTCAACTTCATTTATTCACTTGAGACTACATATCATCAGCACTTGAGATTGAGTTTACATATAAAAAAAATAGATGTATTTGTATACATCTAGAGAGGGGAGAGAGGTTAGAGGAGAGAGGTTAGAGGAGAGAGGTTAGAGGAGAGAGGTTAGAGGAGAGAGGTTAGAGGAGAGAGGTTAGAGGAGAGAGGTTAGAGGGGATATATTGAGAGAGAGGAGAGAGGGAAAGAGGGGAGAGAGGAGAGAGGAGAAAGGAGAGCATTAGTCCTCTAGATGATTAAAATTTACAGTAAATTTTGTGTAATACAAAGTACTTTAACTTCATTTATTCACTTGAGACTACGTATTATCAGCATTCCAGATCGAGTCTACATATAAAAATAGATGTATTTGTATATATCTAGAGTGAGGAGAGAGAGAGGAGAGAGGAGAGAGTTTAGAGGAGAGAGGTTAGAGGAGTGAGAGAGGAGACTTGAGCATAAATATTTCTTTTAGTTATATATATATATTTACAGTTATTATGTTTACCATACATGTAATCAGCGTTAATTTTTGGTTTTGTTTAAAAATTATTATTATTTCTGGTAAAAACTACATTAGTTAAGTTTTAAAATCATATGAATGAAATTTGTGTCAATTTAGTATCTACTGCATTATATATTTACAATGTTACTTTGTAATTATTAGTGAAAGAAATTATGAAATGCCAGCTAGTAATTAAGTAATTCAGTAAGGAAATTGGTTGGAATCGTAGTAATATTTTTTAAATACAATATTGCTTTGCAACGACTATTAATGAAAGCAATTATGAAATGTTGATGAGTAACTAAGTAATCTAGTAAAGAAAACTGATTGGAATCACGGTAATATTTGTTAAAAGATACTTGCGACATGTTTTATCAACAAATAAATCAAGCAATTTTCAAATTTTTACGAGTAACTAAGCGGTTCAGTAGGAAAAACCAACTGGAATCACGTGATATCCGTTTTTAAAATATTTACGATAAACACAATTGCGACATTGTTGTTATCAACGAAAAAATCAAGCGAGTATCAAATGCTTACGAGTAACTAAGTGATTCAGTTGGAAAAACCAATTGAGATCATGTGACATCCGTTACAAATATTTACGTTAATTGTTATCAACGAGAAAATCAATATTTCTTAGAATATCCGCTATAGCGAGTTACGATAATTTTGTACTCGTCCTAAAAGTTTTCAGTCCGTTTTTAGTCAGACCAAAATTTATGCGAGACGTTTTAGCTATTATTTCAGTCAACGTAATGTTTCCAGTTCATTTTCACAAGTTTTTAAAAAGTAATTAATTATAATATAACGTAAGTGTCACTTCACTAATAAACTCACTCCAGAAAAGTCATTAATCACCATCTCTCGGCTAATCCTATATGTTTTGACCTTTTTAATGTTATGCTTTATAAAGTCACTCAAGAAAAGTCATTAATTACGTCTAAGCTCTATTTATTATCGTGCTATTTCTATTAATAACAAACAACAAACATCCATAGACTTTGGAATTATAGGTTTATCAATTCAACCTAAAAGGAAGAGAACTTGATTTCGTTTATCTCCTGCTTTTATTGTGTTTGATTACATATTAGTTAATACGGGTACAACCTTTCACCAAAAACTTAATGAAAAATTCACTCACTTCCAACAAAACTTAATTTTAAACCGGATTGTGGTTATAACTGTAACTCCAGTTACCTCCGCTATCATCTAAAAAAACATGAACAAAGTATGACTTTATCCACTTGTTTTGTTAGTTAGACTTACAAGCTTGAAAATTCAAGACTGTTACTTTTCTTAAAATATCTCATAAGTTGAGTTTTAGGAAGTGTTTTTTGTGTGAAATACAAACAATGTATCAACATACATAGTGTATTTTCTATTTTTAGGAAGCTGTTTTGTCTAATGAATCAAGAGTTATATGTTACATATACATATTTAAATGCTATCAGATACCTGTAAAGTATTTATTACATTCCTAACTCATACTTAATGTTGTAAACTATAATTGAAGTTCTCACATTTAATTTACTGTTTGATGATGTAAAGATGGAACTACACTGCATCGATGTTTTGCTGTTGATGTGTCTATATGATTGTTTATGGATATATTCAGCTGACTACATAGTTCGAAGTAGTGTGTCGTTGTAGTAGAGCATATTGATGAACTGCAATTGAGCTAGTTAATCATACGGCACATTTTTGCTATAAAATATGTTTAAAGGATGTGAGTTGACATTCAAATGAATTGTAAGTTTTGTCCTAGCTAGCTAGCTATATTTAAAGGAGTATCGATCTAGGACTTGTAAAATTTGTTTATCTGATGCTCTACATCCAAAAATTTTAGCTAGGTAGAAAGAAAGTTTACAGGAGTGTATGTAGAGCTTAAGCTTATTAACAACTAGTCCTACATCTATCTAATCTCTATCTTCCTATTTTTTAACCAACTTCCCATTCAACTTCCACTTTTTCTAAAACAACATCATTTATCGTAGTAATAATCGGAAAATCAGTCTACGAATTAATATTTGATAAATGACTTCAATGTTTTGTATATAAGAGAAAGTATTTTTTCTAAGCAGTATCAGTTTTCATTTTTACTTCATTTCAAGCATTAGTCTGCAAAACAACAACAAAAAAATGGCTAGCAATATTTCTACAACAAATGAGTAAGTTATTTTATACTATCTTTTACAATTTTGTTGCAGTTACATTTATAAGTTTATACAAACGTATATATATATATATATATATATATATATATATATATATATATATATATATATATATATATATATATGTATTACTTGTAGGTCTACAACCTCAAATGAGGGGATATTAAAACATGTGAATATAGATAAAATAGATTTCAGCACTATGTAAGTATATTATTGAGACTTTATTATTCAAATGTATTATATAGAGTTTTTAATTAATCACAATCTTGATTTATTGTTTTATTAAGCTCTACCGATGACGAAACGCTGAGAATGATCAAAGAATGGTTTAGTGAAGATAAGGGAGAGAAGGAAAAAAAAACCAGTGCTACCACGCATATTGCTATGAGTAAGTATTTTTTCTGTTTTATGAAAAATGTAAACTTGTCTGTAGGTAAAATAATAATGACTCTACACTTACTGCATTATTTCTGTAGAAAAAACATCTACACATTTTATTGGAAGCGGACAATACATCAGGAAGGATGAAACCTTTCTCTACTATGACCGCCACACATTTGAATGTGAGTATGATGAAAATATTATTTACTACATACTCATTCAATTTAATAAATTTTTTTCAAAATAAAATAACAGCGCTCGTATTTTCTATTTTAGTTCAAGCAGAGAACTAAACATTGAAGAAATATAGGGAAATGAATGTTATAGATGGGGAAATAAAAGATGATAAGGAGTGCTTCAAGTGTAAGTGATATGCACTATCTGTATATACATATAGCATAGTCAAGAAGGTTATCTATATATAATGAGAATTTGTTTATTTTGTTTGTAGATATTGATAACAAAAGACCGAAATATTTCCTTTCAGTGCTTTTGATGATGTTGATAGCATATTGTTCAAAGTCGCTGAGCAAAGCACTGGAAGGAAAAGAAAACAACATTTCGTGCATATTTTGTGGTAAGAAGTTTAAATTAGGAGAGTTGCATGAGCCTGGCCGAGTTCTTTCAAGACATTGTTTTGCTCACTTGTTCATTTTTTATTGTTTATGCGGAAAATCCCATACAAATTTGAGAGATCTCCAGCAACGTAGTTGTATTTTGAAAACTAAAATGTTTTTTATTGTTGATATCACTAGTTATAATAATTTTGTTTTATTTATTAATAAAAAGTATTCTGAATTAGTTATGTATGTCACTTTTCCAAAAAATTTTGCGTTAGTATATCTCTATCCAATAGAAGGTCATTTTTCTGAAAACATTGATTTAGATTTTGAATTAGGGAGTAAATGGTTGGCAATAGCTAAAAAACCAGCTGTTGGAGATCTAAGACTTTTGCTTAAAAACCAGTTTAGAAAATTGAAAAAAATGAGAGCTCTTATATCTTCAGATTCTGATCTTTCAGAAACTAAAGGAAGTAATAATGAATTAACTTCTGATGGTAGTGCACAGTGCAGTCCAAAAACCAGTGTTTTAGAATCTAATACTGTAACAGATAATCCTCAAACTCAAGTAGATTTACAAGAAAGCCAAAAGATTGATAATAAGAAAATTGATTTAAGTTCAGTTAAATTAATTTTGAATATAAAAGATGGACTGAAAAAAAAGGTTTTAATGACTGTGTTAAATTGAAATTAGCGTCTATTAGACGGAAAATGCAAAAAAATTCAGATTTTTCTCAAGAAGAAATTCTTGTATTAACTGCACTGTTAGGAGAATTTTAAATTTTTTATTTCACTATATTTTTTAGTATTATCATAGCTCTGGAATAGGCTTTATGCAACTGTCCTATTTTATAATCTCTTACCACAAAATATATAGTTAATAGGTTGTTTTTTTTTTATAAATACTCTATATATATATATATTATATATACAGACAATAGACTGTGTTTTTATGAATACTCTATTCATTTGTATTATCACATGTTTGTATACATTTCATGTAAAAAATGTTCTGTCATTAGTTTACCTAATGCATTATTTTATTTGTTTTGTTGTTGAGAACTCCATATGTTTCATTCTTACTGTATTACTTTGTTTAACATTACAAAATAAATATTGCGTTATCTACCTCTACCTTCATAACACATCCAAGTTATGAAACAGAGCAAGTTTCACATCTGTATTGCTGAATCTATAACATTGTTATGAAAAAGGCTATAAATACTTAATTATCGTGTCATCTCATGAAAAACTATCAGCCCCCAATTCACAAAACTGTAAATCCTGTAAATCCTTGCGGTTGTAAAAAAGTCTTCTACTGTCTTGGTTTTCAAACAAATTATAAAACATTTTCACAATTTTTTTTAAAAAGCAGAGTTTTCTCACCATTTTGACAAAATGTGCCGACAACTTTTGAATATTTTTCAAAACGAAACCTAGAAATTATAAATGGAAGTTGTCTTAACATTTTTGAAAAATGTGACAATAACTTTAAATATTTATTTTTGTGTCGGAACATTGAAGTTTTGTAATAATTTCAGAGTTGTAACCCCAAAAGTTTTACAAATTGACTGAATTACCGATGTTAAATATAAATAAAAATACTTTATTATGCTAAATATATACAAATTATTGCACAATACAAATAATATATAATTTAATGTTCATGAGTTGTTGCTGATAGATTTGGCGAGTCATCAGTCACTAACTTGTACACGTATTCTATCTAAAAGCATACATAGACGTCGTTATAGCAACTACATCGTACTATGGTGAAAAATACGGTTATTAGTAGTTACTTGTTACTAGTGAAGATTCACATACCTTAATTAAATTTCTGATATCAAAATCCTGTTAGCTTCGCTTGAAATGTGATTGTTATCTTCATCGCTTTTCTCACTATCATTGTTGACAACTTCATCTTTTTCCTCAAAGCTGTTGTTTTCAGAGCCATCATCCGTCATATTATCATCATCTTCGTCATCAGTATAAACATCAATGTTATCATCATCATGACTTTTCATCCACTCAGCATCATCAAATAGGGAAAAACTGAAAGCCATTCCTTCTTTTTCACTTGAAGTAGATAAGAGCATTAAAGCTTCTTCAACACCCAGAATCGTGAGAAAGTGTTTCTTTGTACCACTTTGAGTTGACATCGTGCTTTTATAGTGAATCATACCACATTCATGATTTTTGATCTTCAAAACGTTCTCAGGAGGGATGACAATCTTTCCAGTCATCAAAGATTTGTCATTCGCCATGTATCTGTAAGTGACAGTGTGAGTGATACGTAGAGGTGTTGTGTCTTGTTTTCGTTTTTGTTGCTTCAACTTCAAATTTTTCCAAACTGAGAGTCTAGTGAATGTCAGAAGAGTGTTGGCAGGAATATTATCGAAAGTGATGATATCAAAGTACGCATGCAATTGTTTCAATGATTTGTTTCTCAAGTTTTTGGCTATAGCTCGTTGTTGTTCTAGCCCTTGGTGATGATTACCTCCTACAATACGAAGATCGGGTTGATTTTCTTCTAGCTTTCCCATGTACACTAGGGTATGTGAAGAGCGGTGATCGAGTTCCTGTAGCTCCACCATAAGTTCTTTGTCAATCAGCGACTTGACTCGAATTCGATGATTGTTTGTTAAAACGTATTCATAATCCAAGATACCATAATCTTCAACGTAATTGACATCAAAAACCTCCAATATCGTAGGAATTGGTAAATCCGTCAGACTCACAAAATTTCCGATTTCCAACATCCCTTTTTGCATAGCTCCTGTCATTATTCCCGCCGTCTCGAGCAATTCGAACTATCTAAGTTTGTTTATGGTATTATTCTTGGTATTGCTGAATAAAAAGGAAATTGAAGCTCGAGATAATGTTGCTGTTGGTTTTTTGTTATTCTCTGTTCGTTTGACTTCACTTTTCTCATACAGATATGTGTAGTTCGGTGTGGGGCTCAAAGGAGAGTCAGCTGAAACTACATGGTGTTTCATTGCTATAGCGGCAGGAGTGTTGATGTTTGAGCAGGAAGATGTATCATTAAAGGTGTTAGGATTGGGTCTTCTATCATCAATGTGAATGCTGTTGGTGGTGGAATTGGTGGTTGTAGTGGAGATAGTGTCGGTGTTGTTGGTAGTTGTAGTTGGTTCAAGATGGAGCTTAGGAAGTGCTTTGGAGTGTGACGTCATCATACCTGCAAAAAAGTAAAAGAACTTAGTTTAATGATATAAATATACTGAAATTATTATTGTTTTTTTAAAAAACAATGGTGTAAATATACTGAAATTATTATTGTTTTATTGAAAGATTGCTTTTTAAAAACTAGGTTTCAAAAAAACTAGATGATTCAATTAACTAAAGACAAATAATTATTTTAGCACTTCCTACCACGATGCTCTCCTAGTAGCTGTAGTAGATGTCGCTTCTCCGCTAGCCGTTGTAGAACTGGATGCTTTCTGTGTGAAAACAATGGCTCTTATATAACTAAAGTTGCACTGATTAAACCCTATGAACGCCATCTCGTGTCAACCTCTATGAATCAGCATTTTTCACGCGAAGGAAATTCAATGCTTTTGCGGGAATAAATAAATTATTTTCACGCGAATACAAACCAATGCTTTAGCGGGAATAAATAATTTATTTTCACGCGAATAGAAACTGTTGCTTTCGCGGGAATAAAAATTTTATTTTCACGCAAATACAAACCAATGCTTTCGCGGGAATAAATAATTTATTTTGACGCGAATAAAAACCAATGTTTTTGCGAGAATAAATAATTTATTTTCACGCGAATGGAAACCGTTGCTTTCGCGGGAATAAATAATTTGTTTTCATGCGAATAGAAACTGTTGCTTTCGCGGGAATAAAAATCTTATTTTCTCGCGAACACAAACCAATACTTTTGTGGGAATAAATAATTTATTTTCACGCGAATAAAAACCAATGTTTTCGCGGGAATAAAAATTTCATTTTCATGCGAGTAGAAACCAATGCTTTCGCGGGAATAAAAAGTTAATTTTTACGCGAAGGAAAACCAATGTTTTTGCGGGAATAAAACAATTATTTTCACGTGAAGGAAAACCAAAGCTTTTGCGGGAATAAAAAATTTATTTTCACGCGAAGGAAAACCAATGTTTTCGCGGGAATAAAACAATTATTTTCACGCGAAGGAAAACCAAGGGTTTGCGGGAATAAAACATTTATTTTCACGCGAATAAAAACCAATGCTTTTGCGGGAATAAATAATTTATTTTCATGCGAATAGAAACCGTTGCTTTTGCGGGAATAAAAATTTTATTTTCATGCGAATAGAAACCAATGCTTTCGCGGGAATAAAAATTTAATTTTCATGCGAATAAAAACCAATGCTTTCGCGGGAATAAAACAGTTATTTTCACGCGAATAAAAACCAATGTTTTTGCGGGAATAAATAATTTATTTTCATGCGAATAGAAACTGTTGCTTTCGCGGGAATAAAAATTTTATTTTCACGCAAATACAAACCAATGCTTTCGCGGGAATAAATAATTTATTTTGACGCGAATAAAAACCAATGTTTTTGCGAGAATAAATAATTTATTTTCACGCGAATGGAAACCGTTGCTTTCGCGGGAATAAATAATTTGTTTTCATGCGAATAGAAACTGTTGCTTTCGCGGGAATAAAAATCTTATTTTCTCGCGAACACAAACCAATACTTTTGTGGGAATAAATAATTTATTTTCACACGAATAAAAACCAATGTTTTCGCGGGAATAAAAATTTCATTTTCATGCGAGTAGAAACCAATGCTTTCGCGGGAATAAAAAGTTAATTTTTACGCGAAGGAAAACCAATGTTTTTGCGGGAATAAAACAATTATTTTCACGTGAAGGAAAACCAAAGCTTTTGCGGGAATAAAAAATTTATTTTCACGCGAAGGAAAACCAATGTTTTCGCGGGAATAAAACAATTATTTTCACGCGAAGGAAAACCAAGGGTTTGCGGGAATAAAACATTTATTTTCACGCGAATAAAAACCAATGCTTTTGCGGGAATAAATAATTTATTTTCATGCAAATAGAAACCGTTGCTTTTGCGGGAATAAAAATTTTATTTTCATGCGAATAGAAACCAATGCTTTCGCGGGAATAAAAATTTAATTTTCATGCGAATAAAAACCAATGCTTTCGCGGGAATAAAACAGTTATTTTCACGCGAATAAAAACCAATGTTTTTGCGGGAATAAATAATTTATTTTCATGCGAATAGAAACTGTTGCTTTCGCTGGAATAACAATTTTATTTTCACGCGAATAGAAACCAATGCTTCCGCGGGAATAAAAAAATAATTTTCACGCGAAGGAAAACCAATGTTTTCGCGGGAATAAAACAATTATTTTCATGCGAAGGAAAACCAAAGCTTTTGCGTGAAAAAATGCTTATTCATAGAGATTGACACGAGATGGTGTTCATAGGGTTTAATCAGTGAAACTTTAGCTTTATTAGAGCCACCGTTTTCACACAGAAAGCATCCAGTTCTACAACAGCTAGCGGAAAAGCAACATCTACTACAGCTACTAGGAGAGCATCAAGGTAAAACTTGATAAATTACAGTTATTTACTCATACATTATTTCTTATACTAAAACAAGTCAAAAAATCAATCATCTGTATTTTTTTTAGATTCAGCCACAAAAAATGGAAATAGTTAACAACACAGAATCAGAAACTCAGCCTAAACCTCTGACTCAAGAGGACTTGATGCTTCTACAAAGCATATGCAATAAAAAAACTGAAGAGAGAGTGCGAATTATCTCAAACAATTGTAAATTCATACAGAAAGACTTGATAGAACAGCTAAATAGTTTTCGAACTGAAGCTTTTGTAACATTAAAGCTCTTAGGGAATGATGTTACATCAGACATTCAGAGGTTACATTATCTATTACAACAACGACAACATCAACTAGATCAGGTAAACACACCAATTTTTACCGAGCATGCTCGTAAAGAGCTTGCTCTAAAAAGAAGAAACATACAGCGACAGTCCGCTCTAAGGCAAGCTAGAAGAGTAAGGACTCAACAACGTAAGGCACGACGAGCTACAAAAACATCCGATTAACAGTCAATTTTTGATGATAAGGTAATAATTAATAAAAAAAGTACTATTTAGTAAGAGTTTGTAGTTGTTTTACATTTCTGTTTAATCATTCTATACTAATACATAACTTTTTATTGTGAAGGTAAAGATAATGTATTGGTTGACATTACAAGTTGTAGTAATTTGTATTACTTATTCATATACAATAAAGAGTACACACCACTCATTGAGATATTGACAATTGTAGATATATACAAATACATCTGTTTTTTATATGTAGACTTGATCTCGAATGCTGATGATATGTAGTCTCAAGTGAATAAATGAAGTTATAGTACTTTGTACTACATAAAATTTACAGTAAATTTTAATAGATATAATGTTTTCTATTACAATTATTTCCCAAATACTGTAAATTTTAACCATATAGAAGACTAATTTGATGATTTTCCAAGATGCAATGTAAAGGAAAAGAATTTGCATTGATTATCATTACAACACCTGTGCTTTGTATTACTTAGTCTTTACTGACTCTAGGTATAATATATGGGAAGATTTACCCCTACTTATTATGTAATAAATGTATATAATTATATATTGATTCATTTTTAATCAATGTATTTATTCAAGCTAGATATATCTCCTCTCTCTCAAGGTGCTATAAGAGTTCGAGTTATGTAAAAAAATTATCAAAACTTAAATGCCATACATTCAAAATCTATATGCCATATAAGTTCAAATTAAGTAAAAAAATAATCAAAACTCAAATGCCACTTAAATGCCACTCAAATGCCACTCAAATGCCCCTCAAATGACATACAATATTAACTCGGCGAATTCATTCAACGCCGTAACCCATAACCTCAACCCCGAAGTATAATCCACAAAAAAACACTTGGTAGGGAGATCTGCTCATATATTACTACTGGTATTACAGATGTCATTGAAAACAAACTTGTTATCTTGATACAGATACAGCCCAACCAAGTCTGTGAGACAAAACAATACAGATGGACATCAAAGGCATAGGCATACCTCCCTCTATTTCACAATCTTACAACCAAATACAACTTGTTCTAACAACACATTCCTTTACATCGCTGTCGTCAGCAAACCATCCAATCGAATACATAGAAAAGTATATAGAGAAACAGTATTATCTCCAGTGACCAATCAATGCCTGCCAGATGTCAAATATGTATTTGTTGTTGGACGTACAGACAACCAAGAACTACAAGATCGTCTGGAAAAAGAAAGTTTAGAGTTTGGAGATATACTACAAGGTAACTTCACTGACTCATATGAAAATCTCACCATTAAATCATTGTACTTGATTCAGTGGGCTAAACTGTACTGTCCTCAGGCTAAATATCTCATGAAACTGGATGACGATGTGTTTACTATTTTGGATGATGTAAAAAGTTACCTTAAATTATATTCTTTGGGAAACTACTCAATAGCTGGAAGCGTTTTTGAAAATGTGAGGCCGATACGTGATCACAAGAACAAATGGTATGTCGATGTAGGAGACTTTCCTGAACAGTTCTACCCTACTTACGTCAGCGGTACAGCTTACATTATCTCATACGACCTACTTCATCCTCTGTTTACATCAGCGTTAAACTTGAGATTTCTAAGGCTTGAAGATATTTTTATAACCGGTTTAGCTGCAAAAGCCACCAAGCTTCCTGTGAAATATTCTCAAATTCCTGGATTTCAATTCGCTCAAAACAATGGATACAATCTCGCCAGAATAGACTTTCACACAAGTAAATCTATACATGGGGTGAGAGACGAAGAGTTGTGGGCACTTTATAAGAAACTAAAAAAGGAAAGACCCGATGATTGTCTCTGACGATCGACAGTAACTAAAAACTGCTGATACTGAACCTTATTACTTCTATCTCATATCTCATCTTCCATAGTATAAAAAATTTACTTTATAAATAAAAAACTATTATTTGTTGGTTTGTTTACAAAACTCACAGACCAAGTACTTGAAACTTGCATTTAAGAGTGTAACAGGCTTTGCTTCTACCATTACTGTCATTTTGGTGAGTTTGGTATAAGTATCCTAGATGACTGCATTTGCAGAGTGGATGGTCACTGAGTGAACTTGTTCTTAACTCATCCTTAAAACACTTTCCTTTCCCTCACTCGAAGTGGAGATAATTCTAACCATGTGATAATCCCGTAGATGTACCATAATGCGGTACACCTTTTCTCACCTTCCACATTGATATAATATCTATCAGTGAAATAAGTTTTACAGTTTACCACTGCGAGCCAACATTATCAGCGACCAGCCCTTTCAGGCACAGTTTGGACAAAAGATTATAAAAACAAGGATTCGCACTAGCTTTCTAGGTCGGCTGAGTAAAAGAAGTAAATCAGCAGTCTCTTGTTGCTAAGCTAACAACAGAGTTGCTTTCCTAAAGGGAGACAACTCCATTGGAGGGATAGACAAGGAATGGGAGTAAACAACTTCCTATTTATTCACTGATCTGTGTAGAGAGCAACGGTATTTGTATATAAAGTATAATAGTTTAGTCATTGTATCTGTTTTTACTACAGTAGTCTGAGTTTGTAAACTCTTTAGTCGTCGAGACTCTTCATCAACCCTCTCCGCGTCTACCATTTGATGTTTTAGCTCTTTACAAACAGGCCATTTTCTATGTTGGTCCTTTATAACACAAGGACAACAACTGCTTGGGGCCATTTACCTCACCATGAGTTGATGTACAAAAGCACTCTCTCATATCGGACATTTGAACGAATTTTATCCCAGCAAGTAAATGTATCTTGTGTTGTTCCGCTAATTTTTTTCTAGATACATAAATATACAATTATCATAACAATTTTATCTCATTTTATCTTTTCTCCATCAAACGATAGTGTATATTTGCCCTATACATAAATATATATACCCAGCATATTGTCTTTATGGCAGTGCAGTGAGCGTATCTACATGTTACATATAATTACAAGAAATATAAGATATTCAGTTCCATCCGGTTAAACCTCCCAGGCATCCAATCTCTACACTTAAATGTAAATGCCTTTTCGTGTTTGTACATCTATCTAATAGGTATGTCTATGGTATTAGCAGTAACATGATCGTGTACCCAATTGGCAAGTTCTAAATGAAGAGACTGCTAACTTACTTGTCAGAATGTGGAAAACGGCCAAAATGATAGCCATTCTAGTGAGAGGCATGTTTTTGCTGCTATAAACAGTGTGACATGTCAGCTACAACTCTTCCACTACTGTACGTCATTATGTTCTCTTTGTGCCTAAAGGCAGAAACAGACTAGCGATTTTCAGAGCGATTATGCCCTCTGGCGCTGTGGTGCCTAGGGCGTTGAGCGATTTGGGGCCAAACGCCCAGTATCCAGCCAGTTAGATATTTTGCGACGCTCAGCCATAACGCTGTGCTCTGATTGGCCAGACTTCCTACAGCTGCCCAACTACTTTGATTTCTTCATCAACTTGAGCAGATTTCACGTTTATCCGTGATTTTGATTAATTTAATCACTGTGATTTTAATTAAACCTTAATTAATTATTAATATTATTTACAATAATTGTTGTTATTTAGTTTTTACTGTTTTTGTTGTAATATATATAGATTATGAATTATAGTTCAATAATAATAAAAGTTTAAATAATAATTTATGATTGTTTGTTTATAAATAATAATTATAATTATTTTTTATAAACTTGTGTTAATTATTAATCAGATTGCCAGTGGTAGTATTTTTTTATCTTCGTTCAGTTCACAATTATTAATTAATAATAGTAATGGTTTGTTTTCTTAATAAAATCAAAAAAATAATTAAAAAAAAATTTGATTCTTATTGAGTTGACATGACAACGCCATTGTCCTGTGTGCTTTGGCCAGCGCCGCGATAAGCCAATTCGCGACGCTACCCCCCCTGGAAATCGCCCTCAAATATCGCTAGTCTGTTTCTGCCTTTACTTTATGCTGGTCAGTAAAGCCATCATTGTCACATTCACGTCAGCGTTTGTAAATAGTTACCATGACTAGCAACGTATCAGAGCAATACAACTCTTTGATGTTTGCAAAGAAGTATGATTGTTCATATTCATCAAAACTTATTATTACAAACAAAAACTCGAAGAACAAGAAAGACACTTAACAAAATAACTTCAACTTGAAACGAGCAAAAAACCTACTTGTACATCTTCACCTAATAGAAAAATGAAAACAACTTGATTAAACACTAGGAGAAAAATAAATTCAACCTGCCAGTGAAAAAACATATTTACATTATTTATGGAAAAAACAAAAAAACTAAAGTTTTGAAACCAGTTCAAATCACAAAAAGATGACTTTTGACCACAGAGAGAACTCAAGCGCAGACTGACAGTCATAGTTTTATGGCGCTTTGAGGTGGTTCTTAGTTAGCACCCTCCACTTCTTGGCCAGCATACGCAACAGTACAGTATCACGGAATGTCAGTTTACGTTGGGAAGAACCTGTTACTTTCTCATGTTTATTTTGAGCTGAACTAGTTGTAACTTCTGGGTTAGTAGACAGGCTTCTGCCTCTTCCTTTGCCATCAGCTAATGACTGAATAGCTTCGCTGGCCAAAGTCAACAGCTTTGTTCGCTCAGCTAGATTCTCCTACCAAACAAGTTAATACATTAGAGATTACTGCAACAACTGAATTGATTGACTTGATCTGCTCCTATTATACTACTCCTGTTACTAGTACAAACCTGCAGCTGTTCAAGGGCGATGAGATACTGAAAGTACGTGTCCGTTGGCCATGTTGTTGTAAAATCCATATCAAACATATCACTGCTGAGTCCTTGCACCTTTCTATGCCAGCCATGTGGATCCTTCATACAGATGTAACAGTTGTAGATATACAACATATATAAATCTTACACATGACTATCTTAATGGAGGAGATACTTGATTTTTCACTTGCAACTGAGACTGTGATTTAATCGAGTCATTTTTACGATTAACACGAACAATTTCTATAAAAGATTAACTCGATTAAAAACCATCTTTTAATTAATTTCCATTAATAGTGACTTCTTTGTTTTTTAAACTTGGCAATTTCAATTTTGTTTGACTAAATGACATATTTATTATTATCATTATTGTTTGTAATGTTTCAAGTTTACCATTTCTATGACTGAGAGTGAATTCCAATCACCATAATGCAATCCAATGCTTATAATTTTCAATCAGAGCAGAAAAATCTGAATTATATATTGAAGAATTGGAGATAATTACAGGTTTCACAAGAGATTAATTTTGCCATCAATCAAGATCAATAAATAGGAAAATAGGATTAATCTTGACTAAACTTCTTCACCATGGCACAGCCTCACTTGCTACTAATTATTTCAACCAGTTCCACACTATTATGTGTATAATTTATGCGAAAAAGTTATACACAACAGAGATTTAATTCTTTATAACAATCAAACTAAATAAATACAACAGTACAAAAACCATACAACAACAACATAAAACAACCAAGGATTGCGTAACATGTAAATTAGATTTATTAAACATTGTCAAATATTTGTTCGTTTACTTCTCCTGAGATTATATGTAGGTAGGGGAGAGGGGGGGGGGGGGGTGTAGTAAGACAAGAAAACAAAAGGAAGCCTTGAAAAATTGTTTTGAGAGAGGCGGAATGGTAAGAGACGGCAGGCAACTGTAATCTTTAATGCTCCAAATAGATTTATCGTAGTTGTACCGAGGGGGGTAATGTGGCATTTGTGCTTGAACGTGCTGTATAACCTATGCCAAGTTTGAATTCAAGATTTCCGAGTCAAAAATTCACAGGGACACAGTCACTCCTCTGTTTAGAGCCAGCAAACAAGAGCAATAATAATGGCGAGGATCATTAGTTTCTTATCCCAACATGTCAGTTGAAAACCAACTTTGGGTAAGCAAACAAATGACTTCCGCGCTACCGATAAATCTGTACTCACTTGTTTGTTAGCCAGTGAAGAACAACTTTCTAACCTTGTTGTTTTCAGACTTGCAAAAGACCCCTTGCTCTCCTTGTTTCCTGGCGTCCCTGTAAAATAACATATTTATTATTTCTATATCACTTGCCACACTCAAGGACACTTCATCATACAAATTTGATGAACCACACCAACAATAAAAAAAGTATTCCGGCATGAAAATTATTAGAAGCTGCTTTAAGCTGCTTGCCGTGTTTGTTGTTGCTGGTTTTAAATGGTGAGAAAGGTATTTGAAAGGTAAAAATAATATTAAAATGAATAAGTCGATAAAAACAGAGCAAAAGGCTTTATAAAAATTCTCTCTGAAATGATTTTACTAGCGCTGGAGAACTATGGAAATAGAAGACTTACATGGATACTTTGCAGAGGTTGATGACTTTTCTCTGTGATCACTAGACACCAACAGTCTAACAGTTCTCGGCTTAATTGGTGCAGGATGCACAGATGATTTGTGGCATTTGTGCGACGAATCAAACCAAAAAGTTTTGGAAGTCAGACTCTTTTTTTCTTCCGACTGCAAATGATTCACCGTCACAGCTTGACGGTCTTGTATTTTTGTATGCAGGTAGCTTATCGCAGGTGCACTCTGGCCTTTGTCCTTCACTTGCCAGCCATCAGTGGTGGATGCTATTCTGCCGTTGCCTTCTGTTTCCAAATGGTCAACTGTCATCGAATTATGACTTTTTCTCTCTATTTGCAGATCCTTGGTTGCCGAAGCATGCTGGTCCTTTTCCTGCTCGTGGTTGGTTGTTGAAGAGCTTCGATTTGTTTCCTTTTCTTGCAAATTATCCGTTGTTGATGCACTTTGCAGTTTCTCTTCTGCAACTAGCAAGTGGTCAATAACTGATGCAAGTTGATTTTTTCTCTCCTCTTTCAAATATTCAACTGCTGATACACTCCGACCATTTCTGCCAGCTGGCAACTGGTCCAAATTAAATAGAAACTGGCTCTTTCGGTTTGCATGGGAGTATTCAATTGCCGATGCATTTCTGGTTTTTTCTCTAATACGTTGGTCGTCTACCTTATGAACACTCTCAGTTTTTTTAGCTACTTGTGATTGGTCTACAGGGCTACTTTTTTCTTCACTCTGCCATGCATTTGGAACCTGTTTTTTTACTTTAGGGGGATTCGCTAATTCAACAATACGGCTGTTCTTTTCCACCAATCGCGCGTCTCCATCAAGGCCATCACTTACTTGTCTCCTCACTCTAGTACATGACCGTAACAGGTTTCTGCAGGTTAACAAGTTGTCTCTACATGATCTTTTTTGAACTAGGTGAGCGACCACTGCAGATTCGTTGGAGGGTTGTTTTTCACTCATCAATACACCTGCAAAAACAAAAATGAAGAAATTGACATTGGCAGTAACATTGGTCTGCTGTCAGAACCATCATTAGCAGCAGGACTAGCAAAATACTAACAATGGCCATTGTTACGCTTTCAATACTTTTGACTGCAACAAACTTTTGGAACTCTCACTTACAGACATATTATGACAATGTCACAACATCCACAAACCTGATTTCCTGGAAATATTGCCGCTTGTTTTTGGGCTAAAAAGCCTCTCCACATTTTTTGTACCTCTTCTCTTTTTTGTTACATTGGGTAAAACATTTCTCTCTTTCAGCTTCTTTGAAAACATATCTCTATCAATCTTTTTCTTTGCTCTTTTATCTTTTACACTCTGGGGTCCAAAACTTTTTTCAGATTGGACTAATGTTTGCCTGCTTTGCACAATGCGTGTCATGATGTCCCTGTTTAGTGCGGTGAGTGCGTCCTGTTCGGAACGTAACTTCTAAGAAAACAAAAGTGAATATGTCTTAAAGTAAGCACATACTTGGGCTTTGAAGCATTTCTAATTAAACAAAAAAACTTTAGTAAAAGTGACTTGCTTTCTCTTCTTGATCTTTGCGACTCTGAATGAATGTATGTACCAACAAGCCAATAAACATACAGCCGAGAATGTAAGCTCCGAAGATGATCCAGAGTACGAGGTAAAGTGCTGCCCCATAACTACTCACCACCTGAAGTAAGCGAAAGTTCTGTAAAAACCCATGGAATATTTGTGTGCTAATTATTCTCTAAATACACCATTTTTGGAATTTTCCCCACATGAATTACATGAACAGATTCTAGAGTATGATAAATCATTCACTAAACTATAAAATAGCTGATAAGACTGGATACCACAGACCTTAATCATATCTTTATACACAGCTAACCATCCATCGATCAGAAATAACCGAAACAACAAAAGCATCATCTGATCTATACTTTTGAACATCTCATTGAAGATCAGGTCCTCTCTGGTGGACAAGGCATATGTCTGTAAGATGCAAAAGAATGTATATTGTTACCGTACATGTCTCTATGTTTGGTTATGTGGCAGAAGGAGGAGAACAGCATAGCCAAGAGAAATTTTGGTTAAAAGTATCTGGAAAGATGAGACATTATGTGAAACAGAAAAGTTGGAAAGAACTGCTCTATGAGCGAATACTGAAATAAATGTAGACAGGATTGAAACTTGGCAAAAGCGAATGTTGACAAACTTGAAATGTGCTTAGACACCACCTAGAATGATGGTCGTTAGACCTGTAAAGAATTTTGAGTCTATTATAAGAAGTGAGATTTCAACATTCATTCTACGAAGTGTCGACATTCCTAAATGAATCCACAAGTTTTCTAATTTATTGCGAAGTCAATATTCATTCACATTGAGTATGAGTTCTTCCCTGACCAAGTTCACTCCTGCCATGTCTATTGGAACCCCTCAAAGCAAGTAAGAATAGAAATAGTAGAACATGACCGGAGCAAACCGTTGTGTTCTATATTTCAAAGAATTGCAAAATATGAAAGATTTAATGAGCCAGTAACAATTAGCTATTCTTCCATTATAGACAGATTGTTGATAAATGGATAGACAGACAGATAGATAGACAGACAGACAGACAGACAGACAGACAGACAGACAGACAGACAGACAGACAGACAGACAGACAGATAGATAGATAGATAGATAGATAGATGGATGGATGGATAGATGGATAGATATATGGATAGATAGATGGATGGATAGATGGATGGATAGATAGATGGATGGATAGATGGATGGATAGATGGATGGATAGATGGATAGATGGATAGATGGATGGATGGATGGATAGATAGATGGATGGATAGATGGATGGATAGATGGATGGATAGATAGATGGATGGATAGATGGATGGATAGATGGATGGATAGATAGATGGATGGATAGATGGATGGATAGATAGATGGATGGATGGATAGATAGATGGATGGATAGATGGATGGATAAATAGATGGATCGATGGATGGATAGATGGATAGATGAATGGATAGATGGATAGATGGATAGATAGATAAATGAATGTATAGATAGATGGATGGATAGATGGATGGATGGATAGATGGATGGATAGATGAATGGATAGACGAATGGATAGATGGATGGATGGATAGATGGATGGATGGATAGATAGATGAATGATAAATGGATGGATAGATGGATGGATAGATGGATAGATGAATATGTGTAGCGAGTAAAACTGTTGATAAACTTGAGCAAAGAACTTACTTCAAACAAAAATATCCCAAACACTGCAGTGATAAATGCACTAATGATAAACAAAAGAACAACCATAACCAACGATCCAGCAGCTTTGGCTATGGCTTGCAGCAAATATCGAATTTTAGGGAACCTGCAACAACATGAAATTGTACAATATTAGACTTCATTAGTAGTATAATTGGAGCAGATCAAAGTGATACTACTAGTATATAGTTACCTGATACAGTGATACTACTAGTATATAGTTACCTGATACAGTGATACTACTAGTATACAGTTACATGATACAGTGATACTACTAGTATATAGTTACCTGATACAGTGATACTACTAGTATATAGTTACCTGATACAGTGATACTACCAGTATATAGTTACCTGATACAGTGATACTACTAGTATATAGTTACCTGATACAAAGTGATACTACTAGTATATAGTTACCTGATACAAAGTGATACTACTAGTATATAGTTACCTGATACAAAGTGATACTACTAGTATATAGTTAGCTGATACTGTGATACTACTAGTATATAGTTAGCTGATACAGTGATACTACTAGTATATAGTTACCTGATACAGTGATACTACTAGTATACAGTTACCTGATACAAAGTGATACTACTAGTATATAGTTACCTGATACAAAGTGATACTTCTAGTATATAGTTACCTGATACAGTGATGCTACTAGTGTCTAGTTACATGATATAAAGTAATACTACTAGTTACCTTGCACATAACTTGATGCATATGAGTGCTCGTAGAAGAAACACTGTATGACTGAAGGTTCCTTGTTGTATTCTTTGCATGTAGACAGACAATGAAAGGGTAGGATTTAGCGAGAGTGCCATGCTTGGTATAACTGTTATAACAGTTAAAATAAAGTCCAATACATTCCAAACACTTTTCCAAAACTCCTACAATAACAGAAACGTGACATTACACGTGCATTACTATAAGTGTCTTTCCATGACGCGACGCCGTAGCGCTACGCCGTAGCGCCACGGGTTTTCCCCTCTTGGAAGTGGCTATATCGCTACTGAAGTCGTGATTATGTGGCGCTATTGAAAGTCGCTACTAAGTAGCGACTTATAATAACGCCAGACCACTGAAGCGTTATGGAAATAGGGAATGCCGTATCGCTACTGTTTGCACATGCGTGTATTGTATTTCCAGCATCACTGCAGTCAATATAATTAAATAATTTGGACAGAAATTTCAGTGATATGAGACAGTTGCCTTTCAAGACCACTTATATTAATTAAAAATGATGCAGAATTAGTGATCACAAATATATTTATGTGTTTTATTTTATATTAATTGTTTTTTTCCCTATTTTAGATATTGATAATAATAAAAAGTAAATAATAATAAATAATCAATTGGCTGTGGTTAAATAATAATAAAAATAAATAATTATTTTCAGTTTAATAAATAAATTACACATTAGCCAAGCACTGCTGCTTCAAACTTTTTCCTGTGGAGTATGTAGCATTAGATAAAACAAACACAAGAAAAGCATTCAAAACCAATTGTTTGTGGAAACAATTTTCCTTCATACAGTAGTTTCACTCATTAGCTCAAAGTCGCCGTTGACTCGCTAATTAGGGTTCATGACCTTTGGCTTTCTGTAATTGCTGGCTCATGGAAAAGCGTGATGGTTTATCGCTATTGAGAAGCACTGAGCCATGACACCATTATGTAGCGCTACATGGAAAGTTAGTATATGACTACTGTGGTTGTACTAGATTTTCCATCAATAGTTGTGCTTGCATAACTGCAGCTGTGACTTTGGCTAATATTGGTGCCACCACCACAACCACATCCACCGCCACCGCCACCGCCACCGCCACCGCCACCGCCACCGCCACCGCCACCGCCACCGCCACCGCCACCGCCACCGCCACCGCCACCGCCACCGCCACCGCCACCGCCACCGCTACCGCTACCGCTACCGCTACCGCTACCGCTACCGCTACCGCTACCGCTACCGCTACCGCTACCGCTACCGCTACCGCTACCGCTACCGCTACCGCTACCGCTACCGCTACCGCTACCGCTACCGCTACCGCTACCGCTACCGCTACCGCTACCGCTACCGCTACCGCTACCGCTACCGCTACCGCTACCGCTACCGCTACCCGCTACCGCTACCGCTACCGCTACCGCTACCGCTACCGCTACTACTACTACTACTACTACTACTACTACTACTACTACTACTACTACTACTACTACTACTACTACTACTA
This sequence comes from Cryptosula pallasiana, assembly GCA_945261195.1. Lineage (NCBI taxonomy): Eukaryota > Metazoa > Bryozoa > Gymnolaemata > Cheilostomatida > Cryptosulidae > Cryptosula > Cryptosula pallasiana. The sequence continues at coordinate 10,510,857 of OX183130.1, read as the reverse complement.
CTACTACTACTACTACTACTACTACTACTACTACTACACCAACTACTACTACTACCACCACTATCGCTACTATCACTACTACCACTACTGCTGTTACTACAACTACTGCTATTGCTACTTCTGCTACTACTACTACTACCACTGCTACTATTTCACTGGCACAACTACTCACGCTACTGGTACAACTAACACTACGACAGCTACCAGTACCATTACTAAAAGAATCAATGCAAACCACTACACATTTACTGCTTGCACTACTCCCAACAGTACAACTAGTTCTACTAATACTAACAATATTTCAACAGCAGAATGCATACCTTAAAGTTGTCCAGCCAGTTCAGAAGGAGACGAGCTATAAGAAATGAGCAGATAGCGCTGTCTAGAGTCATTAACATAAGAGTCGCGGCAGCAGACTTGCTGTAGATGATCCTGCCATAGTCTACAAGTAGCGTCACTAGTAGAAGTAAAAGTTACTTGTTACAGACAAAAGATAAAGTACAAGGTTGTTCATGTAACATACCTAGTTGTACTGCAATGGTTGCTGCATTCAGTACTACAGAAACAACTGTAAGTATAGTAAATACACGACTCTCAGCCAACCAGTGGGCCCACAAGCTTACTGGTGTCAGCACTGAGTGACGGTTTGTTAGTCTAGCTTTCCTTCTTAACAGTTTCCTGTCAGCTTTGGTTACACCTTGCTCTCGTATGTGTAAGCGAGTGCTAGTAAACAGTAATGAGTGGTCTTATTGTCAAAGGAGAGTTGCACAAGGATTTTGTACAAAAGTACAGTTAGCTAGATGGTTAACTATGATGTAGGACATGTGGGAAGGAATATGCGCTGGTGTAAAATCAAAACCGAAAAATATTTGGGTTAAATTTCTTTACAGTGTTATTAAAAAACTAATTGCTTAATTTTACTCAAAGAGCAGTGAGCATGACTTATTAAGTTCAACTTGAAGAAAAAAAATCATCTGCAACAGATTTTAAAGCGTGTTGATATAATTGTGCTATAAAAATCAGTGGTAAATAATGAGCATTTTCATTACACTTTGGCATATTGGTCACCATTTTGTGTTGTGGTATGTAGGTAAGTTCTGTTAGTTGTTAGGCATATTAGTCACCTTGTTTGGAGAGTGGCTTATATGGCATACATTAGTTGATATGAATAATGATGTATGTGTGATTAGCATGCCATTTGTAGGTGATTGATTGGTTGAAATGGTATGTTAGTCAGTTGGGTTGGAGAGTTGTATGGTGGTTATGCAAGTGAATGTAACCGTTAAGTGTAATAGTCATTATTTAATGGCTACACTACTGAATGGTCACGCTACTGAATGGTTACGCTACTGAATGGTTGCACTACTGAATGGTTACACTACTGAATGGTTGCACTACTGAATGGTTGCACTACTGAATGGTTGCACTACTGAATGGTTACACTACTGAATGGTTACACTACTGAATTGTTACACTACTGAATGGTTACACTACTGAATGGTCACGCTACTGAATGGTTGCACTACTGAATAGTTGCGCCACTGAATGGTTACACTACTGAATGGTTACGCTACTGAATGGTTGCACTATTGAATGGTTGCGCCACTGAATGGTTAATGTTGTGTTACAAAACACAATATGAAGTTCCCGAAAGTGGCTCAAAACCCACCAATGTTCTTCAGTAGGCCTGTGTAAAATACCTTTACATTAGACCTAGGTAACAATAATAATTTCAATAAAGTTTTTAAAGTAATAACTAAAAAGATTTATTCCATTCATGGTGGTGCTATAATAATAGTATCAATTTATTATTATTAATTAATGTATCATTCATATTATAAATAGTCCTCATTTTTTTTGTAATTAAATCATTGTATCATAATAATAACTAATAATGGATATAAATAATGACTTTAAAGACAAATGATGATAATAAATAAAAATGATAATAATTATTATTACTAAATAATAATAGTCATCGTCATTGATTATTATTATTATTATTTATTAACTACTACTAATAATTATAATAGTAAAAATTAGGTTGCTGATTGGATTGAAAAAACAGTAAGTAACGATTTTTGTTTGACAGCTGACATTTTGCAGAGGTCAACCAACCACTCTTGCACTGAAAAAATAAGGTAGTAGTAGGAGGTAGTAATTAGTATTACTAACAACATATGCTGAGATAAGTTTTATCCATAAGTACATAACAGAAATCATCTGTGCCACAAATGGGACATGCATTCTGAAAACACAGCTTAAATACTAAATCTGGTTAAAGGGCAATTGCAAACACCCCTAAAATGAGGAAGTATTTCATTGACTACCCGCAGTGCAACCCGTCTGCAGCAATGCAAAGCAAATATTAATTTGAGCATGATATTTGATAGTAGGCGATTATGAATAAGAAAAATTTGGTAAATTAATTTTTTTAGTCATAATAGGGAAAAATGTGAGAGGCATGAGACATGGGGGCAATTGAGTGAGTCTCACTCGGAATGCGTGAGAGTTGGCAAGACTGTCGGTGCATCACTTGATTAGCCCTCACTCTTTAATCGCTGTCGCCAAATACCAGTAAATCCGATTACCCCAAGATAACAATATAGACTAGAGTGACCCTGAATTCTCTGGGGCATACAGATATCGACATCCCACAGTAATAATAATGTGGAGAATACAATAATATTTCATTGTAAATTTTCAAACAAAGTATAAAAATGCATATTTGTTGTGAATGTTTCACACTACTATACAAAGCAAAAATAAATAACTACTTAGTGCGATTCTTTTAGAAACCAGCCAAGATACAAAAGTGTTTGTTGAACTCACTCTAACAGACTCTTGAGCTCTAATTAGTATCAGCTACCTCAGACAGTAGTGTAAGGCTGGTAGCAGTTACCTGTTAATCTTAGATGCATCAAAAGCAACTGGTTTGTTGGGGTGTTCTTTCAGCAGTTTAACACTCCCTTTTGGTTTACAAACATCGTAAGTTAACAACTTCTTAGAGTGCAGGCGCTCATCAATATCCGCTAGCTTAAAGTCTTCGATGAGTTTTACACGAAAGAACAATCCTGCAAGAAACGGCAGCCATCTTGATCAAAGTCTCCAATCATTATACAGGTAACTAAATAGAGTGGGTAGTAATGTTAGCATGTTCGCTATTTTTCGTTTATACTGCAACGCGCTTATTTCGTAACTCGTATTTCATAAAAATGTTTATGGCTGCTGTAATAAACAAGATATAACAAAGATAATGATACCTCACAATCCAGAGTTTAGTTTTGCTGTAAACTGCATTCACTGCAGAGTGCTCACTCTGCATGCTTACTTAGTAAACATGCACTTGTTACAAATTTTAAATTTATGCCAACTAAAGCTTCCATGTTTTCTTCTAACGTAATCATTTATTTGAAGATTTTAGTGTCAAACAAGTCATGTTTAGATTTCTATTGATTGGCTCAGAAAGCAGGCAGTGTTGGCAATGAGACCTAACCAATAGGTAATAATTAGTTTGCCTGAATCCGAGACAATTATTTCAAACTAATTTTTACTCTCTAACATTCATTTCATCGTGTCAAGGTCAGGAGGTCACTGATTTGTTTACTGATTCAATTATTCAAGGCGTGTAAGGAGTGAGTGAGGAACTCCAACAGCTGAGCTTATTGAAAGTCATCCATATCCTTTCACATCAACTCAACTATTGCTAGGGAGTTGTTTCATTTGAGTTACGTAGCATGCAAATAATGTGAAACTTGAGGCAGGGGTGGGTGCTGAGTGGCCAGGAGTGGATACAGGAAGTGAAGGTGGATTCAAAAACTGTTACCAAACTTATTTACAGTATTTTACTCCATTGCATGAGTAGCTTGCTTTATCAGCAGTAAAGTACTTGGTCTCTACTTGTTATGTGATTCTAATCATACCACAGCATGCTGCCAATACGACAGCGACTGCTGACAGAGATGTTACAGTTATTATTATGTAATGTTCACCAGCTGCCTATACAGGAACTGTTTTGGGTTTTACATGATCGTAGCCAAACAATCTATTGAGCAGACATAAACAGGAAGCAGTGGTGTAGTGGTAAAATAATTCTTGCCCATACTACTCTGCTGTGATTGAGCTAAGTCATTCATTGGTATCCAAGTAAGGCTCGGATGGACCCAAACGGGGTCCAGGGCGGAGCCCCGGCAGCCAGCAAATTTAAGCCATTGCTGAGATCATTTGAGTCTATTTTGTGACATGAACCCATATGTGATGAACCAAGATCTTATGTCAAGGAAAATATCTTTCAAAAATAAGAAGGAAACAATAAATTTATTGATCATCATTGCATAAGGATGATGCACTGTGTAAATGTGTTCAGTTTTATGAATGAGGTGTGCTGTGTCAGTCATTTTGATTATGTCATTGAGGTATCTGTGGGACAATTAATTGACCACAAGATGATATGTGTATCTTGTAAGTAAACACATTAATTGATACTGCCTATACGATCGTATGGGCACTCATATGCATATTTTTTCTTGCCTATACGTCGTATGGCCTCGTATGGGTACCACTACACCACTGACAGGAAGTCTACCGTACTTTGAACTGGTTTATGTCAACAATGGCAGTAAAGGTCAGATGTGATTGGTCTATAAACTGAATACTTGTATCGGTAAATATTTCAGTCTGAAAAATGGACTTTTAGTCAGTTAATTTGAAAACCAATAAAGGCCGGTACAGATATCTGATAAATGTTCTCTCTCTATTGATAAGCCTACCAACCTGCCCAGTAACACATATATAATACCATATATAATATCATATATAATACCATATATATAATACCATATAAAATACCATGTATAATACCAAATATAATACTGTAATAGATTTGCCTCTTCTATTAGCTACACAACGGATTCTCTACCTCTCTCTCTTCCACTCCTTTCTCTCTATCTCCAACGACGTTAGCAACTCACGAGTCCTCGACTCAAACGTAGTAGAAATGTATTTATCAGAATAGATGCTTTATTATTCACAAGTAAAAGGGTACTTAAACTTCAACAACTTTACAGCAACTGCCTGCCCAAGGCACAGCAGCTCTATTTATAGAGAAAAAGGTACAACTGCGTTACCTTATTAGGCGCAACAAATCACAATACAGAGTACAAAGCAATTGCCAATGGTAACATATAATACATAATCATAACAATAAATAGTCCAATCATGTAGCAAGCACATGGTGTTTTGCCCTGGGCACTTATTGCCGCTCTTTTTGGTAGCTGGTAACCTTCCAGTCCTTATAAGGGTAGACCATATCCTATCCTGTGATCCTGGGAGAAGGAACGCTCCGATTTCGATTCTGATTGTTGCATCGCGTTCAGGAGACCTCAGGCTATCTGAATCAACATGGTTGGATCCCGGGTCGGGGTCGGGGTAGGTTCGGGGTCAGTTCGGGATAGCTAATTTTACTATATATAGGGGATAGGGTTTGGGGACAACTGATATCCATTTTTCAGGGGATTCGGAGAATCTCCGGGGGGGGGGGGGGGGTAGAGTTCTGGGGGGGGATAACACTACTTATCACACAAACCTCCCACATACTCCGCTTCATTAGCGACGAAGTCTCTAATTAAAATATATATATAGACAAAAATAACTGAGGGGTGTGGGAGGATGGAAGAGTTGTCTCTTACTCGTTTTCTCTCTCATTTTTGGGCGGCGACTGGGGAGACAAAGATGGGTTGCCCGGGATGACCTTTTTTAGGGTGGTCCACCTATTCCGAGCCATGGTAGATTCGGAGTCACTCTCTGAGGTTTGGAGTGGCTTGGGGGGGTCTTTGATACATTGACTGTAGCTGCGCTGGGGAAGGGGTGTCAAGCTGGGGATCGTGTTGGTTATTAGTAAGTGGTTGGGGGGTAGGGGAAGAGGGGGAAACTCGTCTAGGGTGAGTAAGGGGGGTGACGATTCATTATGGGTTAGGGCCAGGGGATCGCAAGCAGTAGAAGGTTCCAAAACCCAGTTGTGGTGAGCAGTTAACTCATTATCTTGGCTGCTAGTAGCGACTTCTACTGGGGGGTTGATAGGCAACAGCACCTCTTCTTGGTTACTGGGGGGAGGTTGACACGCAACTAAGCCGGCCTCGAGGAGTAAATCATTATCCTCTGGCTCTAGTTGTAAGGAAAGTTTGTCGTTGCGGGCCGTCATTGTCTGTAGGTGGTGAACCAGCAGCTGCAGCAAGTAAGCGGGTTGCTCGGTAGTGGATTTAGATTGCAGAGGAGCTGCACTTTCTTGACTGTCTGACTCCACATCATCCCGTTCCACTTCTCGGGAGTGGTTACTCATGGCAGTGGGGACAGGAGGGGGTGTTTCAGAGGGGCTCTGTAGCCACGGGGTTTCGAACGTGGGTGTTAAGCTGTTCGGAGTAGGTAGAGCAGGTCTTGGCAATTCTTCTAAGTTGAGGCACGGGGGTGTGGGGTCCTCAGTCTTAGTGGTGAAGGCCGTTAATTCGGCTATCAGTCTCATCTTCTCTTGATATTGTTGTTCGAACAATTGCTCCGGCTCACTAGCTACTTGATGGCACCAGGGCTCTCCATAGCGTTGGGGTGGTCCCACGTTACGCCTAGGGCGACCAGTAGGTGCAGGGGCTATGACAGGGGGTGGTGTGACTGGTGGGGGGGCAACTCCCACATTCGGGGTCTGGCTCCTATTTCGGCCAGTTCTTGGCCGATTTGTACGAAACTCGCTGGGGGTGTTGAGGAGGGTCTCTGGTAAGGGTTGCTGTAGGCGAGGGGGTGTACGTTCCTCTAGTAGGGGAAGTGGGGGGGAGGGCAATGCTGGGAGAAAGCGTGGTGGGATCGGGAGCTCCAGGAGGGGTAGGGGAATGTCTTGAAGGGGAGGGGGGGGCTTCTTCTCCTGCGGGGGGCTGCGCCACGCATGTTGGGACGGCGAGCTGGCTCCATGGCTGCTGGAGCTTGGCCGTAGGGCTCAAGGCAAGCTTTATAGGGTTTGAGGCGGCTACCATTTTGTACCGAACGTTGTCCATGTCGGTCGATTAAGTAGGTGTGGTTGCTGTAGGCCTCTTGGATGATATAGGGCCCAACGAACTTGGGTTGGAGTTTGGGGCTCTCTCCTTTCCTTCGCCTCTTGTTCTCTAGCCAGACTTCATCTCCTGGTCGAAATAACGATGGCTCCTCTCCGTCGTCTCCCCTAGTCTGCTTTTGTTCCATTCTCAGTGCCTCATGGACATCCTCTAGTCTCTCTTGCAGGGCTCGGGCATATTCGTGCACTGGTACGCACTCTAGCAAAGGGGGGTGGTAGGTCAGTTGGTCAGGGAGGCGCAACTCTCTACCCATCATAAGGAAGTTGGGCGTTTCACCAGTAGTAGAGTGGGGGGTAGCGCGAAAAGCTCTCATGATTTGGGGGAGGACCAGGTCCCATTCTTCAGGGCGTCTCTTCAGGAGGAGAGAACGTAAGGCGTCTCCGAGGACTCTATTATTCCGCTCCACAACTCCATTGGCCTGAGGGTGATAGGGGGTAGTGCGGGTTTTGGCCACCCTCCAAATGGTACAGAGTTCTCGCATCAGGCTGGACTCAAATTGGGCTCCCTGATCGGTATGCATTTGTTCGGGTAAACCGAAATAGCTAAACACATGCTCGTCTAGGGCGGTGGCCACTACTGGGGCTGTAGCGTCTGGGAGGGGGAGGGCGTCCTGCCAGCGGGTAAAATGATCCGTTAAGACCAAAATCCACTTGTTACCACGCTGGGTCTCAGGAAGGGGACCAACTAGATCTACCGCAAGTTTTTGCCAAGGCCGGCCGGCATACATGCGTTGTCGTGCGGGGTTGGGTCTGGTACCCCCATGTTTAGCACGCTGGCACGTCTCGCAGCTATTGACCGCTCGCCGTACATCGGCTGTCATGCCGGGCCAGTACCAGGTGAGATTCAACCTCTTGAGTGTTCGTTGAATACCTTGGTGGGCCATGACGTGGGTCTCCCACACGACTTTTCCACGCAGACTGGGGGGGCACACGGCGCACCAGTGAGACCGGGTTTGGCCGGCATGGTGTATCTCCAGTACACCATCCGGGCGGATTTGCATGGAATGTCTCCTCTTCTCCAATTGGCGCAACTCATTGCTGCCGAGCTCAAGCTGTTGGGGGTCTACGGGGGTATTATTTTGGATAGCTTCATACACGACAGCTACGGGGTGACGGCCGGTCTTTTGAGCTTCCATCAGATCTGTATCAGGGGGTGGTGGACGTGGGCGGGCAATGGCAACTACCCGGGGGTCTGAGGGAGGGGAGGGAGTAGACAAGGGCTGGGAAAGGGGGGTAGGGGAGGGGTTTGGGAAGGTCTGTATCACCTCGTCTTTGGTGGGGCCACCATCTCTACTCTCAATGTGGGTACACTGTTTACAATCAGAGGGGCAACGCCTACTCAGTCCGTCTGCGTTCCCGTGCAAATGTCCACTGCGGTGTTCTATGGTGAACTTAAACTCTGAGAGGGCTTCCAGCCATCTGGCTACTTGGCTTGAAGGTTCCTTTCGCTTGCAGAGCCACATGAGGGAGGCATGGTCGGTACGGACTCTAAAGGTTTGTCCGTAGAGATAAGGCTTGAAATGTTTCACCGCCTTAACTACGGCTAACAACTCCTTGCGAGTGACACAGTAGTTTCGCTCTGGGGGGCTCAGCGTTTTACTGTAGTACGCTATCACCCGTTCTTCATTGTTCTGGATCTGGGACAGGACGGCGCCGACACCGTCGTCACTGGCGTCGGTGTCTAGGATATAGGGACTGTTGGCATCGGGGTAGCCTAGAATGGGGGCGGAGACCAGTCCTGCTTTGAGCAACACAAACGCTTCTGCCTGAGGTTGGGCCCACTCCCAGGGGGTATCTTTACAAGTGAGTCTGGTCAGGGGCTTGGCTACGGTAGAGAACCGTGGGAGGTACTGGCGGTAATAACCTACAGTTCCTAGGAACGCTTGTAGTTCTTTAAGACAAGTAGGGGGGGGGGGCCAATCACGTACTGCAGCAATCTTTTCTGGATCAGTGGAGACACCTCGCTCGCTAACAACGTGGCCTAGGTAGCGGACTTGAGATTGGAGCAACTCACACTTGCTGGGCTTTAGTTTTAGACCAGCCGCTTGGAGACGCTGGAGCACTTCGGACAGTCGGTGGAGATGGGTGTGGAAATCGGGGCCTATGACGATGATGTCATCTAAGTACAGGAGGAGTGACTTCCAGTGAAGGCCGTGTAGCACCCTCTCCATGAGTCTCTGGAAGGTGGCGGGTGCGGAAGTTAATCCGAAGGGGAGGACTTTCCATTTATACAGGCCGGAACGGGTGGAGAAAGCGGATTTGTCGCTAGCATCCGCGTCCAGGGGAACCTGCCAGTATCCGCTCACTAGGTCTAGGGTGCTGAAGTAGCGGCTACCCGAAAAAGCGTCCAGGCTCTCATCTATACGGGGCAGAGGGTAGGCGTCTTGTTGGGTCACTGCATTCAACCGCCTATAGTCTATGCAAAACCTCCACGATCCGTCTTTCTTTTTGACGAGTACCACGGGAGAACTCCAGGCACCATTGCTGGGTTCGATCAACCCTCTCTCTAGCAGTTTGGACACCTGCTCCTCGGCTTCTCGCTCCTTGTGGGGTCCTAATCTGTGGGGGTGTTGTCTTATAGGCTGGGCTCCGGGCTTCAGGGGGATGCTATGTGCCACAAGGTCGGTACGACCCATGTCGTGATCTCCTCTACTGAACACCTCCTCGTAGGAGTGTAAGAGCTGGGCCAGTTGGAAAGCTTCACTGGGAGTGTGGCAGTTGTCCAGGGCTTGGGTATATAGTGACTGCAAGTGCTCGGGGACGGGAGAGGGAAGGAAAGTGGGGGGAATAGAAGTAGGGGGTTTCTCCGTCAATGGCAACTCTATGTCACTGGCCTGTACACCTGTGTACCGGCCTATAGTCTTTCCCGCTTTCAAATGTAACGGCTGACTAGTGGGGTTAAGGCATCTAACGAGCAGGTGGTGTTTGGTATCAGGGGAGTTGAGACTGGCGGCGAGGGGCGGGGAGTCCGGGGTACCTTCTACTATACCGAGGGGGAGGTGTGAGGGGTTGGTAACTTTACAAAGCACCGTAGCCTCGGTATTCGGGGGGATGTGAGTGTCTCTTATGACTTGGACAGAGGTGGAGAGCATTCGTCCCTGTTGGTCAGTGCATGGAAGTTCTTGACCATCTATTTCAATGACCGAACGATCAAATTTCATGTGACACTGGTGGGCAGTAAGAAAGGGCATGCCTAAGATGGCGTCTTCGTTAATCTGTCCGACTACGAATGTAGCATCCGTCTTTATGTCTCGCAGTCGAAGGGGCAGATGTAGGGTACCAAAGAAGGGAATATGGGATCCGTCCGCCAAAATGCCGTGGGTGTCGCTCTCTTGAAGGGCATCCCGGGTGGTAGGAGACAGCCGGTTAAACAGGTGCTGTGATAGCAGATTGGTGGTACATCCAGTATCAATGAGTATAGACACCGGCTTGCCTTCAATTCGACCGGGCAAGAAATAACTTGCCTTGTAGGGGCGTTCTGGCGGGGAGTAAAGAACGTCAGTGGGTCTGACGGCTGATGGTCGGGGGGTAGGGAGTTGTCTCTCCCGAGGGCGGGAGGGGCGTATTTGGGTTGGGGGAGTAGGGGGGCTTTTGGGGCGAATCCCTCGGCTCAGAGATTGAGCTAGCTCAGACGGGTAATATAATTTGTGTCCATGACTAACGGGGTGTTGCTGACGAGACGGGCGGGGAAGGTCAGCACACAGGGGGGCCGGGGGTTGATATGCTTGGTTGTTATCCCAGACAGGCGGGGCAGACGGGTAGTAGTCTGTATCTTCCAGCTCTTGTAATGGCGCATACCGGTTGGCAGTAGGTAGCTGCCAGGGCTCTGGGGTTGGCACAGGATACCGTCTCTCTGGACGGGGAGGGGGGACCTGAGTCACAGGGTTATGTCGCTCTAGCCTTTCTATTGCCTTCCTATAATTCCGAGGGGCCCGGGGGCAGTTAGGAACCGGTCTCCCTACTGCGGGCGGCGCCCGTTTTTTGACGGTTGGTTAGGAAGGGGGGTAGGAGACGGCCAGGGTTTAGTAGGACAACTCCTCTGTAAGTGACCAATGGCGCCACACCCCCAACACTGAGGGGGGGTAGGTGTGACGGGGGGGTAGGAGGGGTGGGGGATGGCCAGTGGGGGGGTTGGTTGCTGCTTCAGTTTCTGGAGTTCTTCCGACTGGAGCTTGATGGCGTCGGTGAGCAACTGCATGTTTTGCATCAGAACAGCAAGGATGTCTGGGGACGGGGTAGCTGTCTGGTGGACTTGACTGAGCAGGGGGTTGGCTGGGGTTCTGTCACTGGGTGGTTCTAACATGTCGTCTTCCTCCTCCACTACTCTGACTCGGGAAGGTTTGTCTTCAAATCCTGTCTTGATTTGGAGAAATTCACTGCCTGCTCTGACTGCTTCCTCAACAGTGTGGGGTTGCACGGCTAATAAATGTCGTTGAAGGTACGCATTGCCTATTGTGCTAGCAAATGTTTCCAGTACCATTCGGTCAACTCTTCGGGGGGGCAGGTCATCATAAGCAACACGGACCAGTTTTTCAACCTCGTTAGCGTGTTGTTGCAACGACGTCTTGGGGGAACGACGCAGTGTAATCAACTGAGCTTGTGCCTCTTTGGGGGTAAGTCCAAACCGTGCACGTAGGGCAGCAAAGATACCTTCTACATGGGGAGGGCGGCCACACTCAAGGGCGTCGTCTCTCAGTGCCTCTCGTAGGTGTAGTAGGGCAGTAGCTTGGCCCCAATCATTTGCATCGGCTACTTCAGTGAATCGAGTGATAAAATATTCCACATCGGCCGTGCCATCGTATTTGGGGGGTTTGAAGGGGGTTGGGTTGTGTCTTTGGGGGGGTTGTACCAATCTTTGTAGGGCATCTGTCAACTCATCCAAGGCTACCGTTGGTTGAACTACAACGGGATTTCGGCCAGCGCTTCTTGCTCTCTGAGTGGCCATTGTTGATTGGCGAGTTATGGGGTATAAAATGATTGCTTGTAACAGAAATCAGTATTCCGTGGATCCCGAATCAAGGTTGGATGGATCCCGAATCGGGGTTGGATGGATCCCGAATCGGGGTTGGATGGATCCCGAATCGGGGTTGGATGGATCCCGAATCGGGGTTGGGTGGATCCCGAATCGGGGTAGCTTCGGGGTAGAGGGGGAATGGCAGTATCCAGGGTCAAGGTAACTTCGGGGTAAGGGGGAACGGCAGTATACAGGGTCAAGGTAACTTCGGGGTAAGGGGGAATGGCAGTATACAGGGTCAAGGTAACTTCGGGGTAAGGGGGAAGGGGAGTGATACAGGGTTTGGTATAACTTCGGGGTAGGGGGAAGGGGAGTGACACAGGGTTTGGTATAACTTCGGGGTAGGGGGGGAAGATAGCGGTAAGCAGGGTGAACAGGCTTGGTGTAGTTCCTAGCTATTTCTTCTGCTTTATTTTCTTTCTTCTTTCTCTCTCTTATCTTCTCACCTTTTCTATCTATATCTTCTTACTTCTTACCTTCTCTCTATCCGTTGTGTCCTTGTTCTTCAGAAATCCCACCGCTGCCACCAATGTAATAGATTTGCCTCTTCTATTAGCTACACAACGGATTCTCTACCTCTCTCTCTTCCACTCCTTTCTCTCTATCTCCAACGACGTTAGCAACTCACGAGTCCTCGACTCAAACGTAGTAGAAATGTATTTATCAGAATAGATGCTTTATTATTCACAAGTAAAAGGGTACTTAAACTTCAACAACTTTACAGCAACTGCCTGCCCAAGGCACAGCAGCTCTATTTATAGAGAAAAAGGTACAACTGCGTTACCTTATTAGGCGCAACAAATCACAATACAGAGTACAAAGCAATTGCCAATGGTAACATATAATACATAATCATAACAATAAATAGTCCAATCATGTAGCAAGCACATGGTGTTTTGCCCTGGGCACTTATTGCCGCTCTTTTTGGTAGCTGGTAACCTTCCAGTCCTTATAAGGGTAGACCATATCCTATCCTGTGATCCTGGGAGAAGGAACGCTCCGATTTCGATTCTGATTGTTGCATCGCGTTCAGGAGACCTCAGGCTATCTGAATCAACATGGTTGGATCCCGGGTCGGGGTCGGGGTAGGTTCGGGGTCAGTTCGGGAAAGCTAATTTTACTATATATAGGGGGATAGGGTTTGGGGACAGTGATCCTGGGAGAAGGAACGCTCCGATTTCGATTCTGATTGTTGCATCGCGTTCAGGAGACCTCAGGCTATCTGAATCAACATGGTTGGATCCCGGGTCGGGGTAGGTTCGGGGTAGGTTCGGGGTCAGTTCGGGATAGCTAATTTTACTATATATAGGGGGATAGGGTTTGGGGACAACTGATATCCATTTTTCAGGGGATTCGGAGAATCTCCGGGGGGGGGGGGGTAGAGTTCTGGGGGGGGATAACACTACTTATCACACAAACCTCCCACAATACCATATATAATACCATATACAATACTAGTGATGGAAACGGGTACCCGTTCGCCTCGAACCACGGGTTGTCCCCTCTCGAATCCGGGGCGAATCCGAATCGAATCCAACATGTTTGAACCCTAACGAATCCATAATTGTTCGGCATTCCATTGATCAATTACGACTATAGTAAAAGCATATAGCTGTAACGCGCTGATCTGATTACGTATGTGGTGTTGTGTCTATCGTTTTCAATGACAGTGGTAATTGCATTAGTCATCCGATAGCCTGTAATCTGAGGAAAATCGGGATGCTGTGTATACTTCCAACAATTAGACTAGTAAACAAAATCACGCAGGCACATCAATCACACGTGCTGATTAGTAGTTAGTAGTAGAAAGTAATAAAAATGTCAAAGAGAAGCTTTGTCTGGAATTATTTCTCACTGCTCAAACAACAACATGCTCAATCTAATAATTACTATCTATGACATACGCAATCAATTCACTTGACTAGTTCACTCAACCAAGAATACTCAACTTTTATTATATTACTCCTTGATCATTCCAACAATAATAATAATTAATAAAAGTAAATAATAATAATAAATAAATGCTATTTATTATTATTATTATTATTGGTAAATATTTGTAGTTGTATTGATAATAAATCAGTAAAATAATTAATTTTTATTTATTGTAGACCCTAATTAGGATGTTTTAGTGTTAGCAAAATTTGAAAGAAAAATGCTGCTTGCTATTACTTGTTGGTACTTAAACTTTGCTAAAATTGCATTAATCATCAAGTAACCTAGAGACCTGTTTGACCTTCAGTATAAACTTGTACAAACAAGGAGTTGTCAAACGTAAATGGAATTCGGACCGAACCGCCTCGGACCGGTTCGATTTGGGTGGAAAGATTCGGAATCGGACCAAACCTGAATTTTTTTGTCCCGTTCCATCACTATACAATACTATTTTTTAATAAAAAAAACTTCATTCCTTGCGCTGAGTTTGTAATATTACATTTTCTTATTGTATTTGGATACTTAACACTCTCTGAAACAAAATAGTTGAAATATTTGCAATTGATAACAGTTTTCGATTGTTTATGAAATAGAGATGCTGAGCTCTAAACCATCTCCAGACTAAAATGTAGTCAAAACTAGTATTAACTACCAGCTACCTTTGCTATTGGTTGTTATGAAGGGTTGACATCAATCGATGCCTTCTCAAGGTAATGATAATCTACCCACATCTCACTATATATAGTAATGGAGATAATTTAGATGATAGCATTGACACTGCAGAAATGTACAGGTTTTTTTGTTGATGGTTTGGCAACAGTTCACCTGTGAAAGGCAGCATAACATTTGTTTTTAGCTATAAGCAGAAAATTAGATTTGTTTATATAATAAGGATCTTTTTATATTATTACTATGTATATAAATATATAAATACTATTGCAACAATAATCTTGTTTCTTATCGCTTTATTTTTGTTTGATAACAACATTTTTGAATTTGAGCTAGCTGTAATCAAAATTAAAAAGCTTGGTCGAGTCCCGGCAGAGTCCAGTTCGAGTCCAGTCGAGTTTAAGCGGAGTGTTGTAAAAAGCAGTCTGTTATATAGCTGAAGACAATTATGGTGTGATTTTCCGTCCAGTGCTCCAAATACCTGCCCTAATACAGTACAAACCAGAGAGCGCTGCAAATCTCTACAACACTATTACTATCAGATAGAGCAAATATAATAAAACTTCCACCGCAATAAAATAAACTAGTTGTACAAGACAAAGCCAAAGCCTAGTTCATAAATAACTAACCTTTAGCAGAGATAAGTCCAACTTGCTCTACCTGCTGTTCCTTTGTATGTTCTGTTTCGTACTCTTTGCTTTCTACCATCTTCCTTACTTTCTATTATAATTATCAGCTTTATTTGAAAACGTTGTGTCTTACTTAATGCATAACACAATGCAACTGCTGCAGCTTATAATGGATGTAATATCTATAACAACCAGTAGCAACCAAACCTACCCAGAAAGCTGTATTTTATCTATAGTAAGTAAGTCAGTGCTAAACATTGCATTAAGTTGTGTCTCCTCAGATAAATAATCCGGCTCCATTTAGATGATTAGCTTTTACTAGCCTTAGCATCATACTTCAACTTCCCTTATCATTAGTCGGGTGGTATTCTAACTCGCAGGCCAAACGATTGATTACTAGTACACTATGAAGTATCTTCTCTAAGTGCTACACTATAATATCAGTCAGCGCTGTGTGGTTATTGTGCACAGCAGGTTCCTTGTAACTATTAGCTAGCTAGCACTAACTACTAACTACTAGCTACTAGCAATGCTAGAACCACCAAGGTAAGATTTGTACAAGTTTTTGTTTACATTGAGTTGTACCAGGTAGCACTGCTTTATTTTGGTGTAGTTTTGTTCTTTCTAACTAGTGCAGTGTCAGCGAGTTTAAGGATATGAGAGGCTTGATTATGAGCGCTGAAATATCATACCAGACAATTGTTTTATCGATGTAATTGTTTGTGATGGAACATCAGTTTTATAGCTCCTAAAAATAAAAGTTTCAAGTGAATACAAGGGGTCACTGGATGCAACAATCACCCAAGTCCATGAACTTAGGTGATTGGGTCCACGAGACTTTCCATGGATTGTAGTCTAGGGGCCTAGCCGGCTTGTGGGCTTTTGTGGCTCTCCACTATCAAACACCCACCAGCGGTGAATACAAAAATGTTTAAAAATGAACTACAACTTAATAAATTATTAATTATATAATTGGTCCAAGCTTTAATTTACATGAACGTCTGAGCGTTGGATCGATTGAGATTCTGAGAGTTACAAAGTGCTTTAGATATCAAACTAGGAATACAGCCTATTCTTTCAGGCGATCAAATTATATATTAAATTCGTAATTATTATCTACAGCTATTTCTGGTAAAAATATTAACTCGTCATTGACTTCTAGAGAATGATTCAGCTTTAGTTTAAATAATTAATCAAACTGGTTGATGGACAAATATTACTGTTTATTTCAATAAAACAAAATCAACTTTATATATATATTTAACAGCGCTACCTGATCTTGTCGCTGTTTTTAGGACCATAAGGCATTATAAAAAGACCGTCGTAACCCCCTTTTCTATTTAGTGTGCATGCATTTAACTATGATGGGGTATTATAGCTCAATTGTGTGCATACAAATGCTTGCATGTGGCCCCTGCTAGCCCCAGTTACTATAAAACAAATAGTGCTTTTTAATTACATGGATGCAACTTTGACAAACCAAGTAAGTGCAACAGGCTAGGGTAGAACTGCTAGGTATAGCAAACGCTAATAACAAGATTGTCAGCAATCAGCTGATAGATATAAATCAACAATGTGCTATCTTCGGGTGGATATGAGATGTGAATATCTCTTTTATTACAGGTGGAGACCAAAATGCTGCCTTCTCGTGGCCGTAACATCTTTACTTTTGGTGACGTTAGCGTATAACAGGTCAAGTTATTTCGGTAACTATTTGACCCCAAAAGTGATTTCTACTAAACCACTATCTACATCACTAGCATTGGCGGCAGACCTTCATGCACCGCATGGACAAAACAATCCTATGTGGGTATCTTATCTTATTACATAACACTGAGTATTGCTTACATTTATTGAATATACTGGTATACAGTTATTACAGAGATTGATGTCCTTGAAAACAAACTTGTTATCCTGTTACAGATACAGCCCAGCCAAGTCTGTGAGACAAAACAATACAGATGGACATCAAAGGCATAGACATGCCTCTCTTTATTCTACAATCTTACAACCAAATACAACTTGTTCTAACAACACATTTCTTTACATTGCTGTCGTCAGCAAACCATCCAATCGAATGCATAGAAAAGTATATAGAGAGACAGTATTATCTCCAGTGACCAATCAATGCCTGCCAGATGTGAAATATGTATTTGTTGTTGGACGTACAGACAACCAAAAACTACAAAATCGTCTGAAAAAAGAAAGTTTAGAGTTTGGAGATATACTACAAGGTAACTTCACTGACTCGTATGAAAATCTCACCATTAAATCGTTGTACTTGATTCAGTGGGCTAAGCTGTACTGTCCTCAGGCTAAATATCTCATGAAACTGGATGACGATGTGTTTACTATTTTGGATGATGTAAGAAGTTACCTTAAATTATATTCTTTGGAAAACCACTCGATAGCTGGAAGTGTTTTTGAAAATGTGAAGCCGATACGTGATCACAAGAACAAATGGTATGTAGATGTAGGAGACTTTCCTGAACAGTTCTACCCTACATATGTCAGCGGTACAGCTTACATTATCTCATATAACCTACTGCATCCTCTGTTTACATCAGCGTTAAACTTGAGATTTCTAAAGCTTGAAGATATTTTTATAACCGGTTTAGCTGCAAAAGCCACCAAGCTTCCTGTGAAATATTCTCAAATTCCTGGATTTCAATTCGCTCAAAACAATGGATACAATCTCGCCAGAGTAGATTTTCACACGAGTAAATCTATACATGGGGTGAGTGATGAAGAGTTGTGGGCACTTTATAAGAAACTAAAAAAGGAAAGACCCGATGATTGTCTCTGACGATCGACAGTAACCAAAAACTGCTGATACTGAACCTTGTAACTTCTATCTCATATCTCATCTTCCATAGTATAAAAATTTACTTTATAAGTAAAAAACTGTTATTTGTTGGTTTGTTTACAAAACTCACAGACCGCGTACTTGAAACAATGCATTTAAAAGTGTAACAGGCTTTGCTTCTACCATTATTGTCATTTTGGTGAGTTTGGTATAAGTATCCTAGATGACTGCATTTGCAGAGTGGATGGTCGCTGAGTGAACTTGTTCTCAACTCATCTTTAACACTTTCTTTTCCCTCACTCAAGGTGGAGATAATTCTAACTATGTGATAATCCCGTAGATGTACCATAATGAGGTACACCTTTTCTCACCTTCCACATTGATATAATTTCTATTAGTCAAGTAAGTTTTACAATTTACCACTGTGAGCCAACATTATCAGTGACCAGCCCTTTCAGGCACAGTTTGGACAAAAGATTATAAAAACAAGGATTGGCACTAGCTTTCTAGGTCGGCTGAGTAAAAGAGGTAAATCAGCAGTCTCTTGTTGCTAAGCTAACAACAGAGTTGCTTTCCTAAAGGGAGAGAACTCATTTGGAGGGATAGACAAGGAATGGGAGTAAACAACTTCCCATTTATTCACTGATCTGTGTAGAGAGCAAACAACTTCCTATTAATTCACTGATCTGTGTAGAGAGCAAACAACTTCCTATTAATTCACTGATCTGTGTAGAGAGCAAACAACTTCCTATTAATTCATTGATCTGTGTAGAGAGCAAACAACTTCCTATTTATTCACTGATCTGTGTAGAGAGCAAACAACTTCCTATTTATTCACTGAACTGTGTAGAGAGCAAACAACTTCCTATTTATTCACTGATCTGTGTAGAGAGCAATGGTGTTTGAATGTAAAGTATAATAGTTCAGTCATTGTCTCTGTTTCTACTACAGTAGTCTGAGTTTGTAAACTCTTTAGTCGTCGAGACTTTTCATCAACCCTCTCCATGTCTACCATTTGATGTTTTGGCTCTTTACAAACAGGCCATTTTCTATGTTGGTCCTTTATAACACAAGGACAACAACTGCTCGGGGCCATCTATCTCATCATGAGTTGATGTACAAAAGCACTATCTCATATCGGAAATTTGAACAAATTTTATGCCAGCAAATAAACGTATCTTGTGATGTTCCGCTAAGTTTTTTCTAGATACATCAATATACAATTATTATTACAATTTTATCTCATTTTATCTTTTTCCCACCAAATTATAGTGTGTATTTTCCGTATACATAAATATATATACCCAGCATATTGCCTTTATGGCAGTGCAGTGAGCGCAGCTACATGTTACATATAATTACAAGAAATATAAGATATTCAGTTTCATCCGGTTAAATATCCCAGGCGTCCGATCTCTGTTCGTTCTTGTACGTCTATCTAATAGGTATGTCTATGTTGAATATCAGCAGTAACATGTTGGTTGGTTAGTAAGCCTTGTTAACAGAGTTTGTTAATTTTATCATGATGTTTTCTCTTACTACAAAACAATGTGTTGTATGTGACGATTATATTATATCCAAGTTGGCTTAATTCTTGGTTGTGTGGCTGGCATATGAGGACGTGTTTAGCTATTATTGTGTTTGGAGTTGTGTCCTCCTGTAATATTTTATCTTTTTAACAGACTCTTGCCCTACTATTGTGTATTTATTCATGAATATTTCCCTGATCTGATGCTTCTCAGACATCGTGCATGCTTGGACAAAACACTGGCAGTCAGCCAATTAGCAACAGTAATTGATATAGCACCATGAGTAACATTATCATCCACCTCGACACTGTATGTACTAGAAATACTGGGAAGCTATCTCGGGCCAGGGTCAGGATGGCTGTCACATCCATGAAACGGAACATAGCCTGAAAAGCTACAGGAGCCTGGATCCATCCTTTAGCAACCGTCAGAAGTTGGGATCCCTCATGCACAGGCGAGTAAAGATCATGTACCAAATGGACCCAGGCCACACTAGAGACTGCCAGGATTGATTGAGAAACTGTTGACTCCGCCCCTTATCCATGTACCTTATTGTATACTGGATGGATAGTTAACCTTGTACCTTATTGTATACTGGATGGATAGTTAACCTTGTACCTTATTGCATACTGGATGGATAGTTAACCTTGTACCTTATTGTATACTGGATGGATAGTTAACCTTGTACCTTATTGTATACTGGATGGATAGTTAACCTTGTACCTTATTGTATACTGGATGGAGAGTTAACCTTGTACCTTATTGTATACCGGATGAGTAGTAATATATGAGCAGATCTCCCTACCAAGTGTTTTTTTGTGGATTTGATCTTGGAGTTGAGGTAATGGGTTACGGCGTTGGATGAATTCGCCGAGTTTATATTGTATTTTATTTGAGGGGTACTTGAGTGGCATTTGAGTGGCATTTAAGTGGCATTTGAGTTTTGATTATTTTTTTACTTAATTTGAACTTATAGCATATAGATTTCGAAGGCATGACATTCAAGTTTTGATAATTTTTTTACATAACTCGAACTCATATGATATTTTGAGAGAGAGGAGAGAAGAATGAGGAGATATAACTACATTGAATCAATATATGATTATATACATTTATTACATAATAAGTAGCAAAATATTCTTGTATAATATAGCTAGAGTTAGTAAATACTAAGTAATACAAAGCACTACAACTTGTAATGACAATCAATGGATGATAGTCTTTTTCTTTACAATGTCGTCATTGTTGTACTGATGTTATAACTTAGGAAGGAAGACTTCTGTTCTATGTACTTTTGATTCCATAATGAACTAAAATAAAAAGTTATGTATTAGTATAGAATGATTAAACAAAAATGTAAAATAATTACATGAATTTGAATTATAGTTCTTTTTACATTGGTTAGTTAACATTACATAGTAAAGGGAAGTAACTCACCAAGTTATATTGTTCGGTTTGTTTTTTCTTGAGCATAATTTTCATCAAGTGTTTTTGATTCTCTCTCTTCTATCTAAAGCAAAACAAAAAATAATTGCTTTATAAATAAATATTATCTGATTGGAAGTATTACTTATATCAGTTAGTTTACATTAAATAAAAAATACTCACTATGTTGTCTTGTCTGACATGCTCTTTTTGAATATAGTTTTCACCAGGGGGTGTTGGTTCTCTCAAAGATGTAGAAGATGTGTTTCCCACTCCCATTGAAAGCACTAAGACCTTGTTCTCAACAACCTCATCTGTAGTAAAGTACTTCATCTGGTTGGAATCATCAAGTTTGTTGGATAGGTTTTGAGCCGTTTCTATCGCTTGTAATGCTGTGAATGTGATTATATCATGTCGATGATAACCAAATCTACTAACTTCACGATTTCTTACAAGTATGACTCCTGTTCCAATTCGTTTGACGTTGCTAGCATGTTTTTCAGGTATATATAGAACTCCCATCATCAAACCATCATATTGCAAACATCTGTAGTTTACCAGTAGCGCATCCATCACCACTTCTCCATTAGGTAATGTTAACTGAGTTGATATTTGAGGAGATTTAAAACTGATTACACTTCCAACAGCAAATTGAGAGAGTGTTGCGATACGAACCATACTGATCAACTGAGTAGGGGTTTTTTTTTCTATTAATCTACTTAGCTGTTTAGCTTCCTCAAGGGAAATATTGGATGGGAAGTTGATAGGGTGAAAGATCGGATGCTTGTCTGAATCGAATCCCATAAAAACCGCCAGTTTTGGAACATCTGGTTGTGTTGGAGCTAATTTGTTGTAATCCTCATTTCTCACCATAGACCTCACTTGTCGTCTGTTGCCAAATGTTTCGACATTGTAGCGGATAATGCATAAGTTTTTATATACATCCTCAGTTGGTCTTTCGATGGAGATTATCTCGAGAAGTGATGGCGTTTGATTTAAGTGAAGTGGTTGAAACCTTCCAATCATTACTCTGTCATTGGTATCACAAGAATTGAGCAAACTAGCAGCATTTTTTGACAAGCAGGAAAGATGAGAAGGAGATGGTGCTTTCAAAGTCCAAGTATAGTCAATCGTTTTATTTCTATCCGAATCCCATGGCTTTGGTCGAATTGTGTTCAGTTTCCTTCTTATTATATGTGAATCAGGAGGGATATTTTCTTTATCATCAGAGTATGGTTCGAATGTTGAGAGAAATGAGGTATTACGGTCTTCATTCATATTCAGAGCGTTCAGTCAGAAGTTGGAACTGAAAAGAGAGTAAAAATTATGTAACAGATGAATGGAATTTGAAAAATATTTTGAAAAGACAAAACCATAATAATTTTTCTGATGCATTATGGTGAAACTATTTGATCTTTTATTAATAAGAACAAAATATTAAACCATAAAATTAACTTTCTGAAGTATTATAGCAAATCTAGTTAAAGTTTTTTATCAATATATGTTGAAGAATTATTTAGTGATTCTCACCTTATTGAATGAAAGTCTTTCTATAGTTTCAAGTAAATGTAGTAGTTGCTGTGTAGATGTTGCTTCTTTGCTAGCTATTGTAGAACTGGATGCTTTCTGTGTGAAAACAGTGGTTCTTAAATAGCTAAAGCTGTACTAATTAACCCTATGAAAAAACATCTCGTGAAACCTTCTTTATAATATATCTATGACTCAGCAGTTTTTCACGCGATATTCCCGCGAAAGCATTGGTTTTTATTCGCGTGAAAATAAAATTTTCACTCCCGCGAAAGCAACGGTTTCCATTCGCGTGAAAATAAAGTATTTATTCTCGCGAAAGCATTGGTTTGTATTCGCGGGAAAATAAAATCTTTATTCCCGCGAAAGCAACGGTTTCCATTCGCGTGAAAATAAGTTATTTATTCCCGCGAAAACATTGGTTTATATTCGCGGGAAAATAACATTTTTATTCCCGCGAAAACATTGGTTTGTATTCGCGTGAAAATAAAATATTTATTCCCGCGAAAACAACAGTTTCCATTCGCGTGAAAATAAATTATTTATTCCCGCGAAAGCATTGGTTTGTATTCGCGGGAAAACAAAATTCTTATTCCCGCGAAAGCAACAGGTTCCATTCGCGGGAAAATAAATTATTTATTCCCGCGAAAGCATTGGTTTGTATTCGCGGGAAAATAAAATGTTCATTCCCGCGAAAGCAACAGGTTCCATTCGCGGGAAAATAAATTATTTATTCCCGCGAAAACATTAGTTTGTATTCGCGGGAAAATAAATTATTTATTCCCGCGAAAGCAACGGTTTCCATTCGCGTGAAAAGAAATTATTTATTCCCGCGAAAGCATTGGTTTGTATTCACGGGAAAATAAATTATTTATTCCCGCGAAAACATTGGTTTGTATTCGCGGGAAAATAAATTATTTATTCCCGCAAAAACATTGGTTTGTATTCGCGGGAAAATAAAATAATTATTCCCGCGAAAGCAACGGTTTCCATTCGCGTGAAAAGAAATTATTTATTCCCGCGAAAGCATTGGTTTGTATTCGCGGGAAAATAAAATCTTTATTCCCGCGAAAGCAACAGGTTCCATTCGCGGGAAAATAAATTATTTATTCCCGCGAAAGCATTGGTTTGTATTCGCGGGAAAATAAATTTTTTATTCCCGCGAAAGCATTGGTTTGTATTCGCGGGAAAATAAAATTTTTATTCCTGCGAAAACATTGGTTTGTATTCGCGTGAAAATAAAATAATTATTCCCGCGAAAGCAACAGGTTCCATTCGCATGAAAATGAAATATTTATTCCCGCGAAAGCAACGGTTTCCATTCACGTGAAAATAATGCTGATTCATAGCGGTGCAACTTAAGCTATATAAGAAGCACTGTTTTCATACAGAAAGCATTCACTTCATTGTTAGTAACTGAAGGAACAAGATCTACTACATCATCATCTACTACAGTCCTCCTTCTTTATCATTTGAATTACATAGAAAACAGACAGCTGAAGTTCAAACAACTATGTGTATAATTCATCTAATTCAAAGAAAACAAGTCTTCATTTGTGATGTAAGTATCTATATTTTGTTTTAATTGTAATCAATTTAAACGTGAAGACATTTTCTGAAAAAAACAAGATTATTCACTATTTAAGATATCAAAAAATGTTGCAAGTTTTAATTATGTTTTATTATTATTATTATTTCAGGACTTCAAAATGAAAAAAGTACTCCTTCATCCGAATTTTATAGAAAGCAGCTCAAGTTCAACCAACTAGGAATATCATTCATTTAATTCAAAGAAAGACAAGTCTTCATTTCTGATGTAAGCATTTACATTCTATTACAATAGTAATCAATTCAAGTATATTGAAAAAAAAATTGAAACCTTAGTCTTTTTTTTATTTTTTGCTATAAAGCATTATCATTTTTTTTTAGAATAACAACGAACTAGATCAAAGGGAAAGAACTTTCCAACAAAACTTCAACTTGAGTAATAACTGAAGCTACTACTTATATTATATATAAATAATGTGTCGAGTAACAAACAACAGATATGTAGCAAACACTATTTATAATGAAAAAAGAGAAATGCAAAAAACTCGGAATTGCTTTGAAAATACTAAAGACTGCGCTGAATGGATAGATGATAGTTTACTCGTTACTTCGTCGTTGTTTTTACAACGAACTTTTCCTGATACCACTGCAATAACTTATGTCGTCGCAACTTATCCGGATAATCACTGTAGTCTTTTGTCATTAAAATTACAAAAAACTATTGCACAACTTTCCCCAACGGACTTTTTCAAGTTCATTTACAATGAACTCTCTTTTTATGAAAGAGAGACTTTAATGCTTGATGAAAGTTATCGAAGAAAATCATTTCTTACAAATTGGAGACGAGTAGGTAAACATTGTGGTGAAAACATGGCTGGAGCTGGTTTCTATAACCTTGAAAAAGACAACGCTGTTCGATGTGCTTTTTGCCAAGGGGTATTACTAAACTGGAAGGATGAAGATGAACATCCGATGAAAGAACATGCTAAAAGTTTTCCGTTTTGTCGATTTGTTAGAGGATTTAACACTCACAATCGTGTGTATAGACCTAGGAAACTAATTGCAGATGAAATGAAAAACATCTCAATTGTCAAAAGTTATACGATGGAAGAACAAAAAACTAGAAGAGGAGATTTAACTGCAGAAGTATTACCTCTAGGTATATCAATTGATCGTGCTGGTACACCACGTTTTGCTACTGAAACATCTAGAGAAGACAGTTTCAAACAATGGAAGGGTAAAGTCTCCATGAAACTCCTTTCCAATGCAGGTTTCTACTATACTAAGTTCGGAGATAGTGTAAAATGCTTCTTTTGCTCAGGTGAACTTAAAGTTTGGGAAGAGAGTGATCTACCGTGGGAGGAACACTGTCGATGGTTCCCAGACTGTAATTTTTTACTCAGCAGTAAAGGTGAAGAGTATGTTGAGGATGTTTACATGCGAACGGAAAAAGGCAAAAGGTGTAAGCTACGGGTTGAAAAATATCGAGAACAAGTAAAACAAATAACGCACAACAATGACACCAAAGAAATGAAACTTATTTGCAAAAAACTAGGATACAGTCAAAACGATATCGAACAAGTTTTAGTGTTAAATGGAAAACCTTTTGAGCGAATAGGTTTTATGATTGAAGCCTAGTAGTAATATATGAGCAGATCTCCCTACCAAGTGTTTTTTTTGTGGATTGGACCTTGGAGTTGAGACAATGGGTTACGGCGTTGGATGAATTCGCCGATTTTATATTGTATTTTACTTGAGGGGTACTTGAGTGGCATTTGAGTGGCATTTGAGTGGCATTTGAGTTTTGATTAGTTTTTTACTTAATTTGAACTTATATGGCATATAGATTTTGAATGTATGGCATTCAAGTTTTGATAACTTTTTTACATAACTCGAACTCATATGGTATCTTGAGAGAGAGGGGAGAGGAGAGAGGAGAGATGGGAGATGAGAGAGGAGAGAGAGGAGA
This sequence comes from Cryptosula pallasiana, assembly GCA_945261195.1. Classification (NCBI taxonomy): domain Eukaryota; kingdom Metazoa; phylum Bryozoa; class Gymnolaemata; order Cheilostomatida; family Cryptosulidae; genus Cryptosula; species Cryptosula pallasiana. The sequence continues at coordinate 10,484,713 of OX183130.1, read as the reverse complement.
GAGATTTTTTAGTTTTCTATACATTCATGTATATATGGTTAGTTATGTACATATTTATGGCTATATTTATATCTACATAGAGAGAGGAGATATATCTACATTGAACAAATATATTGATCAAAAATGAAAATTATATGTTTATATACCTGATTACATAATGAGGGGTACTTGAGTGGTATTTGAGTGGCATTTAAGTGGCATTTGAGTTTTGATTATTTTTTTACTTAATTTGAACTTATGGCATATACATTTTGAATGCATGACATTCAAGTTTTGATAATTTTTTTACATAACTCGAACTCATATGATATTTTGAGAGAGAAGAGAAGAATGAGGAGACTACATTGAATCAATATATGATTATATACATTTATTACATAATAAGTAGCAAAATATTCTTGTATAATATAGCTAGAGTTAGTAAATACTAAGTAATTCAAAGCACTACAACTTGTAATGACAATCAATGGTTGATAGTCTTTTTCTTTACAATGTTGTCATTGTTGTACTGATGTTATAACTAGGAAGGAAGACTTCTGTTCTATGTACTTTTGATTCCATAATGAACTAAAATCAAAAGTTATGTATTAGTATAGGATGATTAAACAAAAATGTAAAATAATTACATAAATTTGAATTATAGTTCTTTTTACATTGGTTAGTTAACATTATATAGTAAAGGGAAGTAACTCACCAAGTTATATTGTTCAGTTTGTTTTTTCTTGAGCATAATTTTCATCAAGTGTTTTTGATTCTCTCTCTTCTATCTAAAGCAAAACAAAAAATAATTGCTTTATAAATAAATATTATCTAATTGGAAGTATTACTCATATCAGTTAGTTTACATTGAATAAAAAATACTCACTATGTTGTCTTGTCTGACATGCTCTTTTTGAATATAGTTTTCACCAGGGGGCGCTGGTTCTCTCAAAGATGTAGAAGATATGTTTCCCACTCCCATTGAAAGCACTAAGACCTTGTTCTCAACAACCTCATCTGTAGTAAAGTACTTCATCTGGTTGGAATCATCAAGTTTGTTGGATAGGTTTTGAGCCGTTTCTATCGCTTGTAATGCTGTGAATGTGATTATATCAAGCCGATGATAACCAAATCTACTAACTTCACGATTTCTTACAAGTATGACTCCTGTTCCAATTTGTTTGACGTTGCTAGCGTGTTTTTCAGGTATATATAGAACTCCCATCATCAAACCATCATATTGCAAACATCTGTAGTTTACCAGTAGCGCATTCATCACCACATCTCCATTAGGTAATGTTAACTGAGTTGATATTTGAGGAGATTCAAAACTGATTACACTTCCAACAGCAAATTGCGAGAGCGTTGCGATACGAACCATACTGATCAACTGAGTAGGTGTTTTTTTTTTTATTAATCTACTTAGCTGTTTAGCTTCCTCAAGGGAAATATTGGATGGGAAGTTGATAGGGTGAAAGATTGGATGCTTGTCTGAATCGAATCCCATAAAAACCACCAGTTTTGGAACATCCGGTTGTGTTGGAGCTAATTTGTTGTAATCCTCATTTCTCACCATAGACCTCACTTGTCGTCTGTTGCCAAATGTTTCGATATTGTAGCGGATAATGCATAAGTTTTTATATACATCCTCAGTTGGTCGTTCGATGGAGACTATCTCGAGAAGTGATGGCGTTTGATTTAAGTGAAGTGGTTGAAACCTTCCAATCATTACTCTGTCATTGGTATCGCAAGAATTGAGCAAACTAGCAGCATTTTTTGACAAGCAGGAAAGATGAGAAGGAGATGGTGCTTTCAAAGTCCAAGTATAGTCAATCGTTTTATTTCTATCCGAATCCCATGGCTTTGGTCGAATTGTGTTCAGTTTCCTTCTTATTAGATGTGAATCAGGAGGGATATTTTCTTTATCATCAGAGTATGGTTCGAATGTTGAGAGAAATGAGGTATTACGGTCTTCATTCATATTCAGAGCGTTCAGTCGGAAGTTGGAACTGAAAAGAGAGTAAAAAATATGTAACAAATGGCTGGAATTTGAAAAATATTTTGAAAAGAATAAACTAACTAGATATTTATAAAATAAACACATAATCAAAACCATAATAATTTTTCTGATGCGTTATGGTGAAACTATTTGATCTTTTATTAATAAGAACAAAATATTAAAACATAAAATTAACTTTCTGAAGTATTATAGCAAAACTAGTTGAAGTTTTTTATCAGTATATGTTAAAGAATTATTTAGTGATTCTCACCTTATTGAGTTTCAAGTAAATGTAGTAGTTGGTGTGTAGATGTTGCTTCCTTGCTAGCTATTGTAGAACTGGATGCTTTCTGTGTGAAAACACTGGTTCTTAAATAGCTAAAGCTGTACTAATTAACCCTATGAAACCTTTATAATATATCTATGACTCAGCAGTTTTTTCACGCGATATTCCCGCAAAAGCTTTGGTTTTTATTCGCGTGAAAATTATTTTTTTTACTCCCGCGAAAGCAATGGTTTCTATTCGCGTGAAAATAAACTATTTATTCCCGCGAAAACATTGGTTTGTATTCGCGTGAAAATAAAATGTTTATTCCCGCGAAAGCAACGGTTTCCATTCGCGTGAAAATAAACTATTTATTCCCGCGAAAACATTGGTTTGTATTCGCGTGAAAATAAAATATTTACTCCCGCGAAAGCAACGGTTTCCATTCGCGTGAAAATGAAGTATTGATTCCCGCGAAAGCTTTGGTTTGTATTCGCGGGAAAATAAAATTTCTATTCCCTCGAAAGCAACGGTTTTCATCCGTGTGAAAATAAATTATTTATTCCCGCGAAAACATTGGTTTGTATTCGCGTGAAAATAAAATATTTATTCCCGCGAAAGCAACGGTTTCCATTCGCGTGAAAATGAAGTATTGATTCCCGCGAAAGCTTTGGTTTGTATTCGCGGGAAAATAAAATTTCTATTCCCGCGAAAACAACGGTTTCTATCCGTGTGAAAATAAATTATTTATTCCCGCGAAAACATTGGTTTGTATTCGCGTGAAAATAAAATATTTATTCCCGCGAAAGCAACGGTTTCCATTCGCGTGAAAATAAAGTATTGATTCCCGCGAAAGCAACGGTTTCCATTCGCGTGAAAATAAAGTTTTGATTCCCGCGAAAGCAACGGTTTCCATCCGTGTGAAAATAAATTATTTATTCCCGCGAAAACATTGGATTGTATTCGCGTGAAAATAAAATATTTATTCCCGCGAAAGCAACGGTTTCCATTCGCGTGAAAACGAAGTATTGATTCCCGCGAAAGCTTTGGTTTGTATTCGCGGGAAAATAAAATTTCTATTCCCGCGAAAACAACGGTTTCTATCCATGTGAAAATAAATTATTTATTCCCGCGAAAACATTGGTTTGTATTCGCGTGAAAATAAAATATTTATTCCCGCGAAAGCATTGCTTTGTATTCGCGTGAAAATAAAATTTTTATTCCCGCGAAAGCAACGGTTTCTATTCGCGTGAAAATAAGTTATTTATTCCCGCGAAAGCATTGCTTTGTATTCGTGTGAAAATAAATTTTTTATTTCCGCGAAAGCAACGCTTTCCATTCGTGTGAAAATAAATTATTTATTCCCGCGAAAGCATTGGTTTGTATTCGCGTGAAAATAATTTTGTTATTCCCGCGAAAGCAACGGTTTCCATTCATGTGAAAATAATGCTGATTCATAGCAGTGCAACTTAAGCTATATAAGAAGCACTGTTTTCATACAGAAAGCATTCACTTCATCGTTAGTAACTGAAGGAAGAAGATCTACTACATCATCATCTACTACAACCCTCCTTCTTCATCATTTGAGTTACATAGGAAACAGCTGAAGTTCAAACAACTATGTATATAATTCATCTAATTCAAAGAACAACAAGTCTTCATTTATGATGTAAGTATTTATATTTCGTTTTAATTGTAATCAATTTAAGCGTGAAGACATTTTCTGAACAAAAAACAAGATTATTCACTATTTAAGATATCAAAAAATGTTGTATGTAAGTTTTAATTATGGTTATTCTTATTATTTCAGGGTTTCAAAGTGAAAAAAGTACTCCTTCTTCATCCGAATTTTATAGAAAGCAGCTCTCAAGTTCAAACTAACTGAAGGAAGAAGATCTACTACATCATCATCTACTACAACCCTCCTTCTTCATCATTTGAGTTACATAGGAAACAGCTGAAGTTCAAACAACTATGTATATAATTCATTAAAGAAAAACAAGTCTTCATTTGTGATGTAAGTATTTATATTTTGTTTTAATTGTAATCGATTTAAGCATGAAGACATTTTCTGAATAAAAGACAAGATTATTCACTATTTAAGATATCAAAAAAATGCTGTATGTAAGTTTTAATTATGTTTATTCTTATTATTTCAGGACTTCAAAATGAAAAATGTACTCCTTCTTCATCCGAAGTTTATAGAAAGCAGCTCTCAAGTTCAAACTACTAGGAATATCATTCATTTTAATTCAAAAGAAAAGACAAGTCTTCATTTCTGATGTAAGTATTTACGTTCTATTATAATAGTAATCAATTCAAGTATATTGAAAAAAAATTGAAACCTTAGTCTTTTTTTATTTTTTTGCTATAAAGCATTATCATTTTTTTTAGAATAACAACGAACTAGATCAAAGGAAAAGAACTTTCCAACAAAACTTCAACTTGAGTAATAACTGAAGCTACTACTTATATTATATATAAATAATGTGTCGAGTAACAAACAACAGATATGTAGCAAACACTATTTATAATGAAAAAAGAGAAATGCAAAAAACTCGAAATTGTTTTGAAAATACTAAAGACTGCGCTGAATGGATAGATGATAGTTTACTCGTTACTTCATCGTTGTTTTTACAACGAACTTTTCCTGATACCACTGCAATAACTTATGTCGTCGCAACTTATCCGGATAATCACTGTAGTCTTTTGTCATTAAAATTACAAAAAACTATTGCGCAACTTTCCCCATCGGACTTTTTCAAGTTCATTTACAATGAACTCTCTTTTTATGAAAGAGAGGCTTTAATGCTTGATGAAAGTTATCGAAGAAAATCATTTCTTACAAATTGGAGACGAGTAGGTAAACATTGTGGTGAAAACATGGCTGCAGCTGGTTTCTATAACCTTGAAAAAGACAACGCTGTTCGATGTGTTTTTTGCCAAGGGGTATTACTAAACTGGAAGGATGAAGATGAACATCCGATGAAAGAACACGCTAAAAGTTTTCCGTTTTGTCGATTTGTTAGAGGATTTAACACTCACAATTGTCTGTATAGACCTAGGAAACTACTTGCAGATGAAATGAAAAACATCTCAATTGTCAAAAGTTATACGATGGAAGAACAAAAGATCAGAAGAGGAGATTTAACTGCAGAAGTATTACCTCTAGGTATATCAATTGATCGTGCTGATACACCACGTTTTGCTACTGAAACATCTAGAGAAGACAGTTTCAAACAATGGAAGGGTAAAGTCTCCATGAAACTCCTTTCCAATGCAGGTTTCTACTATACTAAGTTCGGGGATAGTGTAAAATGCTTCTTTTGCTCAGGTGAACTTAAAGAATGGAAAGAGAGTGATCTACCATGGGAGGAACACTGTCGATGGTTCCCAGACTGTTATTTTTTACTCGGGAGTAAAGGTGAAGAGTATGTTGAGGATGTTTACATGCGAACGGAAAAAGGCAAAAGGTGTAAGCGACGGATTGAAAAATATCGAGAAAAATTAAAACAAATAACGCGCAACAATGTCACCGAAGAAATGAAACTTATTTGCAAAAAACTAGGATACAGTCAAAACGATATCGAACAAGTTTTAGCGTTAAATGGAAAACCTTTTGAGCGAATAGGTTTTATGATTGAAGCCTTACATATTTTTGAAAATGATTTTACAACTGTTGAGAATTCGTCAACACTGTTAAAAAATGATGCTAAATCAATTGATTCGTTAAAAAAAGATAAAGATCCGCTGTTAAAAAATGATGCTAAATCAATTGATTCGTTAAAAAAAGATAAAGATCAGACTAAGCAAAGCAAACTCGCTCAATGTGTGTCTGAGACGCATGAAAAAAAAGTAATTGCAAATCATATCTCTCTTCCGTGTGGTCATCTCATTTACTGTAGTGAGTGTAAGGAAAAAGCGCTTACTGAATGCTCATCAGAAGTAAAACCTTGCCCAATCGATGGTTGTCAGGTTGAAATTAAAGCATTTATGAAGATCTACATGAGCTAGCATAACAATTAACCTCAAAAAAAAGAAAAAGTAATGAATGATTAAATAGATGTTTCAATTTGAAAACGTATCATTCGCGTTTTGTAATTTAACGGAATAACAACAAATATGTTACGTGTTGAAGACTTTGCTCACCAAGAAGCTTCCGATGCTATAGGTCCTAAGACTTTTTTGGCTGAGGTTTCTGATGAAATGTTGAGGATTTATTTTACGGAGGAATGTGTATACTGTGTACTAGGAGGAAGTTTTTACAAGCAAGCAACCAATCTATCGCTACTAAACTGTTACTGTTCACACGTTGATGACAAATGTATCACTTGTAAAAGATATGCTGAAATGGTTGAAGGCGCTACACCTACCAAAAAAGAATTGGGTGATGCTATCGACTGGATTGATAGAAGACAAGTTTTGAAAAATGCTAAAATGGGTTTTTTGGTGCATGATGAATGGATTAATGCTTTTTTGGATCTTTCCACTGATGATTTGAAGTCTCCCTTTTTGTTAACAAATTTGAGAGCACGATTAAATCCCTACCTATTACCTACTAGTCAGAGTAAACTGGCTTATCAACGACTAAAGGATAAATTACTTGCGATAGCAGAAGGATATCCATACGCTTACACTCTTGATGAAAAAGAAGACTCAGTCAACCCGATAATAACTATTGATTCGACAAATATATCTGAAGACTCATAAAAGAACTGCTACAAAAAAAGTTGCTTCATTTATCTCTGAACTACAGCAGAAACATGAGTGGAAAAACTCAAGGATTCAAGTCAATTGGTACATTGGCTGATTTTGTTCCTAAGTTCATAAGGACTCATTTTGAACACATTCCTTTAGAGCGTTCGAATCCTCTTTTTGTTCAACTCATCACCGAAGAAGTATTTTATTTTGTGTTAGGATTCAATCTAGTTCGTAAATCAATACAAAGCATGCTTTTGAGCTGTAATTGTATTTCAAGAGCAAATCCTCTCGAATGCTTAAACTGTTCTAGGAGCTTTGATCCAAAAGTATGCTGTCCGCAAGACAAGTTGATAGATTTTGAAGATCTCAAAAGAGCGATCGAACTGGTTGATATAAAGCAATGTTTAAAAGATGCTGAACTGGGTGATTTGATAGATATTTCGATTTTAAGAGGTTTGACTTCATTTCGCTGGACAGAAACACATGTTCTTTTGTCTCAATCTCGATTGGAACCATACTTACATTTTGGTAACCACTTTGATGAGATTGTTTCACATCTTCAAAATCGGTTGAGAGAGCTGAACAAGCCGCTAGCCTCTTACATATAAATAGAAAAAAACATCAAGAAAGAAAGTATTCAACTTTCAACACTGAAAGCGAAAACATTTTAAAAAATGAGCTGCGTATTTATCTTGCTACTGGCACTAACATTTCCCAATGTTAGTGGAGTATTCTATACCAACAAAATTGATGAATGTATAGCCGGAGCTATGGATAAAAATGATGTCTTGTTTTTTTCACCTTTCAAAAGGACTATACGATATAAAGATGAAAATGGAAAAAACTGTGTGCGACTCTACCCTCCCGACTTATTATATTGTGGTTTTTTCATCCCTCAAAGCACTTCTTGGATCTGCAAGGAAATAACTTCTACAGATTCTGTGTCTTGTGATACACCAACAAAATACACTCTGAATCAGGAGGAATGCGCAATAGGGGTTAAAAATAATACGGAAGGTCTTACTCAAAATACAAAACTATTTTGGAATGATGAATTATGTGTATTTGAATACAACACCTCACGTTTGATTTGTCCACCAACAGAAGAGTTTGAGACAACCAACTTTGCATGTGTGGAATGCAATCGTTTGACCAACAGGGAGCCGAAAATAGCTACTATCATCACTAACATCAATGGTATTGAAGGTGTAAATTTGTCATTTTCGAGTTTTGAAAGTTTGAAGTCTGTTCAAAACAAGATTATCATCAGTATCACATGTCAAGGAGATACCAAAGACAAATGCAATCCCAAGGTTATAAATATAGAGCTTTAGTTGAAGCATATTAACCAAAGACCACCGAAATGCAAGACAGTTAACTCTAGATGATGAAAGCATAAACTAGGTTAAAAGTCTCTCTCTCTGAATAAAAAAAAATGAGATATTGCATCTATCTCCTATTATTCCTAATCCTAAGCGGTTATTGTCTTGTAACAGAGTTTACACCATTCACTTTATCTCATAGAGCGTCTGGATGTCTTCGGGGAATTCTTAATATGGAAGCGGTTGATTCAGTAACTCGTATTTTAAGAAAAAACTTAAAATACCGTATGCGTAGACTCATATGTTTCATGGAACCTACACACCTACGTAGAAGCTGTGACACTTATGATATGTGGCCTCAACACTACTTTGTTTGCAAAACCGATGAAGCTTTAAATTACATTCGTTTATACGATGAAGGATTACTAACTACGACTCGAAGAACAACTCCAACAACAACCACTGCAACTCCACATACAACGACAACAATCACCACAACTCCACAGACAACGACGACAACAACCCCGACGACAACCACTACAAACAAGCCAGTAGTTCCGGCTTTATCACCATCAATTCCATCTCTTCCACAAGCTCTGGGTTTAGTCGATTTAATTTTGGAACAACCAAGCCCTACAAACTCTACTATATACAATTCTGAAGAAATCGAAACTACTACTGATTGCGTGTGTGATAGATACATCATATGCGAAAACAATTCAGTATCAATTACAAATTCAACACCGTCGATTTATAGAGTTTTTATTTATAATGATTTGGAGGGTTTTTCAAAACTTTCTCTGTCTATATCGGAAAATAGTAAACTTAAGCTTGAAGAAAATCTTCTCATCATCATTGAACCTGAATGTGATGATATTTCTTGTAAAGTCATCAAATACTTTACAAATTAAAAAGTTTTTATAGACTTTAACTCTATATATTCAACTTATTACACTCTATTATGATATCTATTTTATCACATTCTCCTTTTTTGTAAATTTGTACAATTAGATGAAATTTAACCATTTAGAGAATGACTTCTTTTTGCAAAAAATTTATGAAAATGTGGGTGATTTTCCAACATATTTTATAGCATTCAATATACTTATTATGTAATAAATGTATATTATTCAATGTAGATATAAATATATCCATAAATATGTGCATAATTATCCATATATACATGAATGTATAGAAAACTAAAAAATCTCTCCTCTCTCTCTCTCCTCTCTCTCTCCTCTCTTTTCTTTCATCTCTCATCTCTCATCTCTCCTCTCCCCTCTCTCCTCTCTCTCAAGATACCATATGAGTTCGAATTATGTAAGAAAATTATCAAAACTTAAATGCCATATGAGTTAGAATTATGTATAGAATTATCAAAACTTGAATGCCATACATTCAAAATCTATATGCCATATAAGTTCAAATTAAGTAAAAAAATAATCAAAACTCAAATGCCACTTAAATGCCACTCAAATGCCACTCAAATGCCCCTCAAATGAAATACAATATAAACTCGGCGAATTCATTCAACGCCGTAACCCATTGCATCACCCCAGATTATGATCCCACAAAAAAACACTTGGTAGGGAGATCTGCTCATATATTACTACTAAGCCTTACATACTTTTGAAAATGATTTTACATCTGTTGAGAATTCGTCAACACTGTTAAAAAATGATGCTAAATCAATTGATTCGTTAAAAAAAGATAAAGATCAGCCTAAGCAAAGCAAACTCGCTCAATGTGTGTCTGAGTCACATGAAAAAAAAGTAATTGCAAATCATATCTCTCTTCCATGTGGTCATCTCATTTACTGTAGTGAGTGTAAGGAAAAAGCACTTACTGAATGCTCATCAGAAGTAAAACCTTGCCCAATCGATGGTTGTCAGGTTGAAATTAAAGCATTTATGAAGATCTACATGAGCTAGCATAACAATTAACCTCAAAAAAAGAAAAAGTAATGAATGATTAAATAGGTATTTCAATTTGAAAACGAATCATTCGCGTTTTGTAATTTAACGGGCTAACAACAAATATGTTACGTGTTGAAGACTTTGCTCACCAAGAAGCTTCCGATGCTATAGGACCTAAGACTTTTTTGGCTGAGGTTTCTGATGAAATGTTGAGGATTTATTTTACGGAAGAATGTGTATACTGTGTACTAGGAGGAAGTTTTTACAAGCAAGCAACCAATCTATCGCTGCTAAACTGTTACTGTTCACACGTTGATGATAAATGTATCACTTGTAAAAGATATGCTGAAATGGTTGAAGGTGCTACACCTACCAAAAAAGAATTGGGTGATGCTATCGACTGGATTGATAGAAGACAAGTTTTGAGAAACGCTAAAATGGGTTTTTTGGTGCATGATGAATGGATTAATGCTTTTTTGGATCTTTCCTCTGATCATTTGAAGTCTCCCTTTATGTTAACAAATTTGAGAGCACGATTAAATCCCTACCTATTACCTGCTAGTCAGAGCAAACTGACTTATCAACGTCTAAAGGATAAATTACTTGCGATAGCAGAAGGATATCCATATGCTTATACTCCTGATGAAAAAGAAGATTCAGTCAACCCGATAATACCTATTGATTCAACAAGTATATCTGAGGACTCATAAAAGAACTGCTACAAAAAATGTTGCTTCATTTATCTCTGAACTACAGAAGAAACATGAGTGGAAAAACTGAAGGATTCAAGTCAATTGCTACATTGGCTGATTTTGTTCCTAAGTTCATAAGGACTCATTTTGAACACATTCCTTTAGAGCGTTCGAATCCTCTTTTTGTTCAACTCATCACCGAAGAAGTATTTTATTTTGTGTTAGGATTCAATCTAGTTCGTAAATCAATACAAAGCATGCTTTTGAGCTGTAATTGTATTTCAAGGGCAAATCCTCTCGAATGCTTAAACTGTTCTAGGAGCTTTGATCCAAAAGTATGCTGTCCGCAAGACAAGTTGATAAATTTTGAAGATCTCAAAAGAGCAATCGAACTGATTGATATAAAGCAATGTTTGAAAGATGCTGATCTGGGTGATTTGATAGATATTTCGATTTTAAGAGGTTTGACTTCATTTCGCTGGACAGGAACACATGTTCTTTTGTCTCAATCTCGATTGGAACCATACTTACATTTTGGTAACCACTTTGATGAGATTGTTTTACATCTTCAAAATCAGCTGAGAGAGCTGAACAAGCCACTAGCCACTTACGTATATAATAGAAAGAACATCAAGAAAGAAAGTATTCAACTTTCAACACTGAAAGCAAAAACATTTTAAAAAATGAGCTGCGTATTCATCTTGCTACTGGCACTAACATTTCCCAATGTTAGTGGAGTATTCTACACCAATGAAATTGATGAATGTATAGCCGGAGCTATGGATAAAAATGATGTCTTGGTTTTTTCACCTTTCGAAAAGACTATACGATATAAAGATGAAAATGGAACAAACTGTGTGCGACTCTACCCTCCTGACTTATTATATTGTGGTTTTTTCATCCCTCAAAGCGCTTCTTGGATCTGCAAGAACACAACTTGTGATACTTCAACAAAATACGTTTTGAATCAAGAGGAATGTGAACTAGGTATTACAAATAATACGAAAGGACTTACTCAAAATACAAAAGTATATCGAAATGGGGATTTATGTGCATTTCAATACATTGGCGGGCGTGTGATCTGTCCAATGAGAAGACGATTTATGACATACAAATTTGCATGCATGCCATGTGTTCATTCCGATCATTCGATCAACAAGGAACCAAAACCAGTTAACATCACTAACATCAAAGATTCATCTTTTTCGACTTTTGACAGTTTCAAAACTAGCGGAGTGTTTTATAGCAACAAAATTGATAAATGTCTAGCTGGAGCTATGGAAAAAAACGATGTCTTGGTTTTTTCACCTTTTGAAAGAACTATACGATATAAAGATGAAAATGGGGAAAACTGTGTGAGACTCTATCCTTCTGACTATATATATTGCGGTTTTTTCATCCCTCGAAACGCTTCTTGGATCTGTAAGCGTAAAGATTCTACAGATATCAAGGAATCAATTCCAGCTAACATCACTACCATCAATGATATCGAAGGTGTAAATGAGGAATCAAATCCAGCTAACATCACTAACATCAGTAAAATCAAAGGTGTGAATTCAACATTTTCGAGTTTCGACAGTTTCAATGTCAGCGAAGTATTTTATGCCGACGAAATCGATGAATGTATAGATGGAGTTATGGAAAAAAATGATGTCTTATTTTTTTCACCTTTTGAAAAGAGTATTCGATATAAAGATGAAAATGGAACAAACTGTGTGAGACTCTATCCTTCCAACTATTTACATTGCAGTTTTATTATCCCTCAAAATGCTTCTTGGATCTGCAAAAGCAGAACTTCTACAGATACCCTGACTTGCAATACGCCAACAAAATACACTCTGAATCAGGAGGAATGTGCAATAGGGGTTAAAAATAATACGGAAGGTCTTACTCAAAATACAAAACTATTTTGGAATGATGAATTATGTGTATTTGAATCCAACACCTCACGTTTGATTTGCCCACCAACAGAAGAGTTTGAGACAACCAACTTTGCATGTGTGGAATGCAATCATTTGACCAACGAGAAGCCGAAAATAGCTACTATCATCACTAACATCAATGGTATTGAAGGTGTAAATTTGTCATTTTCGAGTTTTGAAAGTTTGAAGTCTATTCAAAACAAGATTATCATCAGCATCACATGTCAAGGAGATAACAAAGACAAATGCGATCCCAAAGTTATATATATAGAACTTTAGTTGGAGCATATTAACCAAAGCCCACCGAAATGCAAGACAGTTAACTCTAGATGATGAAAGCATAAACTAGGTTAAAAGTCTCTCTTTCTCTGAATAAAAATGAAATATCGAATCTATCTTCTATTATTCCGAATCCTAAGCGGTTATTGTCTTGCAACAGAGATTCGACCATTCACTTTGTCTCATAGACAGTCTGGATGTTTTTCGGGAACTCTTAATATGGAGGCGGTTAATTCAGTAACTCATATTTTAGGAAAAAACTTAAAATATCGTATGCATACACTCACATGTTTCATGCAGTTTTCTCACCAACGTAGAACCTGTGACACTTATGATATGTGGCCTCAAGAATACTTTGTTTGCAAAACCGATGAAGCTTTAAATTACATTCGTTTATACGGCGAAGGATTACTACCTACGATTCGAATAACAACTTCAACAATCACCACAACTCCGCAGACAACAACGACGACAACAAAAATTACAAACGAGTCACTAGTTCCAGCTTTATCACCATCAATTCCATCTCTTCCACAAGCTCTGGGTTTAGTCGACTTAATTTTGGAACACCCAAGCCCTACAAACTCTACTATATACAATTATGAAGAAATCGAAACAACTACTGATTGTGTGTGTGATAGATACATCATATGCGAAAACAATTCAGCAGCAATTACAAATTCAACACCATCGATTTATAGAGTTTTTATTTATAATGACTTGGAGGATTTTTCAAAACTTTCTCTATCTATATTGGAAGATAGTAAACTTAAACTTGAAGAAAATCTTGTCATCGTGATTGAACCTGAATGTGATGATATTTTTTGTAAAGTCATCAAATACTTTACAAATTAAAAAGTTTTTATAGACTTTAACACTATATATTCATCCTATTACACTTTATTATGATATATATATTTTATTACATTCTCCAGTAAGCAAATAATGTAATACTTATTATGTAATAATAAAACTATAACAATAACTATAGCGTTGTAGATGGTTATATCATATACAAAAACAATTCAGTGGCAATTACAACTCCATCAAAAATGTTGTCATATGAGTGCCATACATTCAAAATCTATATGCTATAAGTTCAAATCAAGTAAAAAATAATCAAAACTCAAATGCCACTTAAATGCCACTCAAATGCCACTCAAATACCTCTCAAATGAAATACAATATAAACTCGGCGAATTCATCCAACGACGTAACTCATTGCATAACCCCCAAGATCAAATCCACAAAAAAACACTTGGTAGGGAGATCTGCTCATATATTACTACTCGGATGGATAGTTAACCTTGTACCTTATTGTATACTAGATGGATAGTTAACCTTGTACCTTATTGTATACTGGATGGATAGTTAACCTTGTACCTTATTGTATACTGGATGGATAGTTAACCTTGTACCTTATTGTATACTAGATGGATAGTTAACCTTGTACCTTATTGTATACTGGATGGATAGTTAACCTTGTACCTTATTGTATACTGGATGGATAGTTAACGTTGTACCTTATTGTATACTGGATGAATAGTTAACCTTGTACCTTATTGTATCTTGGATGGATAGTTAACCTTGTACCTTATTGTATCTTGGATGGATAGTTAACCTTGTACCTTATTGTATACTGGATGGATAGTTAACCTTGTACCTTATTGTATATCGGATGGATAGTTAACCTTGTACCTTATTGTATATTGGATAGATAGTTAACCTTGTACCTTATTGTATACTGGATGAATAGTTAACCTTGTACCTTATTGTATCTTGGATGGATAGTTAACCTTGTACCTTATTGTATACCGGATGGATAGTTAACCTTGTACCTTATTGTATACTGGATGGATAGTTAACCTTGTACCTTATTGTATACTGGATGGATAGTTAACCTTGTACCTTATTGTATACTGGATGGATAGTTAACCTTGTACCTTATTGTATACTAGATGGATAGTTAACCTTGTACCTTATTGTATACTGGATGGATAGTTAACCTTGTACCTTATTGTATACTAAATGGATAGTTAACCTTGTACCTTATTGTATACTAAATGGATAGTTAACCTTGTACCTTATTGTATACTGGATGTATAGTTAACCTTGTACCTTATTGTATACTGGATGGATGGTTAACCTTGTACCTTATTGTATACTGGATGGATAGTTAACCTTGTACCTTATTGTATACTAGATGGATAGTTAACCTTGTACCTTATTGTATACTGGATGGATAGTTAACCTTGTACCTTATTGTATACTGGATGGATAGTTAACCTTGTACCTTATTGTATACTGGATGGATAGTTAACCTTGTACCTTATTGTATACTAGATGGATAATTACCCTTGTACCTTATTGTATATTGGATGGATAGTTAACCTTGTACCTTATTGTATACTGGATGAATAGTTAATCTTGTACCTTATTGTATCTTGGATGGATAGTTAACCTTGTACCTTATTGTATACCGGATGGATAGTTAACCTTGTACCTTATTGTATACCGGATGGATAGTTAACCTTGTACCTTATTGTATACTGGATGGATAGTTAACCTTGTACCTTATTGTATACTGGATGGATAGTTAACCTTGTACCTTATTGTATACTAGATGGATAGTTAACCTTGTACCTTATTGTATATTGGATGGATAGTTAACCTTGTACCTTATTGTATACTGGATGAATAGTTAACCTTGTACCTTATTGCATACTGGATGGATAGTTAACCTTGTACCTTATTGTATACTAGATGGATAGTTAACCTTGTACCTTATTGTATACTGGATGGATAGTTAACCTTGTACCTTATTGTATACTGGATGGATAGTTAACCTTGTACCTTATTGTATACTGGATGGATAGTTAATCTTGTACCTTATTGTATACTGGATGGATAGTTAACCTTGTACCTTATTGTATACTGGATGGATAGTTAACCTTGTACCTTATTGTATACTGGATGGATAGTTAACCTTGTACCTGAATGGATACTGCATTTAACCAACCAAATGTTTCCTGTAGTCAGCATATAAAATGGTGAGGTTTTTGCCTTATTCATAGCGTTTGTTCATCATCTCTCCTACTATTTGCTTGTTCTTACACTGCAGTTGTGAGGCAAATAACAGCATGTAATTCTACAGCTTTAAGTTGTATGTCTGGGTTGAGGGCTCACTACCGTTGTGATGTTGAGTAGAAAAAAGGTGGCAAAACAACAGTTACGACGTTGTTGAAAGCTCTGTTAGCAAACAGGAGGACTGGCTCATGACAACTGTTTAGTGGAAAATAGTAAGACGCGGAAATCCACTACATTCTACAAGTAGTAATGTAGGAGCAGATCACTTCTAAGAAATATTATTTTTATTGCTGCAGAAGAAGCTCTATTTATAATTGATTTTATAGTATGTTTCTGTTCAACAAACAATAATAATATCCAAGGGCAGACACAAGGTTCAGTAACTGTTTATACTGAGAAGTAAGGACATGCGATGTGACTTTAATAAAAGATATAGTTGTGCTCACTACTTTCTAGCCTGCACTTCCTAGTAGATTGTAACTAAACTAACCTTCTGCTATTATAGCCTAACATTCTATACATCCTTCATCTGAAATGGTTGAACGTAACGAAAACATAACGTTACTGCACAAGGTCATACACCTGCATCAGTCTAAAGTTTGTAGTCCAGCTAGCCAGAAATGTTCTAGTTGTCTGCACCGTCAGGATTAAATATTGAACTTTCACATTTATTACACAACGGTTTGGATCTCAGGCTAGGGAACTAAAGCAAAGGTACATCCTACTACACATTGTTGATTCTACCTGGTGTTTTTGTTTTATTTTGTTTACCTTGTTATTAATGAATGTGTAAAACTTCAACCAAATGCTAAGGTAAAAACATAAAAGTATCTTTTAACCAAAATGATATAATTTTGTACTTCAACTTCGTCTGTACATACAAGCAACCAGGTTACTTCTGTAAGCCGTCTATTAGTCATAGTAATTGCCTGATATTGAACCAAAATCTTCTTTTAGACGTTTTTCTTCCATTCTAAATAAATTGCCCTTGGCAATGTAACATAGTATGAAGCATAAATGTTAATTTGTATGTAATATTTATTTGTATATTCCTTAAACACAATAAAATTAATCAAAGAGTACATGCGCCAAAAATCAATAATCCTATAAAAAAGAATTAGTGGTTCGTTGATTTACTATTCAGTCAGTTTATATGAAATAATCTTGAATAAACAATAAAGTTTGCAGGAGTTGATAACAAAAAATTATTATATGTGAAGATTTGAGCTTCGCTGACAGTAAATGTACAGGCAATAAATCACCTATAGGCTAATTTAAGTCCATTTATGTTAGAAAACCAAATGGAGTAGTAAAAGAGTGGGAAAGACATAAATACTTGATCTTGGTGGTTTGGTGCTTTTGGGTTTAATTTAGAACAACAAAATATATCTCATTAAAATCTTTAATGTTTTTAATGCTGCCTTGCCAAACCCCAGCCCATAATAATACATGACATTCTCCAACGCCGATCTCTCAATTATACCCGACAACTTTAAAAAGTTATCGACGCTGCATCAACTAAAACTATCAATTGTGGTGTTGCCAGCAAGCAAGAACACACAACTGCAAGTGCTTTTCTTTCTTTTATGCACAAAAGTTGCCTTAGTGGTAGTAAGCAGTATATTGCCTTGTAATCTCACCATGTCTAAAGAGCTCTTGTTGTTTGTAGGATGAATAGACGATGGTGGACAATTTTGGTAGTAGTAATTGTAGTAGTAGTCTATAAAGCTCTTCACAAACCAATTCCTTCAAAACATTCTGTTCTGAAATTTGAAGCACCCGCAGCTGTACCAAATACTCGACACCCGCTGCCGCACAAGTAAGTATAGTGAAGTAAGTATAGTAATGTAAGTATAGTAAAGTAAATATCTTGTGTATAAAAGCCAACCCTGTTATATAAAATCTACATTACCTCTACAATAATACATCTAATACTCCCGGTTATTCTGCCAGTATATATATAAGCTAAAAACACAACAATATATCATTACACTCACAGTTTATCCATTTCTCACCATTTATACTGTTTTCGTCTCCTGGTTTCTCACAGTCATTTAATGTACGTGGTTTAAATAATTGGTTTGACACTGGCATGGAATGCTTCTTTATTGCTAATATGGTCTCTAGTGTTTTGTCAACAGGCGAAACTGATCTATTTATGTAGTTTTCTATGCTTTCAATTTTCGATTGTTACTTTTCACGTGGTCTACTGGTTGAAGCGCTTCTACTTCAACCTGGAATTTGGAGTATAATTTCTAACACTACTGCTTGTGAGTAAAGTATTTGATTTTCTGTATAATGCTCTTTCTGGTTGGATATGGGCTATAGTCCCAAGCTTGTCTGCCCTCTCGTACTTATGGAGTCATGCCAGGAAGAGATCCTCCTTGACCTTTTCAAAAGCGTAGCTGGGTTAACGGCAGACATGGGTACAGGGTGCTGCTCACACCAGCTTATGAGACCAGTCTTTACACAGCAGGAGCAGCACAATACGATAAAAATAGAAACCCGAGACACTCGGATTGTATTTACAAGTAAAGACAAGTGTATTTTAGAAAAAAGATATGAAAGACTCATTTTCAGTGAGATTAGATCGCTTGTGTTTGCATCGGAGACAGGTAAGTAGTAATGTAGGAGCAGATCTCTCATCGGGGACACGTAAATTTCATTCACAGTTATTCCTCTAGCCAACCAAACACCATTTCTGATAAAATTTTGACTAACCATTTTTTCATATAAATAACTGTTAACAAAGAAAACTTGGCTGAGACAGTTCTCAATATTGAACCCTTGCAATCAAACAGCAGCATGAAATGGATCGATAGATTTGGTGCAAAAACTTTGTCAACAGAAACAACAGCCCTTGAGTATTAGTATTATGTTGGCTTTAGAGTTCTTTCTCAAAAATGGAATAGCTGTGTAGCTGTTAAAATGGGAAACTCGAAAGCTTTCTGTCAAAAAAGAAAAGATAAATAAATGCAAGTGAAACATTTTGATTTGACTCTGACCTGTTTCAGTCTACTCTGGAAAAACATCAAAAAATGTTGTTTTAGGTGAAGTTCTAACAATTAAAAAAAACCCGAAAAACAAAACAACCGGGTGCAATTGCTTTGAAGTCCAAAATATTGCATCGATATCCCGTTTTGCACACCTGTGTAGAAAACTTTACCTGAATAAACTAGCCAGTTCCCAAATGGGAAACTGTTTTGCGCTAAAAAGTTGATTTTTTTTCTAAATTTAAGATAAATGCCTCTTCTTTCATTTCAAATGTTTTTTTTCATTAATAGACATCAAAAGGTAGATACGTTGCATCAATAGACATCAAAAGGTAGATACGTTGCATCGTCAACAGACATCAAAAGGTAGATACGTTGCATCATCAATAGACATCAAAAGGAAGATACCTTGCATCATCAATAGACATCAAAAAGTAGATAGATTGCATCATCAATAGACATCAAAAGGTAGATACATTGCATCATCAACCAAATTTTGCTAACATATGTCAATTGATTCCAACTTTTTTAGGCCATCCTAGACTGAAAAACTTGTTGTGAACTTCATCACACTTGAATCACTGTGATTCGGAATATTCTAAAAATTTCTGGTTCCAAGATTATCCCATATCCGAATTTTACAACGCAAAAAGTTTTGCGGCTCCTCCTATTACTGGTTTTGAGAAGAAAAAGTGACTTCTCTGTAAAAGAATAATAATAGGAAGCTACCAGAACAATAAATAGTAAAACTCTCTTATAACAAAATTTAATGGACCAAACATAGTGGTTCCTTATGTAACAAGCTCATTACATGCGAACAAGTTCATACTCATACAATCGCCAGAGATATGGAACTTAGTCTAAAAATCTCGGTTCTGTTTGTTACAACCTTGTTAAAATGTGTCTGAAAACTCACCAGTTCTGTATTAAATGGCATGTAAAGTATAATACAACACCAGTGCACATATTTTGTTCCATATCTTACTCGGGAATTTAAAAATGGTCCAGTGTAGTACTTTGCATAAGACCATTGACCTCTTCACCAGGAATCACATCCTATAGCTCGATACTCTAGATTATCATCTAAAGGTTCATGACTCGTAGATAGGTTGTTGTTTGCGCCCTCCAGCACTCCCTTTCCAACAGAGAGTCTAATGTTTTCCAACATCACTTTTGGGTTAAAACATCTTGAAAAAGATTTAAACGCTAGCGCCGCTTTCAAGTTTTTCTAGGTAAACTTTGCCAAAAAGTGGAATGCAGTTAATGTTTAGTAGTGGTGATGTTAGTGGCTATGTTGGTAGTATATTAGCCATTTGACTCATAAAAGTCAGTAATTAACCTCAAAGAAAGTGGTTGGTTTTCCACATGGCTTGAGTTTGCCCAAGCTCTATGTCATAATGACCATAATCATGATTAGCCTGCAATTGTGGATCAATGAGCTACTTCAGAAAATGTCGTCAATAGCTATATAGTTATTGTTGGTGTTAATTATCATTGCTGATCAACTGCATTCTTAGCTAGTTGTGTGAATGACTTCGCTTGAGTAGATTAGCACTGGCTGACTCTCGTTTTGGTGTAATACATGGGAATAGCGACTGTCTTTCTCAATCGATTCAACTACTGGAAACAGTTTGTTGCCAGATTGAATTATATAAAATAATACGTTTCAGATTTTTGTTTAGTTTGTTTTTATATCATTATTAATTTTTTGTTAATCGTAATTGAAAAAAATAAAACATTAGTTTCAAAGTTGAAATAAAAAAATCCTTCAAAAGTAATTAAAATAACAGTTTTGACCGACAGTAAAATAGCAATAATTTTTTAATTTTCAACAAATGAAAACGCAAACTTCTCAAGATATTGTGAACAGTCTTTCAAAATTATCTAAAACTGTATGACTGTGACATGAACGCCAAAGATGGTAGTTTATTTAAACTACCCTCTCTGTCGACTTAAAAATAAGTGTCATCAATAAACTCGAAGATGATATCCCTTGCACTTATTTCGAAAAGTTTTGTTTGCGGTGTTCCACTTGAAAACAGACAAAATTTCTGAGGTTATTTATCTTTTCATCCAATAGAATAAATTACCTAGAAATCCTGCGTCTCCTGGCGTGTGTACTTTTATTGGCGCTATCCCCAGTAGAAAAAATTCATACGTGGCTAGAAAGGAAATTGCATTAAACTGTAGGAAACTTTTGGAATTTTCTTATTTTATAATTCCAGTTGTTTTCTCTTTCCCTACACCGAGATGGTCCTGTTGATATGTTTGGGGGCCTATGAGCGCCTCCCCCTAATGTCTTATATCTTCTACTTACTATTTTTGTTCTAAGCATTATTTCACAACAGTAATTGCTTCAACAGGAATAATAATTAATAAAACAATTTCAGCAATAACTGCAATGCTAGTGCAATAAACTGTGAGTAGTAATATATGAGCAGATCTCCCTACCAAGTGTTTTTTTGTGGATTTGATCTTGGGGGTTATGCAATGAGTTACGACGTTGGGTGAATTCGCCGAGTTTATATTGTATTTCATTTGAGTGGCATTCGAGTGGCATTTAAGTGGCATTTAAGTGGCATTTGAGTTTTGATTATTTTTTACTTAATTTGAACTTATATGGCATATACATTTTGAATGTATGGCATTTAAGTTTTGATAATTCTATACATAATTCGAACTCATATGGTATCTTGAGAGAGAGGAGAGAGGAAAAGAGGAGAGAGAGGAGAGAGGAGATACATCTACATTGAATAAATACATTGATTAAAAATGAAACAATATGTGAATATATACATTTATTGTATAATAAGTAGGGATACATAAAGAGAACATATTAAATATTGTGAGCTTGAAATAGTTCCAATATCATTTCAAATGAAAAAATGGATGATGAGAGATTTTCATCCGTTTGTATGTATCTACATATATCTGATTGAAAATGATATAATAATTCAGTAGTCCATTGTATTGAAATCAATTTTTGAGTGAGCTCTTTATTCCACACTTTTCTTTGAATTTTCTTTAAGTAATCATTAATACTGACAGTTTTTGACATTTTTACAACTGTTTGAAAATTGTTTTTAGTCATATGCTTAAATACTTCTACTGGATTGTCAACGTATTTATGTGTAGTGTATGGCCGGTATTGTACCGGTGAAAGTTCTCCATGTAAAGAAGCTACAGTTAGCAAATGCTGTGTCATACATAATAATATAGCTTGTAATGTCAAGCGATATCCAATCTTTTCCTGTACTTCAACATTTTCTTTAATATAGCTATGATATATCTTTGGAAGGTAGTCTTTGATTGTGTATCTTTTTGAACTCATAATGAACTAAAATAAAATGTTAAGTATTAGTATATGATGATTAAACAGTGTTGTAAAATAATTACATTTTAACTTTTATTAAATAATTTTTCTATTAATTCTTACCTTATCACCAAGAAATCAGCTGTAGTAGTTGATGAAATCAGTTGTAGTAGTTGATGAAATCAGTTGTAGTAGTTGATGAAATCAGCTGTAGTAGTTGATGTTTTATTGCTGGAGAGAATGATTTCTATGCAGAGAGAGCTGTTCTTATATAGTATAAGCCACTCCTACTCATTTAGCTTATAGCCATTAAAAACACTCACGCGAAAACTCTATCAGAATAGTGTTATTAGCGTGAAATATTCCTGTTTTATTCGCGTGAAAATAAAAAATTTCATTCCCGCGAAAGCAACAGTTTCCATTCGCGTGAAAATAAATTATATATTCCCGCGAAAGCATTGGTTTGTATTCGCGTGAAAATAAAATTTTTATTCCCGCGAAAGCAATGGTTTCCATTCGCGTGAAAATAAAATTATTTATTCCCGCGAAAACATTGGTTTGTATTCGCGTGAAAAAAAAATGTTTATTCCCGCGAAAGCATTGGTTTGTATTCGCATGAAAATAAATTATTTATTCCCGCGAAAACATTGGTTTGTATTCGCGTGAAAATAAAATGTTTATTCCCGCGAAAGCATTGGTTTGTATTCGCGTGAAAATAAATTATTTATTCCCGCGAAAACATTGGTTTGTATTCGCGTGAAAATAAAACGTTTATTCCCGCGAAAGCAACGGTTTCCATTCGCGTGAAAACAAATTATTTATTCCCGCGAAAACATTGGTTTGTTTTCGCGTGAAAATAAAATGTTTATTCCCGCGAAAGCAACGGTTTCCATTCGCGTGAAAATAATTTATTTATTCCCGCGAAAACATTGGTTTGTATTCGCGTGAAAATAAAATGTTTATTCCCGCGAAAGCAACGGTTTCCATTCACGTGAAAATAAATTATTTATTCCCGCGAAAACATTGGTTTGTATTCGCGTGAAAATAAAATGTTTATTCCCGCGAAAGCAACGGTTTCTATTCGCGTGAAACAAAATTATTTATTCCCGCGAAAGCATTGGTTTGTGTTCGTGTGAAAATAAAATTGTTATTCCCGCGAAAGCAACGGTTTCCATTCGCGTGAAAATAAATTATTTATTCCCGCGAAAGCATTGGGATGTATTCGCGTGAAAAAATGTTGATTCATAGGATTTAATCAGTGCAACTTTACCTATTTAAGAGCCACTGTTTTCACACAGAAAGCATCCAGTTCTACAACGGCTAGCGGAGAAGCAACATCTACTAAATCTTTCATTGCAACAACTAGGAGCTCATCTTCTTTATAAAGGTAAGAGTAAAAATATTTATTTTTTGTTAGCTAACACTACTAGCTGAAGGTTTATGATCTTTATGATCTTTTAAAATTAATTACGAAAAATTAAACAAAATGTTTTGTTTTTTTAGAATGAATACTCAAGACGAAGGAAGTCAACCGATGAATGAAGAAGCAGGATCCCAGCAAACCCTTTCCCCATCACCTTCTCCTATCTTTGATATGGCAGAAAGTCAATTGGTGGTTGATGAACCAGAATCCCAACAAGATTTTACTTCATTCACATCTCCTACTAACAAGCTGTCTTCAAAAAGAACATCGATGAGGAAACGATCTTTCATTGATTTGACAAAAGATGATATTGAAACTGGCTTGAAGTGCAAAAAACCAGCTTTGTCGACTGTTGGAGACGAAACGCTTTTTCGTCACGTCAGAATACCCTTTCAAGATGCTGGAAGTAATGAACTAACCACTCTCACCTACAAGAGCGCCGGGTTAATAAACTCTCTCTCTCCAGATAGTCTAGAAAAACTTGAAGAGTCCGTGGAAATCTGCGAACTACCAGTACCAACGGTTATGGAGGTGTTGTCTGTTGAATTCCGTGATGAATCAAAGTGTGTCATCATTTACAACTACCGAAAGGATAAAAAGAGAACTCGGGTGAAGAGTGATGTTTCAACTGAAATAGGACTGCTTGTTAATAAAGCTAAGCAAACATGTCCAATTGTTTTAATTTATATGGGAGAAGGAAAGACAGGAGATGCGATTTTTCGTACTGCTGAATCTCAAGGGTGTAATCGAAAGATCATTGATCCATTCAACTCATTGTACAACAAGAGTTTGAGACAAATACAGGCTTATTTCACTGTCGCTCACCTACACGATTTTCCTACAGGAAGTGTTATAGCTTATGAGAATCCTGGAATGCTAAGAAAATGTGATACTCGTTGGAACAAGACTGCCGATATTATAGTGGCTAATTACAGATGCATGGTGAATGGAGAGCTATTGATTGGAGATCTTAGCATCCCTGCTCAAATAGCTTCATCTGTGGTGGCTGAAAAAAGCGGTGTAATCGTATTCAAAGGACTAAGACAAAATACGAACAACATGATTTCCTATGATATCATTCTACTCTCGGCTCTTCAAGCTTTCATTCAAACCTCAGAACTGTTTGATACTTCGCTGCAACACAGCTGTCTCTCCTACTTTGATGAAAATGAAAAAGAGAATTGTCCAGAACAGTACATCGAAGTCTTAATCGATAACACAAAGGATGTGACTCGTCTTCGATGATGGTAAGTTTTATATCTATTTTAAAAAAAAGCACCGAAGTATTTTTTTGTGAAATTAATTCATATAACTATGTATGATAGAGTCATTAGTTACTATGTCTTTTAGATATAGCTAAAGAGCGCTCCTGAGGAAGAAAATGAGAAGAACTTATTTATTTCTTGCTTGAAACATTACAAAATAATAGTTTTTATAGGTTCTGTAGTGTTTAGCGCAAAATAATGAGATAAGTTGTATTTTATTCATTTTATTTATTATAACAAATAAAAATCAAGTATAATAATCTATTTTAACAATTTACTTAGTAAATTAGTTCCTTGTATATGTACTCCATCTATCCCTTCTACTGCATTATCTTGAATGAACTCGAAGTTAGGATATGTCTGTATGATGAATCTCCGTATTGAGTGATCTCTCATCTCACTATCTCCTATATCTCGTAAACTTCTAACAATTTCATCCATACTCCACCCTCTACTTCTCAGTAAACAAAAGTATACACAATAATCGCCACATACAGTTGACAAAAAACTTTGTAGTTGTGTTTCATTACTTTGTATTGTTTCATATCCTCCATGAATACTTAGTATTTCATTTACATCCGGATAAAAGGAAACAGAACGTCCAAACGAGTCAAAAAAATCCACCTCTGAATCATTAGCGTACACAGCCAACCAATGCTCTCCGGGTTGATGAGAATAATGGGTGTTGAATACGAAACATCCTGTTGGAAAATTGCAAATTTGCTTCCAAAACTGTTCTCTAGCTCCAACATGAATCCCTACGCTTTGACATAAAACGTCTGAAGATAAGATCGAATGAATTTGTATGGTATTCATCTGTAACTTTCTGTTTAAAGCACTGCGTCTCCTCCGATAGTTAATTGAAGAATGCTATCCATCTCCAACACACCGTCTTTTACAAAGTATGCTACCAGGGATAATCCATCAGTCGTGTTAGTGCTAAAACGAATTTCCACACTTGTTGTGACATTTTTCATAGAGTGAAAACCTTCTTTAAGAAAATCACCAGTCAAATCAAATCCATAAAGTGTAGTACCATCAAGGTATTGTTCTTTCGTAATACCAAGACTATCGCCTTCAAGCAAAGTTCCGGTAGCGTGTAGAAACTGATGATATTCTCTTCCAAAAATTCCTCTAGCATAATTTGGTTCAAATCTCCTTCCAATTGGACAATCACCAACTCTCAATACAATACTATCAACACTAGCATGCTGCATTCTATATGGATTCAAGGCGAAACGTCCGTTCATTGCGTTGTGATCAACTAAACCTAAATAAATTTGTTTAGGTTTTTGTTTGTTTTCTTCCAAAGTGATGTCGATCTGCGCAACACCAGCACGAATTCCATATAGTTTTATCCGTTTTCGATCAACAGGATAAATGTAGTTGTGACCTTCCAATGCCAAACTGAGCTGTGAGTTTTGTATTGTAGGATTCACCTTAACTTTACAAAGATGAAGTTCAAATTTATCAATTCTAATCTTTGCCCCTCCTGCAGGCGCCTCATTCGCAGCAAACAAAGCTAGTTTGCCAGAGGCACGCTCAAACTCCAGCTGCATAGTAGGACCTGGTATTATTAGTTTTTTCTGCTGAAATAATGCGAGATGAGGTTTTCCAGTTAATTCTATTGTCTTTCCACCTATGATTAGAGCTCTCCTCTTTTTCTTATCAGCGGTTTTGTGATCAGTAGCGTCTTTGCTAGTTGAATCATCATACAACCATCCTTCCATCTTACCTTGATATTTCTTTCTTTCTGCACTGTTTTCGAGTAGTTGTGAAAAGTAGGAGCGTAAACCGTAGTTGTTAGCGTATTCAACGGTGGTTCCTTCTATCGACATTTTCAACTCGCTGAATAATGTATGCATTGAATCCCCCATCCACACAACTGCATCATCATCATTACCTGTAATATTGGTTCCATCATCTTGAACAACTGTGGCTTCAACTTGCAGAAACGAGTTGTAGAGATCTGTGTAATGTTCAGTGCTCCCTGACAAGGTTAACTCAATACTACCATAAGGATCTAACCTATCAGGTCTGATGACAACATATTCCGATCTTTCTACCGATATGTTTGTTGGTTCCGTAGCAAATACATCCAACGTTGGATTTATGTTGTAGGAAGAACCTTCCAACTTATTACCTGTTGTTCCATTTAGGCTAGCCATCTTTTGCGAGTGATGAATGCTTGAAGCGTTACCGCTTAATGAATATAGATATCAAGCTCAGCTGTCTTTATACCGGATTCTACTGCTATTAAAATATACCACGTTTACCAACACCTCTCCTCTTCTTTCCACCTCTTGTTTTTCTCCTTTTCATACTATCTGGACGGACTGCATTGAGCACATCTCCTCCCAGATCATTCAACTCTGCCAATCCCCTCTTCTTTGCTGACGCTGCAAAACTTTGACCATCGATGACATCACGCGCTACATTTCCACCTACAGACAATGCTCTTTTCCCCAAACTAATTGCTCCTCTTTTCAGCATTGGTGCTGCAGATTTAAGTAAACTTGAAAAAATACTACCAAGTCCATTTCCTCTCATATTAGGCATCACTCGTCGTCCACTATACACTCCAATTCCATTTCCAGCTTGCATCTTGTAGTACTCATCAAAAAAATCTTTTGAATCCTCAGGGGTGTATCGTACCAAACTCATTATAATTCTTTCTCTCTATAGTGAACCGTCAACACAACCTTTCCACCATCAAATGGTATTCGTTGACCGTCGTCACTCGTTATAAGTACTTGAATCATATCACTATTTAGTGATGAAGCGTCAACATAGTGAGGATTTTTAAATTCTTGATACACAACGCTATTCTTCTTTCCTTGAACTGGAACTACTCTCAATAAAGGTACATTCGTATCTCCTACCATTCTATTATCAACAATGTTGGAATAAACATACAAGGATGTTAAACCGGAATTTATATCAGGGGGTGTGATATTATTGTATCTACCACGAGGGTATGTAGTTTTTGATTCAAATCCAAAAATATATGCTATATCTTTGGAAAAGCTTATGGCAGTATCAGGATCACTGTTAGTTAGTAAAGCGGTGTTGGTGATGTTGTTGTAGGAGATGGCGAATTTCTTGTCTAAATCCATTTCATTCATTCTCTTTCGTATAATCTCCTCCAACTCCTCTATACTATCATATCTTCCATTACCGATTAGGATGAAGGACTTTTCGCTTTTACCAGAGACATTAGTCTTTTCTAGATATATTTTCCCTTCGGTAACATTTTTCCAATTATTAGAATAAGTCATATCTAGCAGAGCTACCTCCCATTTACCACCATTGATAACCAAATATTTATACAGTCTCACTGTAAATTCGGAATTGTTATTATCAGGAAACTCTTCACCACTAGAGTTTGAGGGTAAAGTTATCAGCATCGACATTTTCCCAATGTATGATGATTATATCAAGCGTTGTTTCCTTATAAACTATTCATCTACCCACTCATTGAACTTTTCTCCATAACCTAACCACTTAACCAGAATCTGTCTTTTACCTCTTCTCATTCTTCTTCCCAGTATCTTTTCAATTCTGAAAATCGTGGGTTTTTTTACTTTTTGCAACTCTTTTTCGTAAAAGGTGCCATCAATCATCTCCTCAGCTAAATCTTTCACCCTATATACAACAGGTTTTTCATCAATAAGTACATCGGTGATTATAAAAATCTCAATCGTCCAATTCGGGGTGTATCCTCTTTCAAACACTCCTCTTGCCTTACTTATTCTCACATAATCCCCAACCTTTAGTTTTGCTTCTTGAGTTAAACTATGTTCACCTCCTTCATACACACGATTCCATACAAGTTTTTGATTTTGAAAATTCACATCATTTGGTCTCATACCTATAGCACCATGAATTGTGTTGTTGTATGCATTAACCATTTCTGGTAAAACATCAATGTATCTATCGTCATCTTTATATGTCAAATATCTATATATCTTCTCTTTTAAAGTTCTGTTAAAACGCTCCACCATTGATGCCTTTATCGTTTCATTTTCGGTTGTAAAGCGCTTGATCTTTTTTTCCGCCAGCAGAGTCTTGACATTGACGTTGTCAAACTCTTTACCTTTATCAGATTGTAAAGCTTTATAGTTTTCCCCCTCTAGTATTCTTCTCAATCCTCTTGCTACTACCGGTCCTGATTTGTTGATGAGCGGCACAGCCCAACCTTTTCTAGATAAAGAATCAATAGCAGTCAGTAAAAATGCTGTATTATTATTCGAGATCGAACATCCATCAAATCTACCTGTAGCTGTTCCCCTATTCCAGCTACAATTGTAGGACGACGCTTAAACTTGGTTACAACTTTTTTATGTAACGTGTAGGCATCCTCACCACTCAACCATTCACGGATTCTTTTTTCTCCCTCTCGTTTTCTACGAGCTTTCAGTAAAGCTCTAGCTCCTCGTAGAGATGTATGTAATGCAGGATTGTAATACAACTCTTTTAGCGTGTTGATGTCCATGAATTAGTACCGGGAACGACCAACTTTTTCTTCTGAGTCTTACGTGTTCGATGCGGGGATTTTCTGACAGTTGTGATTCCTTCATCAGTTAGCAGGCTTTTAAATCTACTGTAATTGGTATTTCCCGATTGTATTTTACCTCCTTCGGTTAGAACGTCTCGTAGTAAAGTTTTGGAAGTCCTAGGATTCAACCAATGTTCTCCAATTTTCAGTCTGTTCTTCTCCGAGTCGAATCTACCAATTTTACTCAGATTATTCAACATTCTGACAGCGATCGTTTGATCACTCTTTTTTGTTGTTAAATCAGCTGCTTTTTTTTCAAAATCTTTTAAATTTTCGCTTTCACTATCGTGCTCATCTTCTCCATCAGTAAGAAATGTACTTCCTAGTAAGGTTGTGTCTTCAGTATCAAACAACCTTCCTTTTATTAATTCCATCCCAATATCATCATCATCATCAACCACTTTCACTGATTCTAACTCATTGTCTTTATCAACATTTGGTGAAAAGACATTAGGTTTATTATCAATAACTGTGCTATTGGCCAAAGGAAAAGTAGACTCTATCTTTTTTTTCTTAATGAGATTCCAACTATCCTTTTGTGTCTGGTTTTGGTTATTTTTAATCTTTTTGACATCAGACAAATACCTACGTAGGTTTTCAACATTTTCATCTAACTTTTCGTATGAGGATAAGTCAGAATCATAAGCCGTTTCCAGTAGATCATTTCGCTTTCGCTTCATATTTCTCACTGTTATAGCTTCCATAGGATTATAATACAATGGAGGTCTGGTTTTCTCTTCCTTTACCACTGTTTTATTATCCTTTCTTTCCGTTAATCTATAGTATTCATCTTCAGTGAGTATAAAATTACGTCTGGAGAATGTTAAAGGCTGACGATTCATCTTTTTATTGATGATAAAACAGATACAATAGGGGTTATAATAGCATCCAAAAGATTCCCTCTACCACTCTGAATCAAAATTTTACGCTTATCATCAACTGTCCCTCTACCACTAAGTTTATGTAGCTCCTTCTTGTAACGCTGCAACTCAATAAACTGCTCAGAAACAAGAGGAACATTACCTAATATAATATTTTTAACACTTTCTATCAATGATTGAAACAAATCTGAGTTGGCCTTTTCGACTATAGCGATTTTTCCTTTCTTACTCAGATCATCCAGAGCTAAAATCGCCATTCTATTTCGCATCATTCGTGTTGAGGGCTTCATCTTTATCTTCTCCCTCCGCCTAGCACACTTTTAAGTAACCCAGGAACTATATTGCTGATGATAGGTCCTAGTAGAGCGCCTAAAAATCCTCCTTTTTGCAATACAGCTTTCTTATCATCTAACGTTGATTTTCTTACTAAAGCGCTAATATCCTTCACGTTTCGCTGCAACTCATTATACTGAGATGATGTCAATGGTATCGTTCCATTTATAATAGCTTTAGCGCATTCCATTAGAGTCATAATAAATTCCTTTTTGGCTTTGGCTATAACAGACTTTTGAATAGCAAAGGTTGTATTGTTGAGCGATAACAACACAGCTGCATTTCTTGTTAATTTTTTCTCCAAAGCTTTAGACATTATAACGCTTTCGTGTTGCGTCGTTGAATAACAAAATATGATTGAGGTGAAGTGAATAGTAATTGTATTTATATCCTTTTACTTGGGTACATATAATATCATAGGGAGAACGGATGTAAAATTTCCCAATAGTCTATGTTGATCATTCGTTTGTTGAGTCGTATCTATTCGTAAATAAGAGTATGGTTTCTTTGTCGCATCTTCAAAAGTCTTTTGTACATATTTTATTTTTGATGGAAAACATTGTCGAGCCAAATAGGAAATAGAAGAAGCATCTCTAGGGTTTTTAAAAAGAAAAAAATAATGACTATTCAAGGAAATTGTACGATTTCCTTTTAAAAACAGATTCTGAACAATAAAAAACACACTTATGTTCAAATGATGACTATGTTTTGTATACAAAGCATTAGCATCGGCTTTACCAGAAACTTCATCCATGAGATCATCAATTATCAGCCATCGATTTTTACCATCTCTGGGAAAACTCACTGTTATATCTATCATGCCTTCATGAAAAATCACTCCTGATACATCATCAAAGGCTTTTTGGTAGGCTCCATAACAGTAGTGAATCTCTGTTGGTGGAGGGTGTGCTATAGTCTGACTAGCTTCAATCATTCGAAAAATCGCTTGCGTCTTTCCCGATCCAGTTGGTCCTGCAATCATTGCTGTAAAAGGAGATCGCATCCTCGGGTCATAATCTTCAGGTTTCCCATTCATCATAAAAAGATGTTCATCAATCAACAGTAGTTTCATTTATGATTCCAACAGGAGAGTTTCTCGCTTTTTGTATTTTTTCCATAGCTTCTTCATACATACTAAACTCAGTAACACCTCCAAAAGTGGAAAGCCCTACGACAAATACCAAAGTTATCATAATTATCAACGCTTTACGCTTCATACTCGGTAAAACATCTATCATATCACGTTCAGTACCATCAATAGTATCAACTTCATTCATCGGTCTCATCTCAACATTATCCTCTGTCGACATCTTAACTTCCAATAACCATACAATCTTATCACGTTTTCATTTATATACAATGTTAAAACTATCAAAAAAATCAAATGCCATACATGCAAAATCTAGCTGCCATATGAGTTCAAATTAAGTAAAAAAATAATCAAAACTCAAATGCCACTTAAATGCCACTCAAATGCCACTCAAATGCCCCTCAAGTAAAATACAATATAAACTCGGCGAATTCATCCAACGTCGTAACCCATTGACTCAACCCCCAGATCAAATCCACAAAAAAACACTTGGTAGGGAGATCTGCTCATATATTACTACTACTGTGTGATGGCAAACAATTGTAACAGATCTAGGCTACCAATGTCTATGTCAAGGAAGCAAAGACATTACATGGCTCTTTATTATTGGAGAATGCAAATACAGTTTTATATTATCATTGTGCCATAAACCTCGGTATTCATCTATCTGGTGTTTAATTTATGTACTTAACTTACAGATACAGTCCAACCAAGTCTGTGAGACCAAACAATACAGATGGACATCGAAGGCATAGACACGCCTCCCTCTATTCTACAATCTTACAACCAAATACAACTTGTTCTAACAACACATTTCTTTACATCGCTGTCGTCAGCAAACCATCCAATCGAATACATAGAAAAATATATAGAGAGACAGTATTATCTCCAGTGACCAATCAATGCCTGCCAGACGTCAAATATGTATTTGTTGTTGGACGTACAGACAACCAAAAACTACAAGAACGTCTAAAAAAAGAAAGTTTAATGTTTGGAGATATACTACAAGGTAACTTCACTGACTCGTATGAAAATCTCACCATTAAATCGTTGTACTTGATTCAGTGGGCTAAACTGTATTGTCCACAGGCTAAATATCTCATGAAACTGGATGACGATGTGTTTACAATTGTGGGAGATCTTTATCATTATCTGAAATTCAATTCTTTGGGTGAATACTCGATAGCTGGAAGTGTTTTTGAAAAAGTGAGGCCGTTACGTGATCACAAGAACAAATGGCATGTCGATGTAGGAGACTTTCCTGAACAGTTCTACCCTACTTACGTCAGCGGTACAGCTTACATCATCTCATACAACCTACTTCATCCCCTGTTTACATCAGCGTTGAACTTGAGATTTCTAAGGCTTGAAGATATTTTTATAACCGGTTTAGCCGCAAAAGCCACCAAGCTTCTTGTGAAGTATTCTCAAATTCCGGGATTTCAATTCGCTCAAAACAATGGATACAATCTCACTAAAGTGGACTTTCACACGAGTAAATCTGTACATGGTGTGAGTGATGAAGAGTTGTGGGCACTTTATAAGAAACTAATGGAGGAAAGACTCGATGATTGTCTCTGATGAAACACAATCCTGTTCATGTTGTTCATACTGTTCTTATTGTTCATTTGACAATATCGTTAACAATTTAAAGAGATTATAAATGTTCTCCCTAAAGCCTACATCTGATGTTCAAACATCTATCTGTGTTGCTGAAGTTGGGAAAACCACATTTTTAGAGTGAACGCTCATTCAGTACATTGTTATCTTACTTCTTATCAATACATTTGTTTGTTTATAATAGACTAGAAGTATTACCTGTTGTATTCAGATATCGTTATGTTAGCCCGCGTTATTATTCTCACCCCAAGTGTCTTGCCACCCCCCTCCCCTTCACCTCTCTCTCCGCTCGCCCCGCACTACTTCTGGCCCTCTACCTTGTTCCATTCCTGTGTCATTCCACCCATTCGCCGCTCTAGTCTGCCATTTCCCTAATGTCTTCGTTCCCTCTGTGTTTCTCTAAGCCGATGCCATAAATATATCCAAACATCTTTACCTCTGTGGTACTAAGTCAGTCTTCAAATATTGTGTGAGCGGCCATATCTCATTTCCGTACAACAATGTTGGCATGTTGCATACTTTATATAGTATAGCATTGACAAATTTGTTGATACTTTCCTCTCAAACAACTCACCTGTGAGATCCGCTATCTGCCCCTTGCCTTTAAGAAAGGCCATATGTATTAGATAAACAGGACTTATAAGATCAAGTGGTTCGATTAATCCCCTCCCTTGTCTTGCTTCGATCGCGCTCAACATTCTGTTGATGTTTCCAATTTTGGAGTCCTGCGTTTTCCTAACTATCTCTGGTATGTTGTTGTTTGCAGAGGCTTTTCCTCGGAGCACTGTCATAGCAGTACTCGTATTGTTTTGATGGAAAACCGAAAATTAAAAACAGATCTTTCTCTTCCTCCACTCCTGTCCTCAGCTGTGGTTTAGTGAATTGTTTAATATAGTTCTACATTGACGCCCATAGATTTACAGTGCTTGCTGTTATGGTTGTCATCATTATTTCACATACACATCTGTGTGGTTGGTGTCTTATGGATTTTTCTCAAGTTTATAATCCACTACTAAAAAACCTAGAGAGAGATTTATTTTCTCACGTGTCCCACTGACTGTTACCCCCAAACCTCGTGATTATCAGTCTTCCTCCCTGTACAGGAAAATCTCTTCAATTCAGGGTCAGCAGCGACGGATTCTTTTCTGTGTCAACAAAAACTATATCGATAAGTTTTTTATTTATTATTTTTGTTATACGTATGCAAGCTCTCAATCAATAGATTAGCATAAGGACAATAAATATCTCCCATACTCCACACAGGAAGTCAGGTTTGATTATATTTACGTGCTGTACTACCTAGTCGAGTGGTATTTCTGTAGCTACACAAAACATCTAACTGACCTTGTACTAACGCAGCACCAAGTTGTCCAGTGTTTGCTTGGCACATCAGGTATTATACATACTACGATAGGAAACTCAAGTACATGAGGGCGACAGATTTTGTAATTAGGCTCCGCCCAAATTCAAAATGTTATTGATCATTATCATTAGCTGGGAGCGGGAACTTTATCTTCTAGTTTACCATCAGTCATATCATACAATGAAATTAAGTTGCTGATTATTAACAATACTGGGGAAAGAACATGCCCGATAGCAGACAAAAAACAAAATAATAAGATGAATGTGGGTGTTTTCCTCAAATGTCCTCGTGAGTTCTCTAATGTAAGTGTTGTATGGAGATTATATAACTTTGAGGTGCTGGTTTACTCAAGATTCAAATAAAGTGCTCTCAGACATTTTCATCACACAATTCTCCTTGGAGACCGACAACGTTTGCTAAAGTATATCGTCAAGCAGTCACTTGCATCTTCAGTTTATGGTAAGAGATTGTAACACAAAGGACAACAACTCCAAATTTAACAAAAGTGTTTGCGTATTGTAGTAGATTTTGGTCTGTTACCACAAAATGCTACAAAGCTCGAGTACTCGGCCTTTCTCCAGAAGGGAAACCGCCAGTATAGCCGGTGCCACTTGTCCAGGAGACTTTACCAACTAGCAAGGAGTGACCGTGGCTCAGACAGACTAGACTGGTCGCTGTAGTATAAATAGACTTATTATATTCTATACTGTTCTAGGGAGGTAGTCTGCTAGAGTGAAGTGACAAGATTAGATACATTGGTACAAATGCAAAGAGCATATACAGACTCCAGACTGATATCAGCTGGAGCACAGGAAGCTTACTTTGCCATAAACCAATAGCGTATTCAGAATACAAGATAACCAATCATATTCACAGGAAGTGGTTTAGACAATTAACAATACATGGCTAAACATATCAATGAATAGTAAGATAAGTGCGAGTAGTTAAATAGAATAAGCGCCCAAGGATAAAGGGGCAGAGTTAGTAGGTAGAATGTCTGTTGATACACGTTTCCATCTCCTGTTTAGTCTTATGGCTGTGCAGGAAGTTAATCTGTTTTGATTGGTTTTTTGTTGATCTGAAATATAATACTACACAGAATAGCAATGTTTGCTAGCCAAATCACAAAATATTTGTTAAAATGATTTCATTGTCGATCGCCTTTGACGTCTTATTGAGGCATAACAAAAATATTTTGTAAACATACAGCTTTAGCATTTTCAATAATCCTCGGCTAACATTTTGCAACGGTGTTTATTTATGCCTGGCATTTTATATTCTTCAACTCAAAGCTTTTCCTGCAACATTCACTTTTGCTATTTACAGATTTCGCAGTTGTCTTCTTTTGTATTTTGAGAGCACAACTCCAAGCATAATTGCTGCACTCCTGTTTATCAGCTGTGTGGGTGGGGGAGGCCAGAGCCGTGTATTGGGGGTGAGGTTTCATATTGAGGAAACAACTACAACTATACAACATGGTAAAAAGAATTCTAAGCTAGCAGAGATTTTTTTGTGAGCCGAGTGTAACCAAATGCAGGTAAGGCTTTGTTCCAAAAAAAATATAACTTTTGCTTTTTTTTGTATAAATTTTGGAGAACTATTATTTCTTGGATGCTAGAACAATTAAATAGCAGAAGGTTTTGTCAATCACAGAATTAACTGGAGTTGTCTCCTCCGAATCACTTGGTGTTATTATGTACAACTTCAAATGATGCGAGGTTACTAAAACGATGTGAATTGTTTTATTGGCAGATTCTATCTACTACCAGGCTTATTGTACATGTCTACTAGTTAGGTTTATAACCTAGATTGTTGCTAGATGGTCAAAGTTCTGCTATGTTAAATTTTTCAAACAAATGTCAGAGTTGTCTTCTCTTTTTAATTGAATGCAACACAAATTGTGAAAGCAGCCCTTTAGAAAGTATTTGGAAACAGCCATATATCAGCTAGGCAATAAAAGTTTGGCAGAAATAATTAACCCATTTAAATTAATCAACAGCAGCGTGCGACAACAAGAACTAGTTTTACTTTTGATAGACCATTAATTACATAGCCAGTACACAAAATGTTTGTTGAGAGATTTTCTCTGCTCACTGCATTTTATGTATTCTACCAACATCTACATTTGTTTACGCCAATGTTAAAAAAAGTAACATTTGAGAGCAAGTGCTCTGAAATGTACCAAGTTAAAACAGTCTTCTTCCAAGCTTGGTATATCAGTTGTAGTCTGATTAGGTGAGATGTCTGTACGGAGGAATTGTGAGGTAGAAGGCTATAGGCGCAGCCGACAATCAGACACAGTCATGAGGTCTTTCCTTTTTCAGTTTCATATAAAGAAGACTAAGTTCTTTATCACTCACACCATGTATGGATTTACTTGTGCGAAAACTAACTCTTCCTAGATTCAATCCAGAATTTTGAGCATATTGAAACCCAGGAATCTGGTAATATTTCACTGGAAGTTTTGTTGCTTGAGCAGATATACCAGAGATGAAAACATCTTCAAGTCTTACAAAGTTTGTATTAAATGCAGAGACAATTAGAGACTGAAGTAGGTCGTATGAGATGATGTAAGCTGTACCGCTGACGTAAGTAGGGTAGAACTGTTCAGGAAAGTCTCCTACATCTACATACCATTTGTTCTTGTGATCACGTATCGGCCTCACTTTTTTAAAAACGCTTCCAGCTATCGAGTATTTATGAATTGGATTAGATTTAAGGTAATCTCTTACGTCCTTCAAAATAGTGAAGACATCATCGTCCAGTTTCATGAGATACTTAGCCTGAGGGCAGTGCAGTTTAGCCCACTGAACCAAGTACAACGATTTAATGGTGAGATTTTCATACGAGTCAGTGAAGTTACCTTGTAGTATATCTCCAAACACTAAACTTTCTTTTTCCAGACGATCTTGTAGTTCTTGGTTGTCTGTACGTCCAACAACAAATACATATTTGACATCTGGCAGGCATTGCTTGGTCACTGGAGATAATACTGTTTCTCTATACACTTTTCTATGTATTTGATTGGATGGTTTGCTGACGACAGCGATGTAAAGGAATGTGTTGCTAGAACAAGTTGTATTGGGTTGTAAGATTGTAGAATAGAGTGAGGTATGTCTATGCCTTCGATGTCCATCTGTATTGTTTTGTCTCACAGGCTTGGCTGGGCTGTATCTGTAAGTAAGGAAAGATAAGAAAGCTGCTTTGTATTGTTAACTAAATGACTTAAAGGACGATTAAAAGGAGCTACGACAAGTGTTTGAGGTACAACACAATAGACAATCTTTCTATGGTGACAATCGAAAGCTTTCATATCTAACAATTCATTTCAATCAAAATAATTTGAAGCCCTTGAGCATGCCTTTAACATGTCTGCAAGTACAAAGTCAACGTTCACCAGCACTTTTAAAATCATTTATTATTTTCTGTAATTGTTTGTTAGAAATTACCATTCCGGAGTATATTGGAATACTTACGAGAAGTTTCTTTGAATCGTTGTATCATTCGCGGACGTCTCCAAGGAGGGTGCATTAAAAACTATTTTAGGTGAAAACACTATATGTGTTGGTTTGTGGAAAGCTAATGTAATGACCAGCACAGTTACAACTACCAAACCAAACCACCATCTTTTGCTTGTCCTGAAATCACACCAAATAAATGTCTATCTGGGCCATGTCAGGTTCCGGATAGTTGTAGCCATACTTATTCGATACTTGAGCAAAGTTTATGTAACTTCAAGAAATTTGGTAGAATCTGATGAAAATACAATAGGGTCAGCTAAAGATGTCACCATTATGTTTCTAATGTAGCAAGTAGCATTTCATCTCTATACTAGCAGCAAAAGGTTTTCCATGCGCAAATAGCTAGTAAAAATCCACACAATAGGAGATTACCATTTGTAGCTACCCTATCAGTCGTCATTTCGGCCAAGATTACCAATGCACAATGTACAAGGCACAATGCGCAACGGTAACAACTAGTGTACAAAAAATTAAAACAATCAATGGGATTTGATGGATATTAGCAATTGAAACAAAATCTCTATTGAAGCAGAATGGCTAAATGCAGTCCCCTCACGTTATAACTAGTACTATTACTAGCTCACACGACTCACACAACTCTCTAATAAATAAGAACTGTTTGACTCACTGTAGTTGTAGCATTTGTAAGCTTGCTAGTAGTTAGTTAGTAGCTTGTACTAGTAAACTGAGCCAAGCAATTGAAGTTGACTTCTATAAAATCACTCCATACAAGCACTGTTGATACTGTACTAGTGACTCAGGTGTCTATCTCTGTACATGAATACTTACTGATCGATAAGATAAAGACTAGCCTGAATATAAAGTAAAGCCCAAATAACGATAGAGGAAGTTTCAAGTGTGGCGCTCAGGCTAATTATAAGCTATTGATTTAAAACTTAGCGGATGCGCCTAATTTGATAAAGGAACGTAGTATGTGTGCCATTGTTTAGAGAAACTGCTGTGAGGAACTTGGAAAGCGTAAATGTTTCATTTCGTTCTACAAGCTGTCATTGATTGGTTATTGCTGCTATTATTTATATGCAGGACTGAGCTATGACTATGTACTCTTGGACTCATAAGCGTCTGTAGGACAAAATAATAAAATACCCTCTTCTCCATGAAAGTCAACTCAGTAAAATATAATCATCAACCAAGTAAATTTTTGGTAATTCCATTTTAACATGCAAAATATTTTCAATAAATACCAAGATAGAATATTTTTAAATAGTAATTCTTTTGGTTGCGAGAGAAATTATTGCTGAAATAGTCCCATACATATTATTGAGATGAAGATTTAAGCTGTATACAACAGAACTGGTGTCTATTCAGTGGTAAATTTTTATGAGACAAACCTGTAAACACTTAGCTTTGCAGGCCCTTACTTACTAGAGGCTGTCTCTGTGGGCCAGAGACACCCTTTGGCACCGGTTAAACATGAGCAACGGACGACTGGTTGTTCCTGTTGCAAGCAGTAGAGCAGCCAGTGCTGCCTTCCTTGCATTGCAAACATGACAGGGCCGGCGGGAATCTTTACTGGGCCGGTTGACCTTTATTGAGCCGGTAGTGACCTTTATTGAGCCGGTAGTGACATTTACTGGGCCAGTGATAACCTTACTGCGCCAGGGTCAAATGAGTAACCTAGCGTCAGATCTCAAGAATAGCTGTGCAGCTGCAGAAGGCTAAGTTTGCGACTGATCTACCTCCAGAAGCCAAGAAAGATGTAGGCCAGGCAGTGGCACAGTCCTAAGACTAACCAGGAAATGGAAATGCGTATCAACAGACATTCTACGTACTAACTCTGTCCCTTTATCCTTAGGCGCTTATTCTATTTAACTAATGGCACTTATCTTACTATTCGTTGTTATGTTTAGCCATGTATTGCTATTTGTCTAAACCACTTCCTGTGAATATGATTGGTTATATCTTGTATTTTGAACATGCTATTGGTTTATGGCAAAGTGAGCTTCCTGTGCTCCAGCCGATATCAGGCTGGAGTCTGTATATACTCTTTACATTTGTATCAATGTGTCTACTCTTGTCACGTCACTCTAGCGAACTATCTCCCTAGAGCAGTATAGAATATAATAAATGTATTTATACTACAGCGACCAGACTAGTCTGTCTGAGCCTCGGTCACTCCTTGTAGCCTAAGTTTTAGGCCAACATTTGAGGCATATGTGTATTTTGCTTGGAATATGCTGTGCGTTTTTTTTATTGGGAGTTGCATGCCCCATTGTTATCTTGACAACTTTTAAATGAATTTCATTAAACGATTGGTTTAGTGGGCGGGGTTTTTTCTGCTGGTTTGAACCTGCAGAACCAGCAAAAAACCCTGCCCACTAAACCAATCATCCAATGAAAGCCATTTAAAAGTTGTCAAGATAACAATGGGGCATGCAACTCCCAATAAAAAAACGCACAGCATATTCCAAGAAAAATACACATATGCCTCAAATGTTGGCCTAAAACTTAGGCTGCACTCCTTGCTAGTTGTTAAAGTCTCCTGGACAAGTGGCACCGGCTATACTGGCGGTTTCCCTTCTGGAGAAAGGCCGAGTACTTGAGCTTCTTAGCATTTTGTGGTAACAGACCAAAATCTACTACAATACGCAAACGCTTTGTTAAATTTGGAGTTGTTGTCCTTTGTGTTAAAATCTGTTACCATAAACTAAAGATGCAAGTGACTGTTTGACAATATACTTTTGCAAACGTTGTAGGTCTCCAAGGAGCATTGTGGGATCAAAATGTTTGAGAGCACTTTATTTGAATCTTCAGTAAGCCAAGATCTCAATGTTATATAATCTCCATACAACACTTACATTAGAGAACTCACAAGGACATTTGAGGAAACCACCCACATTCATCTTATCAATTTGTTTTTGTCTGCTAGCAGGCATGTTCTTTCCCCAGTATTGTTAATAACATAATTTCGTTGTATGATATGATTGATGGTAAACTAGCAGATAAAGCTCCTGCTTCCAGCTGATGATAATGATCAATAAAATTCTGAATTTGGACGGAGCTTAGTTACAAAATCTGTCGCCCTCATGTACTTGAGTTTCCTATTGTAGTATGTATAATACCTGATGTGCCAAGCAAACACTGGACAACTTGGTGCTGCGTTAGTACAAGGTCAGTTAGATGTTTTGTGTAGCTATAGAAATACCACTGGACCAGGTAGTACAACACGTAAATATAATCAAACCTTACACCCTGTGTGAAGTATGGGAGATATTTATTGCCCTTATGCTAATCTATTGATTGAGAGCTTGCATACGTATAACAAAAATAATAAATAAAAAACGTATCAATATAGTTTTTGTTGACACAGAAAAGAATGCCTCGGCTGCTGACCCTGGATTGAAGAGATTTTCCTGTAAAGGGAGGGAGACTGATAATCACGAGGTTTGGGGGTAACAGCGTAGTTCACAGTCAGTGGGACACATGAGAAAATAAATCTCTCTCTAGGTTTTTTAGTAGTGGATTATAAACCTGAGAAAAATCTACAAGACCCCAACCACACCGATGTGTACGTGAAATAATGATGACAACCATAACAGCAAGCACAGTAAATCTACGGGCGTCAATGTAGAACTATATTAAATAATTCACTAAACCACAGCTGAGGACAGGCGTGGAGGAATAGAAAATATATGTCTTGGACAGTTCTGAAAGGAGAAAGAAAGAGCTCTTTTTAATTTTCAGTTTTCCATCAAAACGATACGAGTACTGCGATGACAGTGGGCCGGGGCAAAGCCCCTGCAAACAACAACATACCAGAGATACTTAGGAAAATGCACGACTCCAAAATTGGAAACATCAACAGAATGTTGAGTGCGATCGAAGCAAGACAAGGGAGGGGATTAATCGAACCACTTGATCTTTCAAGGCCTGTTCATCTAATACCTCTGGCCTTTCTTAAAGGCAAGGGGCAGATAGCGGATCTCACAGGTGAGTTGTTTGAGAGGAAAGTATCAACAAAGTTGTGAATGCTATACTATATAAAGTATGCAACATACCAACAATGTTATACGGAAATGAGATACGGCCGCTCACACAATATTTGATGACTGACTTAGTACCACAGAGGTAAAGATGTTTGGATATATTTATGGTATCAGCTTCGAGGAACACAGAGGGAACGAAGGCATTAGAGAAATGGCAGACTAGAGCGGCGAATGGGTGGAATGACACAGGGATGGAACAAGGTAGAGGGCGAGAAGCAGTGCGGGGCGAGCGGAGAGAGAGGTGAAGGTGAGGGGGGTGGCAAGACACTTTGGGTGAGAATTATAAAGGGGACTAACATAACGATATCTGAATACAACAGGTAATACTTCTAGTCTATTATAATAAAACCTGTTTTTTATGAACATTTTACAGTACAGTTAAAGTTCATGCAGATGAACAAACAAATGTATTGATGCGAAGTAAGATAACAGTGTACTGAATGAGCGTTCACTCTAAAAATGTGGTTGTTCCAGCTTCAGCAACACAGATAAATGTTTGTGCATCAGATCTAGGCTTTAGGGAGAACAGTTATAACCTCTTTAAATTGTTAACGATATTGTCAAATGAACAATAAAAACAACATGAACCGTATTGTGTTTTGTCAAAGACAATCATCGGGTCTTTCCTCCATTAGTTTGTCATAAAGTTCCCACAACTCTTCATCACTCACACCATGTATAGATTTACTCGTGTAAAAGTCCACTTCAGCGAGATTGTATCCATTGTATTGAGCGAATTGAAATCCCGGAATTTGAGAATACTTCACAGGAAGCTTGGTGGCTTTTGCAGCTATACCGGTTATAAAAACATCTTCAAGCCTTAGAAATCTCAAGTTTAGCGCTGATGTAAACAGAGAATGAAGTAGGTCGTATGAGATGATGTAAGCTGTACCGCTGACGTATGTAGGGTAGAACTGTTCAGGAAAGTCTCCTACATCTACATACAATTTGTTCTTGTGATCACGTATCGGCCTCACTTTTTCAAAAACGCTTCCAGCTATCGAGTATTCACCCAAGGAATTGAATTTCAGATAATGATAAAGATCTCCCACAATTGTAAACACATCGTCGTCCAGTTTCATGAGATATTTAGCCTGTGGACAGTGCAGCTTAGCCCACTGAACCAAGTACAACGATTTAATGGTGAGATTTTCATACAAGTCAGTGAAGTTACCTTGTAGTATATCTCCAAACTCTAAACTTTCTTTTTGCAGACGATTTTGTAGGTTTTGGTTGTGTGTACGTCCAACAACAAATACATATTTGACGTCTGGCAGGCATTGATTGGTCACTGGAGATAATACTGTCTCTCTATATACTTTTCTATGTATTCGATTGGACGGTTTGCTGACAACAGCGATGTAAAGGAATGTGTTGCTAGAACAAGTTGTATTTGGTTGTAAGATTGTAGAATATAGGGAGGTATGTCTATGCCTTTGATGTCCATCTGTATTGTTTGGTCTCACAGACTTGGTTGGACTGTATCTGTAAGATAAGCACATAAATTAAACACCAGATAGATGAATACGGAGGTTTATGGCACAATGATAATATAAAACTGTATTTGCATGCTCCAATAATAAAGAGCCATGTAATGTCTTTGCTTCCTTGCTTTTATACACAAGATATTTACGTTCTTATACTTACTTGTGCGACAGCTGGTGTCGAATATTTGGTTTAGCTGTGGGTGCTTCAAATTTCATAACAGCGAGTGTTATTTTTTGTAATGGATTATGTTTTGAAGGAATTGGTTTGT
The DNA here is from genome assembly GCA_945261195.1 of Cryptosula pallasiana. Classification (NCBI taxonomy): domain Eukaryota; kingdom Metazoa; phylum Bryozoa; class Gymnolaemata; order Cheilostomatida; family Cryptosulidae; genus Cryptosula; species Cryptosula pallasiana. The sequence goes on along the minus strand of OX183130.1, from coordinate 10,440,428 downwards.
GAAGAGCTTTATAGACTACTACTACAATTACTACTACCAAAATTGTCCACCATCGTCTATTCATCCTACAAACAACAAGGGCTCTTTAGACATGGTGAGATTACAAGGCAATATACTGCTTACTACCACTAATGCAACTTTCATGCATAAAAGTAAAAAACGCTTGCAGTTGTGTGTTCTTGCTTGCTGGCAACACCACAATTGATAGTTTTAGTTGATGCAGCGTCGATAACTTTTTAAAGTTGTCGAGTATAATTGAGAGATTGGCGTTGGAGAATGTCACGTACTATTATAGGCAGGATTTGTCAAGGCAGCATTAAAAAAATTAAGATTTTAACGAGATCTATTTTGTTGTTCTGAATTAAACCCAAAAGCACCGAACCACCAAGATTAAGTATTTATGTCTTTCCCACTCTTTTACTACTCTATTTGGTTTTCTAACATAAATGGACTTGAATTAGCCCATAGTTGATTTATTGCCTGTACATTTACTGTCAGCGAAGCTCAAATCTTCACATATAATAATATTTTGTTATCAACTCCTGCAAACTTTATTGTTTATTCAAGATTACTTCATATAAAGTGACTAAATAGTAAATCAACGAACCACTAATTCTTTTATATAGGATTATTGATTTTTAGGGCTGTCAAAGATTAAGAATTTTTAATCTTAATCTTAATCTTTTCCATTAATCTTAAATTAATCTTATTTCTTAATCTTATGTACTCATGTGATATACACGCAATGATGGGGCAGTAAAGTCATCATACATCTACCTTCATACTTGTAGAATGAGATTAGCAAACTTCAATTTGGATTTGTCAGTCCAGGAACAAATAACAGATATAATATCACAATAGTGTAATATCACAATGATAAACAAATATGTATGTATGTATTTATGTATGTAACTGGGAACAAAACTTTTTTTGAATGCAGAACTGAAAAGGAAGGAAACAAACTAAAACCAGTTGCTATTTAACGTTTTGATATTTACAGTACATGTGCAGGTAGGTACAAAGTGTAGGCACACATGACTGAAAGAAAATAAGATTGTCAGATACACAAGTTAACAGAAACTTGAATATCGAATGTGAACAAAGAATATACTTTTATCTTTGGCATATAACATAGAAAACTACTACTTTTTATTTTCTCACAAAACTGCTACTCTCCAAAACCTCTATGAGGGAAAAAGAGAAAACCCTTGGATATACCAGGATAAATGATAAAAAACGTCACAATTCAACTTTGTTTAGGTATTTTCGATAACCTGATTAACTGATCGTGATTTATTTTGGCGGTGTGGCTCAATAGTCTATAGATAAATAAATAGCTTTGATTAGAATAATAAATAAATAAAACCGCGAAATCTAGTAACAAATAATTGTTTATTGTTGTTATTAAATATTATTGTTAGATAGATACTACATTAAAAAAAATGATATGCCCGGTAAGTTTTAATTTTTAAATAATAATTATAATATGTTATCAATTAATTGTATTGTTTGTGCTGAATAATAACAACAATAACAATAAAAACAACAGTTAAATAAAAAAAAATATAATTGCTTATTATTAGAACGAATAAAGACAGTAATATGAAAATTGTTTTACATTATAAACCATATTACATCGTATTACATGTTATTATTATATAAGATATTTTGTTAACTATTATTATTGGTCACTTTTACATATCTAGTATATTTTTTTTTTATTATTATTATTATTAATATTATTTATTTATTACATTCCAGGTATTTTATAAGCATTTCTGAGCAGAAAACTTCCTATTGGATGGAGGATAATGAGATTTATCTTAGCAAAATGTGAACCAAAGTAATGATGACAATCTGGATCCTTAAAATAAAACAGATACAAAAGCTAATCTAGTTTAGAATCATAACAACATTCAAGGTCTCTCCATTGCACTACAATCGACAGAAAATAAGAGCCTGAGAACTAGTGATAGTTTACTCGCTTTGCAACAACACTCACCTACAAACATCTTGATTCACATCAAATTTTATTGACTTGTTCAAAGTGACAAGATGGACATTTTCATGATTTTTCTTCAGGATAACATGATTGAAATTTAGTGACAAAGGTAAGGTTATGTGGCGAAACACTCAAAAAGGCATCTTCCTCTTTATGTAGACAAACTGATAGATGTGTTCAGCATAATAAACAGTATTATAGTGACGTAACTGGGGTTTCTTTTTATAAGATTAACTGAGCCATAAAAGGTTAATCTTTTTGATCTTAAAAATTAATTAATCTGGTTAATCTTTAAAATAACTCGATTAATTGACAGCCTTATTGATTTTTGGCACATGTACTCTTTGATTAATTTTATTGTGTTTTAGGAATTTACAAATAAATATTACATACAAATTAACCATTATGGTTCATACTATGTTACATTGCCAAGAGCAAATTATTTAGAGTAGAAGAAAGATATCTAAAAGAAGATTTTGGTTCAATATCAGGCAATTACTATGACTAATTGACGGCTTACAGAAGTAACCTGGTGGTTTGTATGTGCAGACGAAGTTGAAGTACAAAATTATATCAGTTTGGTTATGAGATGCTTTTACGCTTTCACTTTAGCATTTGGTTTAAGTTTTACACATTCATTAATAGCAAGGTAAACAAAATAAGACAAAAACACAAGGTTGAATCAACAATGTGTAGTAGGATGTACCTTTGCTCTAGTTCTTTAGCCTGAGATCCAAACCGTTGTGTAATAAATGTGAAAGTTTAATATTCAATCCTGGCAGTGCAGACAACTAGAGCATTTCTGTCTAGCTGGACTGCAGACTTTAAACTGATGCAGGTGTATGACCTTGTGCAGTAACGTTATGTTTTCGTTACGTTCAACCATTTCAGATGAAGGATGTATAGAATGTTAGGTTATAATAGCAGAAGGTTAGTTTAATTACAATCTACTAGGAAGTGCAGGCTAGAGAGTAGTGAGCACAACTATATCTTTTATTAAAGTTAGATAGCACGTGCTTACTTCCCAGTATAAACAGTTACTGAACTTTGTGTCTGCCCTTGGATATTATTTTAGTTTGTTAAAACAGAAACATACTATGAAATCTATTATAAATAGTGCTTCTTCTGCAGCAATAAAAATAACATTTCTTAGAAGTGATCTGCTCCTACATTACTACTTGTAGAATGTAGTGGATTTCGGCGTCTTACTATTTTTCACTAAATAGTTGTCGCGAGACAGTTCTCCTGTTTGCTAACGGAACCTTCAAAGTCGTAACTGCTATTTTGCCACCTGTTCTCCACTCGGCATCACAACGGTAGCGAGCCCTCAACTCAGACATACAACTTAAAGCTGTAGAATTACATGCATTTATTTGCCTCACAACTGCAGTGTAAAAACAAGCAAATAGTGGGAGAGATGAACAAACGCTATGAATAACCAAAACCTCACCATTTTATATACTGATTACAGGAAATATTTGGTTGGATTAATGCAGTATCCATTCAAGTACAAGGTTAACTATCCATCCAGTATACAATAAGGTACAAGGTTAACTATCCATCCAGTATACAATAAGGTACAAGATTAACTATCCATCCAGTATACAATAAAGTACAAGGTTAACTATCCATCCAGTATACAATAAGGTACAAGGTTAACTCTCCATCCAGTATACAATAAGGTACAAGGTTAACTCTCCATCCAGTATACAATAAGGTACAAGGTTAACTATCCATCCAGTACACAATAAGGTACAAGGTTAACTATCCATTCAATATACAATTAGGTACAAGGTTAACTATCCATCCAGTACACAATAAGGTACAAGGTTAACTATCCATCCAGTACACAATAAGGTACAAGGTTAACTATCCATCCAGTATGCAATAAGGTACAAGGTTAACTATCCATCCAGTACACAATAAGGTACAAGGTTAACTATCCATCCAGTACACAATAAGGTACAAGGTTAACTATCCATCCAGTACACATTAAGGTACATGGTTAACTATCCATCCAGTACACAATAAGGTACAAGGTTAACTATCCATCCAGTATACAATAAGGTACAAGATTAACTATCCCATCCAGTATCCATTAAGGTACAAGGTTAACTATCCATCCAATATACAATAAGGTACCAGGTTAACTATCCATCCAGTATACAGTAAGGTACAAGGTTAACTATCCATCCAGTACACAATAAGGTACAAGGCTAACTATCCCATCCAGTACACAATAAGGTACAAGGTTAACTAACCATCCAGTACACAATACGGTACAAGGTTAACTATCCATTCAGTATACAATAAGGTACCAGGTTAACTATCCATCCAGTATACAATAAGGTACAAGGTTAACTATCCATCCAATATACAATAAGGTACAAGGTTAACTATCCATCTAGTATACAATAAGGTACAAGGTTAACTATCCATATAGTATACAATAAGGTACAAGGTTAACTATCCATCCAGTATACAATAAGGTACAAGGTTAACTATCCATTGAGTATACAATAAGGTACAAGGTTAACTATCCATCTAGTATACAATAAGGTACAAGGTTAACTATCCATCCAGTATACAATAAGGTACAAGGTTAACTATCCATCCAGTATACATTAAGGTACAAGGTTAACTATCCATCCAGTACACAATAAGGTACAAGGTTAACTATCCATCCAATATACAATAAGGTACAAGGTTAACTATCCATCCAATATACAGTAAGGTACAAGGTTAACTATCCATCCGGTATACAATAAGGTACAAGGTTAACTAACCATCTAGTATACAATAAGGTACAAGGTTAACTATCCATCCAATATACAATAAGGTACAAGGTTAACTATCCATCCAGTATACAATAAGGTACAAGGTTAACTATCCATCCAGTATACAATAAGGTACAAGGTTAACTATCCATCCAGTATACAATAAGGTACTAGGTTAACTATCCATCCAATATACAATAAGGTACAAGGTTAACTATCCATCCAGTATACAATAAGGTACAAGGTTAACTATCCATCCAGTATCCATTAAGGTACAAGGTTAACTATCCATCCAGTATGCAATAAGGTACAAGGTTAACTATCCATCCAGTATCCATTAAGGTACAAGGTTAACTATCCATCCAATATACAATAAGGTACAAGGTTAACTATCCATCTAGTATACAATAAGGTACAAGGTTAACTATCCATCCAGTATACAATAAGGTACAAGGTTAACTATCCATCCAGTATACATTAAGGTACAAGGTTAACTATCCATCCAGTATACAATAAGGTACAAGGTTAACTATCCATCCAGTATACAATAAGGTACAAGGTTAACTATCCATCCAGTATACAATAAGGTACAAGGTTAACTATCCATCCAGTATGCAACAAGGTACAAAGTTAACTATCCATCCAGTATACAATAAAGTACAAGGTTAACTATCCATCCAGTATACAATAAGGTACAAGGTTAACTATCCATCCAGTATACAATAAGGTACAAGGTTAACTATCCATCCAGTATACAATAAGGTACAAGGTTAACTATCCATATAGTATACAATAAGGTACAAGGTTAACTATCCATCCAGTATGCAATAAGGTACAAAGTTAACTATCCATCCAGTATACAATAAGGTACAAGGTTAACTATCCATCCAGTATGCAATAAGGTACAAAGTTAACTATCCATCCAGTATACAATAAGATACAAGGTTAACTATCCATCCGGTATACAATAAGGTACAAGGTTAACTATCCATTCAATATACAATAAGGTACAAGGTTAACTATCCATCCAGTATACAATAAGGTACAAGGTTAACTATCCATCCAGTATACAATAAGGAACAAGGTTAACTATCCATCCAATATACAATAAGGTACAAGGTTAACTATCCATCGAGTAAACAATAAGGTACAAGGTTAACTATTCATTCAGTATACAATAAGGTACAAGGTTAACTATCCATCCAGTATACAATAAGGTACAAGGTTAACTATCCATCCAGTATACAATAAGGTACAAGGTTAACTATCCATTCAATATACAATAAGGAACAAGGTTAACTATCCATCCAGTACACAATAAGGTACAAGGTTAACTATCCATCCAGTATACAGTAAGGTACAAGGTTAACTATCCATTCAATATACAATAAGGTACAAGGTTAACTATCCATCCAGTACACAATAAGGTACAAGGTTAACTATCCATCCAGTACACAATAAGGTACAAGGTTAATTATCCATCCAGTATGCAATAAGGTACAAGGTTAACTATCCATCCAGTACACAATAAGGTACAAGGTTAACTATCCATCCGGTACACAATAAGGTACAAGGTTAACTATCCATCCAGTACACATTAAGGTACATGGTTAACTATCCATCCAGTACACAATAAGGTACAAGGTTAACTATCCATCCAGTATACAATAAGGTACAAGATTAACTATCCCATCCAGTATCCATTAAGGTACAAGGTTAACTATCCATCCAGTACACAATAAGGTACAAGGTTAACTATCCATCCAGTATACAGTAAGGTACAAGGTTAACTATCCATCCAGTACACAATAAGGTACAAGGCTAACTATCCCATCCAGTACACAATAAGGTACAAGGTTAACTATCCATCCAGTACACAACAAGGTACAAGGTTAACTATCCATTCAGTATACAATAAGGTACCAGGTTAACTATCCATCCAGTATACAATAAGGAACAAGGTTAACTATCCATCCAATATACAATAAGGTACAAGGTTAACTATCCATCTAGTATACAATAAGGTACAAGGTTAACTATCCATCTAGTATACAATAAGGTACAAGGTTAACTATCCATCCAGTATGCAATAAGGTACAAAGTTAACTATCCATCCAGTATACAATAAGGTACAAGGTTAACTATCCATCCAGTATACAATAAGGTACAAGGTTAACTATCCATCCAGTATACAATAAGGTACAAGGTTAACTATCCATCCAGTACACAATAAGGTACAAGGTTAACTATCCATCCAGTATACAATAAGGTACAAGGTTAACTATCCATCCAGTATACAATAAGGTACAAGGTTAACTATCCATCCAGTATGCAATAAGGTACAAGGTTAACTATCCATATAGTATACAATAAGGTACAAGGTTAACTATCCATCCAGTATGCAATAAGGTACAAAGTTAACTATCCATCCAATATACAATAAGGTACAAGGTTAACTATCCATCGAGTAAACAATAAGGTACAAGGTTAACTATCCATCCAGTATACAATAAGGTACAAGGTTAACTCTCCATCCAGTATACAATAAGGTACATGGTTAACTATCCATCCAGTATACAATAAGGTACAAGGTTAACTATCCATCCAGTATACAATAAGGTACAAGGTTAACTCTCCATCCAGTATACAATATGGTACAAGGTTAACTATCCATCTAGTATACAATAAGGTACAAGGTTAACTATCCATCCAGTACACATTAAGGTACATGGTTAACTATCCATCCAGTATACATTAAGGTACAAGGTTAACTATCCATCCAGTATACATTAAGGTACAAGGTTAACTATCCATCCGGTATACAATAAGGTACAAGGTTAACTATCCATCCAGTATACAATAAGGTACAAGGTTAACTATCCATCCAGTATACAATAAGGTACAAGGTTAACTATCCATCCAGTATACAATAAGGAACAAGGTTAACTATCCATCCAATATACAATAAGGTACAAGGTTAACTATCCATCGAGTAAACAATAAGGTACAAGGTTAACTATCCATCCAATATACAATAAGGTACAAGGTTAACTATCCATCCAGTATACAATAAGGTACAAGGTTAACTATCCATATAGTATACAATAAGGTACAAGGTTAACTATCCATCCAGTATACAATAAGGTACAAGGTTAACTATCCATCCAGTATACAATAAGGTACAAGGTTAACTATCCATCCAGTATGCAGTAAGGTACAAAGTTAACTATCCATCCGGTATACAATAAGGTACAAGGTTAACTATCCATCCAGTATACAATAAAGTACAAGGTTAACTATCCATTCAATATACAATAAGGTACAAGGTTAACTATCCATCCAGTATACAATAAGGTACAAGGTTAACTATCCATCCAGTATACAATAAGGAACAAGGTTAACTATCCATCCAATATACAATAAGGTACAAGGTTAACTATCCATCGAGTAAACAATAAGGTACAAGGTTAACTATTCATTCAGTATACAATAAGGTACAAGGTTAACTATCCATCCAGTATACAATAAGGTACAAGGTTAACTATCCATCCAGTATACAATAAGGTACAAGGTTAACTATCCATTCAATATACAATAAGGAACAAGGTTAACTATCCATCCAGTACACAATAAGGTACAAGGTTAACTATCCATCCAGTATACAGTAAGGTACAAGGTTAACTATCCATTCAATATACAATAAGGTACAAGGTTAACTATCCATCCAGTACACAATAAGGTACAAGGTTAACTATCCATCCAGTACACAATAAGGTACAAGGTTAACTATCCATCCAGTATGCAATAAGGTACAAGGTTAACTATCCATCCAGTACACAATAAGGTACAAGGTTAACTATCCATCCAGTACACAATAAGGTACAAGGTTAACTATCCATCCAGTACACATTAAGGTACATGGTTAACTATCCATCCAGTACACAATAAGGTACAAGGTTAACTATCCATCCAGTATACAATAAGGTACAAGATTAACTATCCCATCCAGTATCCATTAAGGTACAAGGTTAACTATCCATCCAGTACACAATAAGGTACAAGGTTAACTATCCATCCAGTATACAGTAAGGTACAAGGTTAACTATCCATCCAGTACACAATAAGGTACAAGGTTAACTATCCATCCAGTATGCAATAAGGTACAAAGTTAACTATCCATCCAGTATACAATAAGGTACAAGGTTAACTATCCATCCAGTATACAATAAGGTACAAGGTTAACTATCCATCCAGTATACAATAAGGTACAAGGTTAACTATCCATCCAGTATGCAATAAGGTACAAAGTTAACTATCCATCCAGTATACAATAAGGTACAAGGTTAACTATCCATCCGGTATACAATAAGGTACAAGGTTAACTATCCATTCAATATACAATAAGGTACAAGGTTAACTATCCATCCAGTATACAATAAGGTACAAGGTTAACTATCCATATAGTATACAATAAGGTACAAGGTTAACTATCCATCCAGTATGCAATAAGGTACAAAGTTAACTATCCATCCAGTATACAATAAGGTACAAGGTTAACTATCCATATAGTATACAATAAGGTACAAGGTTAACTATCCATCCAGTATGCAATAAGGTACAAAGTTAACTATCCATCCGGTATACAATAAGGTACAAGGCTAACTATCCATATAGTATACAATAAGGTACAAGGTTAACTATCCATCCAGTATGCAATAAGGTACAAAGTTAACTATCCATCCAGTATACAATAAGGTACAAGGTTAACTATCCATCCAGTATACAATAAGGTACAAGGTTAACTATCCATTCAATATACAATAAGGTGCAAGGTTAACTATCCATCCAGTATACAATAAGGTACAAGGTTAACTATCCATCCAGTATACAATAAGGAACAAGGTTAACTATCCATCCAGTATACAGTAAGGTACAAGGTTAACTATCCATCCAGTACACAATAAGGTACAAGGCTAACTATCCCATCCAGTACACAATAAGGTACAAGGTTAACTATCCATTCAGTATACAATAAGGTACCAGGTTAACTATCCATCCAGTATACAATAAGGTACAAGGTTAACTATCCATCCAATATACAATAAGGTACAAGGTTAACTATCCATCTAGTATACAATAAGGTACAAGGTTAACTATCCATCCAGTATACAATAAGGTACAAGGTTAACTATCCATCCAGTATACATTAAGGTACAAGGTTAACTATCCATCCAGTACACAATAAGGTACAAGGTTAACTATCCATCCAATATACAATAAGGTACAAGGTTAACTATCCATCCAATATACAGTAAGGTACAAGGTTAACTATCCATCCGGTATACAATAAGGTACAAGGTTAACTAACCATCTAGTATACAATAAGGTACAAGGTTAACTATCCATCCAATATACAATAAGGTACAAGGTTAACTATCCATCCAGTATACAATAAGGTACAAGGTTAACTAACCATCTAGTATACAATAAGGTACAAGGTTAACTATCCATCCAATATACAATAAGGTACAAGGTTAACTATCCATCCAGTATACAATAAGGTACAAGGTTAACTATCCATCCAGTATACAATAAGGTACAAGGTTAACTATCCATCCAGTATACAATAAGGTACAAGGTTAACTATCCATCCAGTATACAATAAGGTACTAGGTTAACTATCCATCCAATATACAATAAGGTACAAGGTTAACTATCCATCCAGTATACAATAAGGTACAAGGTTAACTATCCATCCAGTATCCATTAAGGTACAAGGTTAACTATCCATCCAGTATGCAATAAGGTACAAGGTTAACTATCCATCCAGTATCCATTAAGGTACAAGGTTAACTATCCATCCAATATACAATAAGGTACAAGGTTAACTATCCATCCAGTATGCAATAAGGTACAAGGTTAACTATCCATCCGGTATACAATAAGGTACATGGATAAGGGGCGGAGTCAACAGTTTCCCAACCAATCCTGGCAGTCTCTAGTGTGGCCTGGGTCCCTTTGGTACATGATCTTTACTCGCCTGTGCATGAGGGATCCCAACTTCTGACGGTTGCTAAAGAGTGGATCCAGGCTCCTGTAACTTTTCAGGCTATGTTCAATTTTATGGATGTGACAGCCATCCTGACCCTGGCCCGAGATAGCTTCCCAGTATTTCTAGTACATACAGTGCCGGGGTAGATGATAATGTTACTCATGTTGCTATATCAATTACTGTTGCTAATTGGCTGACTGCCAGTGTTTTGTCCAAGCATGCACGATGTCTGAGAAGTATCAGATCAGGGAAATATTCATGAATAAATATAACCTATTCTCATCCCTGCTTGGCACTGTCTTTCCCCTTTTAGTAGGAGTTGCATCAGTAGCTTAAGGGTTACCAAAATAGGTTATAGAGCTACTCCATTGATATAGTGTAACAGTAAATGGAATAAAATGTTGGCATTAGTCCAAACATAGTTAAGTATACGCAACTTTCAGCTTTGGAGGTAAATTGCAAAGGATTGCTTTATTAAATATTGACCGCTTTTTTATCATAATATGTATTATGAGACAATTGAGGGGTGTTAAGCTCAGTGGAGAGGACAACTCTCAATACTTGTTGCCATGATTACCTGAATGCTTCTGCCACAGCAGGAGACAATTCCCAGCAATAGTTAGGTTGATAAGAAAAAGTATAGACCTTTGGGTCAAACGAAACTCCCTGCCCATATCTTACAGTTGAAGCGCCCTACCTGAAGGTGAAATCCCGTACTTTTAAAAGAGTTGTCTTTTCTAAGTGTCAAAGCGTGCTAAATAGTCATAACCAAAATACTAAAAATTATCTGAAATTATTGCATAATTCTGTTTTTTGTGTTTGAACATTATTATTCACTTAAATTTTACAACGTGAAATATTTTCTAGTCAAACAACTTGTAATTTAGTTTTCAAAAGTATTGTTGATGTGGATTACAACGACGCCTGAAATTTAAGCCTGATATTTTTTTGGTCAGAGGTAAAGTGTAAAATTACGGTAATTTAAATCTGTTGATGTCATTTTTTTAACTCTGGTATACTTTTATTTTTGGAGACATTTAAAACTTTAAAATGCACTTGTAAGTAGGGGTTTTGTCTACAGGTAGAAAGTTTGACTCAGGTGGGGGTTTCGATGGGAGAGTACGGCATATGGTGTTGGTAGGCGGTTTCATCTTACCTTCAACCAGCTTCGTTATTGGAGCTCCTCATTCAGTCCTTACCTATCTTGAATAATTGAATTAGTAAACAAGTCAGTGACCTCCTGACCTTGACACATCAACAAAGTCCTAGAGAGTAAAACGTAGTGTGAAGTTGGTTACTCAGATTTAGACAAGCCAATTGTTACCTATTGGTTTGTTTGGACTCATTGCCAATGCTGCCTGCTTTCTGAGCCAATCAATGGAAATCTAGACATCACCTGTTTGACACTGAAATTTTTAAATAAATGTTTACATTAAAAAAAAACATGGAAGCTTTAGTAGTTTTGAATTTCAAGTTTTAAACAAATGCGTTTTTACTAAAAAAAAGTATGTAAAAAGAGCACTCTGCAGTGAATGAAGTATCACAGTGAAACTAAACTCTGGATTCTAAGGTGGTCATTATCTTTGTTAAATCTTGTTTATTACAGCAGCCACAAACATTTTGTATTTAAATTAATACGAAATAAGCACGTTGCGGTATAAGCAAAAGAATAGAAAATAATCTAACATTACCACACTCTCTATTTAGTTACCGATATAATGATTGGAGACCTTGATCAAGATGGCTGCCATTTCTCGCAGGATTGTTCTTTCGTGTAAAACTCATCGAAGGCTGTTACTGATGAGCGCCTGCACTCTATGCTTCATGTACATGTACATATACTATATCGATTTTGCTTAGCAATAGAGAAAGTCCCTCCCTAAAATTGCGCAACTTCTCACTACTAGCCATTCTTCAGCGGATTCCGGTCAAACTCGCTGTTACAAAGCATAGCCTTCAATTTATTATAGAATTGTTGGTAGATCGGAGAGCTGCATATGACGAGACACTATTGGAAACAAGGATAAAGGATTTTTACGTTGTGATTGGCTGATCAAGGAATCCGCTAGCGATTTTTTGATCTCAATCATAGCTTGGCAATAACCTCAAATAAAATGCTACCGATTGCTTAGCGATTTTGCAGGAAACAGAAGTTACAAAATGACGCAATCGCTAAGGAAATCGCTTGGTAATCGCTATATGTACATGGGGTTTAAGAAGTTGTTAACTTACGATATTTGTAAACCAAAAGGGAGTGTTAAATTGTTGAAAGAACACCCCAACAAACCAGTTGCTTTTGATGCATCTAAGATTAACAGGTAACTGCTACCAGCCTTACATTACTGTCTGAGGTAGCTGATACTAATTAGAGCTCAAGAGTATGTTAGAGTGAGTTCAACAAACACTTTTGTATCTTGGCTGGTTTCTAAAAGAATTGCACAAATTAGTTATTTACTCATTCTTTGTATAGGATGAAACCATTGTAGTTTGCTACAAAAACTTTGATAAATTTAACCCTCATTACTTGCACGGCACAGCAATTAGTTGCATTATTCAATATCGTTCACTATATAGTTGTATGGAGTTGTGCACTCTCTAGCTGCACAGTGGTTATGTTTGGAGATGCACTCTCCTGATACATTTGGAGTTGTGTACTCATGCATAAGTTTGAATAGCATCCTACTTAAATGGATTGAGTTGTGCTCTCTTTAGATATTTGAAGCTGTGGACTCATTAGATAAATAGACTTGTACATTCTTACAATAAGTATATGATGCATTCACAAAGGGGTCAGACGAAACCCTGTACCCATAGCCTATACCGTATCTCTTACTCTGGTTGAGACTCCTTACCTCTAGACAAAACCTACTTTAAGGTGAACTTGATTATCTTTCAAGTTTTAAATATCTCAAAAAACGAAAATGGCATTTCAGTCAAAAAAGTTATTTTTGAACCAACTAATTCCAGCAGATTTATTATCGTAATTAAAAACTGACTTGTAAAAAAAATGCCTGGCTTACATTTTTGCGGTCGTTGTCACAATCAACAACAACAACAATTTTCAAATCTAAATTATGGGTTGTTTGACAGATAAAATTCATACAATGTAAAAAAAAATGAATAATAATTTTCAAACACAACAAAACGAACAAGTTTAAAACTGTTTCAAATAATTGGGTTAGAACTGTTTAGCACTCTTTGAGACCAAGGAAAGACAACTCGACTTCGATCATAGGGTAAAGCGTAGATTAGGGCTAGGTGATTACTTTATTTAGGGTAGGGGGTTTCATCTTAACCTTCACAAGGTATAGAGTTTTGCACTCACTTAGTATATGGAGTTGTGCACTCTTTAGGTATATGGAGTTGTGTTCTCTTTAGGTATACGAGTAAACCATTTTTTACTGGATGAACCCAGTGGCCTATTTTATTTTATCTTTGAAGGAAATTATATTTGCTTTGACTTTAGCACCAGTCATGTCATGACAACTTTTTGCAAATAAAACCCTGTACCAAAGTATAAATGCTTCTCTGTAAACAAAATATGTTTTATTTGAATAAGGAAAAGTTAAAACTTGCTTTTAGTCACAAAACATATTATAGCAAACACAAAACACCATGTTCATCTTAGTGACAATGGGGTGCAATGAATGCACATTGTTTTTTCGATTTTCTGGTCCACATTTTATCCTCTGTGATTCCCGCTTCTATGTTGGCTGAAATTGTTAGCACAATGATTTTGATTTGACCAAACTTCTCTAGTGATTATGTTTTCTAACAATCTTAGAATATACCAAATCGCTGGAAATGATATTCAGACAATTATTAGCGATTTAGAAATGCTTTAAATATTGTAGCGCTTACAGCCCCTAGTGAGATCGCTTCTGCGCTTACAGCCCCTAGTGAGATCACTTCTGCGCTTACAGCCCCTAGTGCGATCACTTCTGTGCTTACAGCCCCTAGTGAGATCACTTCTGTGCTTACAGCCCCTAGTACAATTGCTTCCGTTTGTATCATGTTGAGTGGCGCTGGACTAAGAACTTTATTAGTAAATTAAAAAAAAGACCCAGCGAAGTACAAAAAATGTGAAAGCAATGAGGAAAATGGAGATGAGAAAAACTTCAATATTACAACTGATTCTGCTTGCATTAATTTATAACTATGTTGTATTTACAAAAAACATATAAAGTTTACAAACTTTAGTTTTTATTTTCGATTTTTTCATCAAGCAGCTCTTTAATTTTAAAAAGTAAAATTGATATTACTGCTCAACACCTTTAGCGGGAGTTGTGCTTTCTTATAATAACAAAGTATGACAACTCCCATTTTGTCTTCTGGTTCGTAATATTTGTTTGGGTAAGATGAAACCCCGACCCATATCCTTACCTCTAGATTAAACCCCTCACTTAAAAGTGCATTTTTGAAGTTTTAAATATCTCAAAAAATAAAACAATATCAGAAATAAAACAATAATTTTTAAATCAAATAATATCAACAAATTTTAAAGGGATAGTCAACAGAGAAAACTAAATTTTGATAAAAACTTTGAATAGCAGTAACAATAAATATGGGAGTATCTTTGTTGTTTTTAACATTTTAGTTTAAGAGATATAAGGGAAAATGTGAAATGGCATTTTGGATATCGGCAATACATTCTTTGGTTCGTCACCGGGATTGGCGTACACCCCAAACGATGTTCATTTCCTTATACGATTGAATTGTCATAATTGTCAAGCTATCATTTTCCAGTGTTGTTACACCCTTAGTTTCCCCAATTCATGTATTTTTGCTTTGTGGACTACTAAAGAAACATTGAAATATTAAATATTTTCAGTTATTAGGGGCCATTCATTGCTGAAACCGTAATAATTAATTTTTTTGCCAGTTATTTTTTATAAAATTATAATTAATAATAATAATATTTAGTATTTTAGTAGTATTATTCTTATAATAATATTACTAAATAAAAAAATTCTAATAATATTTTTGATATTTTTATTTCATAATCATAACAACATGATACATAATACCAATAGATATGCAATAATACCGCTTATTATTATTAATAATGATCGATGATAGGAGAAGTTGTCGGTGATAATTATATTTTATTGTCATCACTGATATAGCCTAATGTGAAATAGCCACAATGCTGATAAGTATCTGTGTAATAATGACGAGGCGTGCAAGCCAGTCCCGTCATATTAGGCGGTCACACACAGTCGCGCTCCAGCGGTGGTGGTTTACTAATGTCGCACAAGTTGATTGCACGCTATGTCTGTGCGGGGTGTACCCTCGTTATAGACAACAATGTAACGAGTCTTTGGCGATATTTCTAACAGCGCGAAATTCAAAGTAGATTTGTGCAAACTTGACAGTTTTATACTGCTATTTTTATACTTTTGGAAAGTTTTACAATAAAATTTGATCCCCTATTGGGAAAATCACTGTCTTTTGGTAGCTTATGTATTAAATTAGTGCTACCTAACCATTCCAATATCAAATAAACTAGCATCAAAAAATGTCATTTTTGGCTTTCTCTGTGGACTATCCCTTTAAGCCCATTCTACATTAACTGATTACCTACCGATTTGCCTCATCAATTGCTTGATTTTGCCGCCTCTGTTTCCAGATGAATCGTTATACATTCGGTAGCATGTTATGTAGAGTAATCAGCAGGTTTGGATTCACATAAAAAAATTGATAGACAAACGGTGATTTGACCAATTACATCATTGCTCGCGATTTGATCTTTTCAATAAAAATGGTTCTCAAGCACAATTATTTATGTAAAAAAGAGTCGTTCATAAGTGTCCCAACTCTGTTGTTTTAAAGCATTTTTTAGCTAACCGTGACATCAAGAAGAGCAAGTTTAAGCAGCATTGTGTGAGAATGGCAGGTAGAGAAAAAAATTGGGAAAACACTCTGTCCTCATTTTCGATCGGTAAGGACGTAAGGTACGGTTTAAGGTATGGCATAGGTCGGGGTTTTGACTGATTATATTTATTATGGTCCCATCCATGGTATGCAGGTGAATATGCTGAATTAGCCAGGGTGGCTCCCCCCCCCCCCTCAAACCCCGCCCACCATCATAAACCCCGCCTCTTGAGAGCCGCCCCGGCTAATGCTGAATATACAAATTTGTATGAGTTGTTCTCTCTTGCGTAACTGAACTATCATCTAGCATTCTCATAATCAGATTTATGACATCACATACTCATGGACAGAAATGAAGGGTCTTTTTATTTGCTATAAATGAGTTTGTCAAACAAAATTGATAACTTGACCCGTTTAGGACTACTAGGGGGCTAACATGATTCGGCTTATTTTATTAAAATTTTATATGAGTCGCTCACTGTGACAGTGATTATTGGGCCAGATGAATGGGTCTAGAATTGATTGCACGCACAAAGGGAGGCACTAAGTCCTACATTAATACTTGTTGTACTTTTATATATATTCATAAAACTACTACACATTTTTAGTTCAATAATGTATCATTGTAGGAAAATCTGCCTTGCCTATGTATTGCAGAAACAATCATACAGTCAAACAAACTCCAGCCCAGCCTATCATTTTGGGCCATTTTGATTTTGGAGGTATTACACAATTTTATGAGTTACTTCATCAAGCGGGATCTTCTCAATATTCAACCCCTTTTATTGAGTTCTCAGCTTTGATTGGTCAATAAAAGTAGATCATTGACAAATTCTACATTGTCTCCCGGCTCGGTGTCCAATCATAGCTATGTTTTGCTTCTGGCATGTCCAATAAGAGAGCATAGCAAAGGTTTTTCCAAAAGTAGTCGAGACTTGTTAGCATAACCCCAAACAAAACAACAAAATCTTGGTAGCATTTTAGTCATGCTAGTATTTATAATTACATTCGAGCAGCATGGTCTGCTTGCATTAACACAAAGATATCAAATTGTGGAAGTTGGAGCCCGGCACTTCAACCATAATTTGTTTGGACAATACTTTATATAGCATTTTGCAGTGCTGCTTTATTAAACAACTTTATAATAATATTTCTCTGCCAAGGTTGGTTTGTTATAGCCAGGCTGTTATTACTTTTACTATAACATCATAATTAATGATACTTATTAGACAGAGTTTTAATAATAATAATAATTAATAAATAATAATAAATAATAATAATATTATTATAATAATAATAATCATCAATCATATCATAATCATTATTATTATTATCATCATCAATTCAATCAACAAAAAAATGGAATTTTAAACAAACTGTTTTGTATTATTATTACTATAATTCATAATTTTCTTCTATCTATCTATCATCTATCTACTATCTATCTATTTTATCTATCTATCTATCTATCTATCTATCTATCTATCTATCTATCTATCTATCTATCTATCTATCTATAGAATCTATGTACTACTAAATAAATAAATAAAATAATAAATATTATAAATAATACATATATATACATACTACATACATACATACTACTACTTATTATTCTTATTTGAAAATTATTATTATGATTATTTACTACCTATTATTATTTATTATAATTAATAATTATAATTATTTTTTTTAATAATTATTATTATTGGAATAATTTTAAAACTACCTACCTACTACTCTACTGCTACTACTACTCACTGCTAGCTTCTTGCTAACTTTTTACCACTAACCAACCAACTTTCTACCGTTGTTGTTATTTTTATTGTAATAATTATTACAATAATAATAATGATGATGGTACTAACAGTTATTATTGATAAGTAG